>CM035137.1:64457237-64847237 GCA_020205605.1 Panax ginseng
CAAAATCCATTGTGATATGTTCCCATTTCCATTCCGGTATCTCTAACGGTTGAAGTAATTCGCTTGGCCTTTGATGCTCGGCCTTGACTCTCTGACATGTCAAGCACTTTGCAACGCATTCTGCAACGTCTCTTTTCATATTTGACCACCAAAAATGTCACCGTAAATCTTGATACATCTTCATACTTCCTAGATGAATCGAATATCTCAAGCTATGAGCTTCTGTCAAGATGTCTTCTTTAATATCTGGTACTCTTGGAACCCAGATTCGTCCCTCGAATCTCAGCATTCCCTCGGTATCAACCTTGTATTTCACTTCTTTTCCCTCGACCACACTTTCTCTTATTTTTTTTGCATTCCTCATCCTGCAGTTGAGCGTTCTTCACTTTCTCCACCAAAGTTGGACTGACTTCCATCTGGTATAATTTTTCATCGGATTCTTTTGGAAAATTGATTTTCAACTCTAACCTTGCCATTGCTGAAATAAGCTCCTCCTTATCAGTTAACAACATCAACTTTTCTATGCCTTTCCTACTCAAGGCATCTGCAACCACATTTGCTGTGCCTGGATGATAAAAGATCTCATAATTGTAATCCTTTATCAATTCCATCCATCTCCTTTGACGCATGTTCAGGTCTTTCTGAGTGAAAATGTACTTCAGACTCTTATGGTCTGTGTAGATCTCATATTTCTCTCCATAGAGGTAGTGTCTCCATATTTTCAAAGCAAACACAACCGCCGCCAACTCTAAATCATGAGTCGGATACCCTTTTTCATAGTCTTTCAATTGCCTTGATGCATACGCGATGACTTTGCCATTTTGCATAAGGACACATCCTAATCCTTTGTGTGAAGCATCACTATACAACACAAAATTTCCTGTATTATCAGGCAATGACAACACAGGTGCCATACTAAAATTCTTTTTCAATTTTTGGAAACTTCCTTCACACTTCTCCGTTCAAACAAATTTTACATATTTTCTCGTCAAATTTGTCAACGGAGCGGCAATCTTGGAGAAATTCTGGATAAACTGTCTGTAATACCCTGCCAATCCCAAGAAACTTCTCACTTCTGATGGAGTTCTTGGTTGTTCCTAATTTATCACAGCTTCGACCTTTGATGGATCCACTGAAATTCCATCTTTGTCAGTTATGTGCCCAAGAAATTGTACACGTTCTAACCAGAATTCACATTTAGAGAATTTCGCGTACACCTTTTCCTTTCTTAGCGTCTCCAGCGTTAGACGTAAGTGTTCCACGTGTTCTTCTTGAGTTTTAGAGTACACCAGAATATCATCGATAAACACCACCACAAACTTGTCTAAAAACAGGTTAAACACCCTATTCATCAAATCCATGAACGCTGCAGGGGCGTTTGTCAAACCAAAAGACATTACCAAAAAATTGTTATGTCTATACCGAGTTCGGAATGCCATCTTCGGTACATCCTCCTTCCTTACTTTCAGTTGATGATACCCACTTCTCAAATCTATTTTTGAGAAATATCTAGCACCCTTCAATTGGTCAAACAAATCATCTATTCTCGGCAATGGATATTTATTCTTATAGTGACTTTGTTTAATTCCCTATAATCAATGCAAAGGCGCATTGACCCATCCTTCTTCTTTATAAATAATACTGGTGCTCCCCACGGTGACACACTCAGCTGTATGTATTTCTTGTCCAACAGCTCCTGTAGTTGTACAATCAGTTCCTTCATCTCTACCAGAGCCATTCTGTACGGGGCCTTCGATATCGGAGCGGTTCTTGGTGCTAAGTCAATCACGAACTTGATTTCTCTGTCAGGTAGAAGTCCTGGAAAATCCTCCGGAAACACATCCACAAATTCCCTAACCACTGGTATTTCTTCAAGTTTCACACCCTTCTTCTGAGTATCGACTATGTAAGCTAAATAACCCACACAGCCTTGACTCAACAACTTCTTGGCCTGCATAATTGTCAGACATCTCATTTGTCTAGGCGATCTGCTACCATTGAAAACTACCTTTGACGGAGTCATAAGGTTTACACATTTCTTTTGGCAATCAATTATCGCTCCACAATTGAACAACTAATCCATTCCCAAAATAACATCAAACTCTCCAAGCTTAATCGGAATTAAATCTACCATCATAATATTTCCCTTAATATTCACCCCACAGTTCTTGTATACGAACCTAACATGAATTACTTCCTTATTCGCAATTTCTATGTTTAAAGGGAAATTCAATTCTTCACTAAGCAATCCTAATCTAATAGCAAATTCACCAGATATAAATGAGCAAGTAGCACCTGAATCAAATAATACATAAACATCAATATCATTGATCGGGATAATACCTGACATCACATCCTTTGATTGCACAACATCTTGCACAGTCATGTTGAAGGTTCTAACTGTGGGTTTGTTTGATGTCGTTGGTCCAGTAATGGCCCAAGTACCTCCACTATTACCTCCCTTACTTCCCGTTGTCTCTCCAGCTTTCTTCTTAGGGCACTCACGAGCCAAGTGATCCTTGGACCTGCAAGTGAAGGAAACATTCTTTTTGGGTTGATTGCAATTTGGGGCGATGTGACCCTCCTGGCCACAGTTAAAGCATACTCGTTTCCACATTAAGCATACACCCTTGTAAAACTTCTCGCATGTAGCACATGCTTCAAACTTCTTATTCTGCTGGTTACCCTGCTGATTTCCAGTACCCATATTTCCATTCCACTTTCTTTTAAGATTATTGTTACCATTTCCACGACCACCACCTCCATTTTTAATCTCCACTTCATTCTTCTTCTTTTTCTGTTCTTGATTGAACTTATTTACAGCCTCTCCTCCACCTTCAGCTAGAATTGCCTTTTCCATTACGGCTGCAAAGGTCTTCAACTAGAACAAGGAAACCCTACTATACAACTAGGGCTTCAGTCCCTGTTTAAACCTCTTCGCCTTGCATTCATCTGTGCTGACTTGGTATGGTGCAAACCTCGCCAACTCGTTGAATTTCGCGGTATACTCCGACACCGTCATCGTTCCCTATTTTAGTTCTAAAAAATGTACTTCTAACTGACTCTTCAAACTCTCTAGGAAATAGGTCTCGAAGAACATTTCCTTAAACCTATCCTAGGTCATAACTCCTTGTCCTCCTCGAGTTTTATTGGCCTGCCACCAATAACTAGCCTCTACTTTCATCATGAATGTTGCAAAAGCAGTCTTCTGATCCTCCCCTACTCCCGCAACATCGAACACTTTCTCAATCTCCATGACCCAGGTCTGTGCCTCAATCGGGTTCATGGACCCACGGAACTCTGGTGGTCCAACCTCCTTGAAGTCCTTAAACGTTGTAGCTTGATTTTGTGGTTGATTCTGCGGTTTATTCTGCAGTACACCTGTCAGTAACGTCACCAGCTGCTGAATAGGATTAGCTTCAACATTATTGTTGTTGGTTCTTTCAGTGGTTCTCTGTCGGGGTGGTTGACATCTTGGAGGCATTTTTTGTTAAAAATAAACTTATTAGATTATTACTCAACTCTTTTACGTAATTTCTACTTAACTTGCCCCTGTAAAAGTAATAATCACATAACACATAATACTTTGGATGAAATAAGATAATAACTTTTATTCATTCATAATTTCTTTGAAAACATCATAACAATAACATCACTGCTATTTACATTATTTTCCTGAACTACTAAAGTTTCAGGACATCATCATCATATCCCATAGGTTACATAACACTTGGGATTTGCATATTATTTATCATAACATAAATCATATATCAATTACATTCCCTATGATGTCCTACTAAGATACTGTGTAGCCTTATAACGCTCTTCCTCCATAATTCGAAACATTGTTCGACGATCTAATATGTATGATGACAGTGTCTCAAACTGAATCGGATAACCAATGACCCAATCCTGAGCTCGATTAATCACTGTGTTGAACACATTATTCATTTCCTCCATCTTCATTGTCTTTTCTTATGCGTCTCCCTCTGCTATTTCGGCTCGTTGATCAGCTTCCTCGTACGCATCTTCGGCTCTTGCCCTCTTAGTAGATTCCGCTTTCAACTTGTTCTTCAACTCTGTAATCTCTGCTGTCATTCGCTCATTCTCTCCTTCAGTGTGAACCAACTTTTATTCAACATTGTTCAGACGTTCCTCTCGGTCCTATATTTTGTCGTCCTTCTGTGTCATAGAGGTCTGTTGCTCAGCTACTATCTCTTGTAATTCCTCGACAGTATCTTGAAGTTCCACGTTGCGGTCATAGACTTCATCGTACATACTAGCAGCCATCGAGGTCAGTGGAATCTCTTCCTCCTCGTCCTCATCATCCTCATTTGCCTGCGACAACTCAACAGGGTCTTCCTCATCTGTTTCGACATCATCATCCTCATCTTCAGCCACTGTAAGCAACAAGGCTGACTCCCGTGGAAGTAGTTGTTCCCAAACCACTTGAATGTCACGAGATTCCTCCTCTCTAGGCATCTGAGGTCCTTCCTCCGTAGCCTGACTGGATTCTCCGACATTAGACATCCCAACAACAAGATTTTTAAGTTTTAGTTATTAATCATCATTACTCGACATTCACGAGCACATAAGTTGTAATCACGTAAGCACATAAGTGTTTTATTACTTCTTCCTTAAAACTCGATAAGAGTTTATCATCACTATCTTTTCAAAGGTTACTTCCTAAGGCTTTTCCCCACCTAAGGTTTATAACCTAAAGCTTTGATACCAACTTGTGACACCCCCAAACCCAGGTACTTCATTCCCAGAGGATTTGGTGTTCACTTAATCAAACATTTATATCTAACTACCCAATCACAATAAAATTGAATAATAAAACCTTCCCCATTAAAGGGTTACATAATAAAAATGTCCCAGGTTGTCTAACCTTTAAATATAATCATTCAAATGCGGAAAATAAATAAACTTCATTACAATCATTCAATTAAAGTTTGATAATAAAATATCAACATATTACAAGTCTTCAATACTTGTTCATCTTTCCTTTTCCCTTACTGGTGCTAGGTACATCAACCTTCTCATCTTTAATTGTAATAGTCATATAAGCAAGAGTGAGCAAACAAAGCTCACTTGAAACAACAACAATGAATGGAAATCTTTACAACAACTGTCAATTAAGAGGCTCAATTGAAATGAACAATATGGTCTATCAACATTCTGAAGTATATAATTGAGGGTCCTAAGACCACGAACTATGTCCATAGTTATAAGTAATTTTTCAACTTAAACTTTAACAATCATAAGACTATAGGGACTCCTCGTACTTAGGGGGTCAGCCCTTCATACAATGTATTGTGCACAAACATTTCAACGCTAAGCGTAAATTACCCCTAATAATAGGGTTGTTCATCTCCATATTTAGAGTACACATCCGCACCAAAGTGAGTTTGGTTGGGATACATTTCAAGGTAATTTGGAATTTAACGAACATCAACTAAGGATTAGTTGAATAAAATTAATAACATTATACTATGGAATAATCATAACTGAATCGACATTGTAAATTAAAATCATGCTTTAAGAATAATCTAATAGCATACATATTGAATAACTATAACATACCTTGCTTGAACAATATTAAGCCAAGGTTATTTAGAATTGAGTACTAAGTGTAAGACCCCAACTTATTATAAATGAAATTAAATTTTCTCTATTTATTATTTTGAAATAGTAAGGGTTGATTTGATTAATGTGGTTAGTTATGGGTAAAATGCGCAAATATTTCAAATAAGCAAGTGGTTATAAAATATTCATTTTTATCAGAGAATATTCGTTTGGTCGTGGAATATTCTTACTGTCGGGGAATATTAAATGCGGTAAATAACCGACTTTGTGTGGGCCCCATAACTGAAAGTTTATTAGATAAAGAAAACGACAAGTATCGTTGTTTATAAATAATTGTGTAGTTATTCTTTATTATCTTGTTGGAATACCCTATGGTTAAAACACGAGAAGATACCAGTATTGCACCAATTATTGATTCTTACGTGAAAGGCACTACTCAATAATTGTTACAGTAATTACTGTTCAATATTTTATTTATTGATTCAATAATTGCTACGTTGATATTTTATATTATTGTTGTTTCAATAATTGTCACTGCACATTATTTTCCTTTATCGAATCAATAATTCATTTTATTTGAATAATATTATTAGATAGCATTATTGGCAATGTTTAGAAAGTTCTGTCTAAGAAGAGGTTTGGTCACCTAATTGCGCGCCAGTAAGGAGAAATCTTTATTGGAAAGCCCACTCTTTCCTAGGAACGGCCTGGTTGTCGATATTATGATTCGATAATATTATTTGTGAATAATTAATTATTGATTTATATGATAAGGAAAAATATTCATTTTATGTGGATATAGATGGAGAAAATTTTAAAGTGACAATTGTTGAAAAATTTGATATTTGATATTTTATGATAATTAATTCATTTAAATATATTATTATATTTTAATAATATAATAATGGTGATATTTTTATAATGAATGTGGGATATATGAATATATGAGGAGGAAGAGTATTTTTGTTTCAATAAATGTTAAAAACATGTTAAACATGTCGGTGGACCCCATTTCTTGACTGAAATTTGATTATAGCCTGTAAAATCGTTCGTTTGTGGATTTCGGTCAATTTTTGTTTGGAATTTGGAAAAACTTAAAAAGTTGTAGAGAATGGAATTTCATATGGAAAATACATGAGGTTCGAATTTTTCTGATCAAATGGCTATTTATTATGAATTATTGAAGCTCCGAAGTTCCGAAATAATTAATTTTTGGAAGTTTTAATTAGTTTTAATAAGAAAAACATTTTTCTTATTTATTGTGGGGTGAGTGGCTGATGTTGAAGACTTGTGGTGTGCGTAGGAAAATTGTTTTAAAAATATTATTAATTTATTAAATTTTCTACTTTGGTGTTCTAAGCATTTTCCTATAAATAGGGTGCTTAGGTTAGAATTGAAAATCACACCAAAAACTGAAGTTTTCTCTCTCTTTCTCTCTCTATATTATCGAGCGTATTCTTGTGAGTATTTTGATACTTTGAGTGTTGCTATACTGATTAAAGTTCCTTCAAAGACTATATTCGATATTCCAAATCGGAAGTACTTATCTTTTAGAGGTAAGAGATATTATTTTTTTAAAAATGATATTATTTCTTTCAATATCATTATGCTGGAATATTGATAGTATTTTTCTTGTGAAATTCTTGTCTTTTAGAGTCGGGATTACTATTCACGTATATGACACTATTCACGTATACGGTACTATTCACGAATACGGCACTACTCATAGAAAAATTAAATTTTAGTTTTTATCCAAAATATCTATTATGGATACTAGCTTTGATTGTATCCATGTTTTAATCATTCTTGAATTTTGCTCCACTATGATTATTTATGAAGTATTTTTGAACTCGGATTGTTTAAAAGTACGAATCCTTAATATTTGTTCTTTTGTTTCACTGGATTTGTTTTCTTTAAAATATTTTTCATCATCCTCAGTCCTAAATGATGATTTTACTGAATATCTTTGGCCTGTAGTGCAAAGATTATTGATTTTCTGATGAATATCTTTGGCCCGTAGTGCAAAGATGAACAGTGTGTTGAGATGAACATGACCAATCGATGAATATCTTTGGCTTTTGTAGTGCAAAGATGAATATTTGATTCAAGATGAATATTGATTGATGTTACGAGGATAAAATAATGATGATGGACTTTTAAATTCATAGATTATAGTAGATTTCATTCTCTACGTAACTCATCTATGAATTATTATTTCCGCTACGAATATTGATCTGAAACTTGTTGTCTATTGTATTTTATCAGATTTTTCCCTGTTGAAGACTAACGATAATTTGTTCTATATTATCTTAGTCATAATATTCTTTACTGTGCTAGTTGAGCTCTCCCTTTTCCTTTTTGTTCCATTTTTCTTCTCAGGAGGCGAGAATGTAGCGAGTACTAGTCAGGTATGGAATGAAGGTTTCAGAAAGTTGTTTTAGTAGTCCTCACCATTTTTGTAAAATAATATATCAATAATTATAATGAGGACTTATTTGAGTGTTGATATTGTATAGAAGACAATATTTGTATTTAAACTCACATTTTTTATGTTGTATTAATAAAGTTGTAGTTGTTTCTGTACCATGTTATTGACGACTCAAAATGGGTGTTGAATACATATTTTGGGGGCGTCACATTTGGTATCAGAGCTTAGGGATATGATCTCTGGTGGAGATCGAGGAATAGAAATAGGAGGGGAGAGACGAGTAAATCCTTCGCTAGTGTGTCCTACCTAAGCTTATTTGTTGGTTGGTCAGAATATAGGTATATTATGTGATATGTTGATTTCTTTAATTAACCCTTGTTTTACGATAGTATTTGAGAATGCGACTGAGAATGTTAATAGTGGAATAAATGAGACTGCAGAGACTTCTTTACTCACCAACGAGGAGGACGTGCAACAGGCTGGCAATGTTCCTCCTGTAAACAACACCATTGATCAGACGATGAACAACGGAATGTTTAGAAGATTTTTGCAGTTCATGCAAAATCAGACGAGGGAGACTCGTGCACAAAATATAGGTGGAAATGATAACAATGCACGGTTTTTCACAGCCAAACAGTTTAAAGAATTGGGACCACCAGAATTCTGGGGAAAGCCGGATTCGATTAAGGCAGAAATGTGGGTTAAGCAAATTACCAAGATATTCGATGTCTTGTGATGCACGGAGGAACAGAAGGTTCCATTCGCCACCTTTATGTTCTCAGAATGAGGCGGATTCTTCGTGGGAATCATGAAGCGTACTCCATCCAAACCTTCGGCATGTCTTGGGAAACGTTTCAGAAACTGTTCAATGACAAGTACTTTCCTGAAAGTATTCGTCATATGAAAGAAGTGGAGTTTATTAGATTGGAACAAAACAACATGACGGTGTCCCAGTACGAGGAGAAGTTTGCAGAGTTGTCCAGGTTTGCACCTCATTTGGTGGAGAATGAGGAAGTATGACGTGGATGTTTCTGAGAGGTTTGAAACCTGGCATACGTCAATATCTCATTTCTCATAAATTTTCTCTCTATTCAGATGTTGTCAACAGGGCTCAATTATTAGAGCGAAATAACGAGTACGTTCAACTGAGGGACCACAACCAGGATCATACCGGTGATAGCAATCAGCAGAACAACGATAACCAGCGAATAAAAAAAAATACAGACAAAAATGGTAACCACTCTGGTGGTAATCATGGCCATGAAAATAGAAGAAGTGAGTCGGGGGGAGATTATAAAAAGAGGAGATTCAACAATGACAATGCGAAGACGGCCACCCAAAGACAGAATCGGTTCTAAGGGGCCGAGGCGACCACCGGTCGTATGCTATAAATGCGGGAAAGAGGGACATATCAGTCTAAACTGTCCACAATAGTTCAAGGTATGCTATAATTGTGGAAAGGAAGGACATATCGCTCGAGATTATACGATAGCGAAACCAAGTCCAGCGGGGATGGTGACTCAAAAGGTTGTCACAGAAAAGTCAAAGTCAACGGTTCCTGGAAGAGTGTTTGTCGTGATTGGTCAAAATGCGAGGAACCCAAATGAGGTGATCACAGGTAAGCTAATCATAAATTCTTGTGAAGTTTATACCTTACTAGATACCGGTGCTACCCATTCATTTATCTCTCCTGCTTGTGCTCAACGTTTAAACTTGACTCCAGAGAAATTAGACTTTGATTTATCTGTGGAGACTCCATTAGGAGAAACTTTCATCACATCCACTGTTTATAAATCTTGTTTGATCCAAGTTGGCACCATCACATTACCTATTGACCTTATCTCTTTAAAGATACTTGCTTTTGATGTGATTTTAGGGATTGATTGGTTAACTAGTCATCATGCCAAAATTGATTATTTTCGTAAGGTTATTAGTTTTCATATTCCTAACCAACCTGTTATATGAATTCAAGCAACTAAACCACTAAAATAAACCACTGTCATATCAAGTCATAAAGCTATTCGGTTATTGAAAAATGGATGTCAAGCTTTCTTAGCCCATGTTATGCATTTGAATAAAGACACGTCGGATTTGAATAATATTCCTGTTGTTAGTAAATTTCCTGACGTATTTCCTGAAGAACTTCCCGGTCTACCCACAGAACGTGAAGTTGAATTCTTTATTGATCTTGAACCTGGTACAAAGCCCATTTCTAAAACCCCATATCGAATGGCTCCTATTAAACTTCAGGAGTTAAAAGTCCAACTACAAGAGTTGTTGGACATCGGTTTCATTCGTCTTAGTACATCTCCTTGGGGTGCTCCTGTTTTATTTGTAAAGAAGAAAGACGGGAGTATGCGACTTTGTATTGACTATCGAGAATTAAACCATGTCACTATCAAGAATAGGTATCCGCTACCTCGTATTGATAACCTGTTTAACCAGTTACAAGGAGTACAATTTTTTTCAAAGATCGATCTTCGTTCTGGATATCATCAGCTGAAGATTAGAACTGAGGATATTCCAAAGACTGCCTTCAGAACTCGGTATGGGCATTATGAATTCTTAATCATGTCTTTTGGATTGACTAATGCTCCTGCGACTTTCATGGATGTGATGAACCAAATATTCAAGCAATATTTGGATCAGTTCGTTGTTGTCTTTATTGATAACATCCTCATATATTCCAAAAGCCATGAAGATCATGAGCAGCATTTGAAGCTGGTACTCCAAAGGCTTCGTGAAAACAAGTTATATGCCAAGTTGAAGAAATGCGAGTTCTGGCTTGAGGAAGTAGCATTCCTTTGGCACATAGTGTCAAAACATAGAGTATTTGTCCAGCCGACGAAGATTGAAGTAATACAAAGTTGGAAGCAACCAAGTCGTTGATCAAAATCACGTAAGCTTTACGGGCTTAGCTGGTTATTATCGGAGATTCGTGGAAGGATTTTCTTGAATCACTACTCCTTTAACTCAGCTAACTCGGAAGGATACAAAATTCGTATGGAGCGAGGAATGCGAGAAAAGTTTCTAAGAGCTTAAAAGGAGACTTATTTTGGCACCCGTTCTGACAATACCATCTGGTTCGGATGGATTTGTTATCTACAGCGATGCTTCAGGCAAAGGGTTAGGGTGTGTTCTCATGCAACATGGGAAAGTCATAGCCTATGCCTCGCGACAACTTAAAGAATATGAGAGGAATTATCTTACTCATGATCTAGAGTTGGCAGCAGTTGTTTTCGCGCTAAAGATCTGGAGGCACTATCTATATGGAGAGAAAGTGGAGATATATTCAGACCATAAAAGCCTCAAATATTTCTTCACCCAAAAGGAACTCAACATGCGGCAACGACGTTGGCTCGAGCTATTAAAAGATTATGACCACACCATTTAATACCATCCTGGAAAAGCAAACGTGGTAGCTGACGCGTTGAGTAGAAGATCATATGCAGGAACGAGTGCGATAATGTCAAGAATACTCATAGAACCAACTTTAATCGATAAAGTTAAAGTTGCTCAAGCCACAGACCCGGAGCTAATGCGTATGAAGAAAAAAGTACAAGAAGGTGTTATTCCAAAAGCAAGAATCGATGAAGAAGGAATACTTCGAGTCCACTCAAGACTTTGTGTTCCTAATGACTTTGACTTGAAGTACAAGATTATGATGGAAGCACACAATACATCGTTTGCAATCCATCCTGGAAGTACCAAAATGTATCGTGATCTTCGACATACATTTTGGTGGAACAATATGAAGAGAGAGATTGCAAAGTTTATCTCGAGGTGTTTAACTTGTCAACGTGTAAAGGCGGAGCATCAAGTACCTAAGGGTCCATTGCAACCACTTGAGATTCCAAAATGGAAGTGGGAACACATTACCATGGATTTCGTTACGGGTCTTCCCACGGTTTCTCAAGGCATAGATGCGATTTGGGTTATTGTTGATAGATTAACCAAGTCTGCACATTTCTTTCCGATACGGGAGACTTATTCCCTTGAACGTCTTGCTCATATGTATGTAAATGAGATTATGAGATTGCATGGCATGCCAGTATCCATAGTTAAGGATTGTGACCCAAGATTCACTTCACAATTTTGGATTAGTTTGTAAAAAGCTATGGGCACGGATTTACGATTCAGTTAGGCATACCATCCTCAAACAGACGGATAATCAGAGAGGACTATTCAAACTCTTGAAGATCTATTAAGACTTTGTGTCCTAGATTTCAAAGGGAGTTGGGATAAGTATTTACCATTGGTGGAATTCTCCTACAACAACAGTTATCAGGCAAGTATAGGTGTGGCTCCATTCGAAGCATTGTATGGACGAAAGTGTCGCTCTCCAATATGTTGGGACGAGGTGGGTGAAGCAACATTGTTGGGACCCGAGTTGGTATGTATGACTACAGAAAAGATCCAAATGATTCGACAACGTATACAAACGGCACAGGATCGACAAAAGAGTTATGCGGATCTTCATCGAAAGGACGTGGAATTTAGTATTGGGGATCATGTATTGTTGTGTGTTGCTCTATGGAAGGGAGTTACAAGATTTGGGAAAAGAGGAAAGCTCAATCCAAGATTTATTGGTCCATTTCAGATTCTTGACCGAGTAGGAAATGTAGCCTATAGACTCGCGTTACCTCCAAATATGTTTCGTGTTCATAATGTTTTTCACATATCTGTGTTACGTAAATATGTGAAAGACCCGAACCACGTTATTGAGTTAGAACCGAATGAGATAGCCGAAGACTTAACGTACGAGGAGGTACCTGTCAAGATCTTGGATAGGAAGGAGCATGTCTTACGTACAAAGGTCATACCACAAGTCAAAGTTTTTTGGAGGAACCATGCTATTGAGGAAATGACTTGGGAGTTGGAAACTAAAATGAAAGCGAGGTATCCTCACCTTTTCGAAACACCATGTACGTACGTCAATTTCAAGGACGAAATTTCATAAGGAGGGGAAGTTGTAAGATCCCAACTTATTATAAATGAAATTAAATTTCTTCTATTTATTATTTTGAAATAGTAAGAGTTGATTTGATTAATGTGGTTAGTTATGAGTAAAATGTGCAAATATTTCAAATAAGCAAGTGGTTATAAAATATTCATTTTTATCGAAGAATATTAGATTACGTAAGTGGAATATTCTTCTTTGTCGGGAATATTTTTGTATGACTGTATGCAACCTTGTGTGGGCCCCATAACGGAAAGCGATTGGATAAAGAAAATGACAAGTATAAGTTATTTATAAATAACGACGTAGTTATTCTGAGATTATCTTGTTGGAATACCCGGTGGTTAAAACACAGTAGCACACGATATTGCACCAATTATTGATTCTTACGTAATAAGGCACTACTCAATAATTGTTATAGTAATTACTGTTCAATATTTTATTTTATTGATTCAATAATTACTACGTTGATATTTTATATTATTGTTGTTTCAATAATTGTCACTGCACAGTTTTTTCCTTTATCGAATTAATAATTCATATTATTTGAATAATTTTATTAGATAGCATTATTGGCAATGTCTAGAAAGTTCTGAATTATTGAAGCTTCGAAGTTCCGAAATAATTGATTTTTGGAAGTTTTAATTATTTTTAATAAGAAAAACGTTTTTCTTATTTATTGTGGGGTGAGTGGCTGATGTTGAAGACTTGTGGTGTGCGTAGGAAAATTGTTTTAAAAATATTATTAATTTATTAAATTTTCTGCTTTGGTGATCTAAGAATTTTTTTATAAATAAGGTACTTAGGTTAGAATTGAAAATCACACCAGAAACTAAAGTTTTCTCTCTCTTTCTCTCTCTATATTATCGAGCGTATTCTTGTGAGTATTTTGATACTTTGAGTGTTGCTATATAGTGCAAGTTCCCTTGACCTTATATCCAAGATTTCGATCGTAAATCTTGTCTTTTTCGAGGTAAGGGATATTATTTTTTAAAAATGATATTATTTCTTCCAATATCATTATGCCGGAATATTGATAGTATTTTTCTTGTGGAATTCTTGTCTTTTAGTGTTGGGGTTACTATTCACATATACGACACTATTCACGTATACAGTACTATTCACGAATACGGCAATATTCATAGAAAAATTAAATTTTCATTTTTGTCCAAAATATCTATTATGGATACTAGCTTTGATTGTATCCATGTTTTGATCATTCTTGAATTTTGCTCCACTATGATTATTTATGAAGTATTTTTGAACTCGGATTGTTTAAAGTACGAATCCTTAATATTTGTTTTTTTGTTTCACTGGATTCATTTTCTTTAAAATATTTTTCATCATCCTCAGTCCTAAATGATGATTTTAATGAATATCTTTGGCCTGTAGTGCAAAGATTAATGATTTTCTGATGAATATATTTGGCCCGTAGTGCAAAGATGAACATGTGTTGAGATGAACATGACCAACTGATGAATATCTTTGGCACAATGTCTGATGAATATTTGATTCAAGATGAATATTGATTGATGTTACAGGGATAAAATAATGATGATAGACTTTTAAATTTATAGATTATAGTAGATTTCATTCTCTACGTAACTCATCTATGAATTATTATTTCCGCTGCGAATATTGATCTGAAACTTGTTGTCTATTGTATTTTATCAGATTTTTCCCTGTTAAAGACTAATGATAATTTGTTCTATATTATCTTAGTTATAATATTCTTTAATGGGCTAGTTGAGCTCACCCTTTTCCTTTTTGTTCCATTTTTCTTCTCAGGAGGCGAGAATGTAGCGAGTACTAGTCGGGGTATGGAATGAAGGTTTTAGAAAGTTGTTTTAGTAGTCCTCACCATTTTTGTAAAATAATATATCAATAATTGTAATGAGGACTTATTTGAGTGTTGATATTGTCTAGAAGACAATATTTGTATTTAAACTCACAGTTTTTATGTTGTATTAATAAAGTTGTAGTTGTTTCTGTACCATGTTATTGACGACTCAAAATGGGTGTTGTATACCTATTTTGGGGGCGTCACACTAAGCATGCATAGCAATTTGAACGATAAAATTGTTTAACATTAGTATATCAGAATATATAAATTTACATTCTAAATAACAAGTTAAATACAAGAATAACTTGCTCAATAACAAGATAAAGTTTAGAAATCTTGCATCATTATATTGTAATCGAATTAGAAACAATAACTGGCTCAATGAGACAATAGATTTAGAGAACTTGCCTTGCTTATAGGCTAAACCAAACAATTCGAATCACAATACCCTATATATATATATATATATATGTCATCATGACATAGTTAGTCACTACCACATTACATACATAACTAAGTACATTCATCATATAAGATTTGATTTTTAATCACATAATCAAGTTACAAAACTAGTTAATTGTTAATAACATGCTCATTCTTGGTATAGAAATATTGAAGTCATAATTTAACAGTCCTACTATTAACACATAACAACTCCTTCAGACTTTGTGTACAAAAATTACACTGTTTGACAATTACTCTTTAACTTTCGTCTACTGGTACACGATTTATCTTGTGGGTTGTTGACTATGACAGAGACACAAGCCACTAAGTGGCGGCTGCATACGAGAAACTATACTCTGACGAGGCTCTATGGCGCCGAATTACAGTCCTTGGCAACTAGCTTCAGAAATCACATGAACAAAGCCAATTTTGGCCTACAAGCTACTTTCTAACAGCCTAATTAGCAATTAATTCACACAAAGACTTTGTATAAACATATTTCAAAGACTCTCAACATGATTCTACCCATAAAACAACATAAACATCAAATTTAAAACATCCAATTTCATTATTTTTGATAAAACCTCTCTTTTTGATGTTTTCAATGAAAATCAACACTGTGATTTTGTTTTTCAACCAAAATAGTTAATTTAACATACCTTGTTTATGATTATACATACTCTTTCAAATTCAATAGTCAATTTATAAATTAAACAACTAATTAAACCTTAATTTTACCTTAAACTAAATCATATTCATATAAATTCACTATAATATAGTTTTTCTTCACAAATTACATACATAACATCAATTCATTGACTGTACTCATATATAACTTATGAAAATAGTTTCACAACAACCTATTTATCATATAATACTATATATAACAAATAATTCAATTTCTACAAAGATTTTATAAGAATATTGGGAGAGAATACAACTATAACTTTTGAAAAATAACAGTGTTTAGATGATACCTTAGAGTTAGAAGATAGTGGCTATCCTTTGATTATCAATCTTCTTTTCCCCAATCCTTTTCTCAAATTCTCTAGACTTCTCCCAATTTTCTCTTATTTTTTCTCTGTAAGTTTTCTTCTTCTCTTCTATTGAGTCTTTCTTTCTCCATTCTAACATACGTACTAGAATATAACGTATAGATAATAATATATATTAATTATATAATATAAATATAAGTATAATTGATATCAGTTATTATATTTTTGAAAATCAAAAGCCATAAGGCTTGTTTGGTTACCCACTTAAAATATAATCATTTAATCCTTATGCCTTGTTTGGTAAAACACAATTAGATTAGAGACTTAATAGGCATTAAGTCTTGTTTGGCAAAAACGAATTAAACTCTTTTAATTTATTTTAGTAATTCCCTAATAGTAAGGTTATTTGTCACACTTTTATTTAATTAAATTTTTCAATAATCAATTTAATTAATTTTAATAATAATTTATTAAATCACTTTAACACATAAATCAATACCACAAAATTATAATTTTCTATATAATTATAACTTTATTTAATCAACTAACACATCCTTTTAATTACAATTTCAAATTAAAATATAATAATTCATTTAATCAAAACTCTCTAACTTAATAATTAAATTAAATTAGAATATAATAATTAATTTCCTTAATTATTTATTTAATAAATTATTAACTAAATCGAATCAAATTTGAACAATTATTTATTCAACAATAAACACATCAATTAAATACTTTTATAATTTAATAAATATTTAATATAACAATTTAAAAATTCTGGAATGTTACATATGAAGTAGCTTTACCTCCAGAAATGAAACGCATTCATAATGAGTTTCATGTGTCTGTGTTGCGTCCTTATAAATCGGACTATAAACACGTAATAGAGTATGAATCTATTCAGATAGAGAAAGATTTATCATATAAGGAACTTCCAATTCAAATTATTGATAGGAAGGAACAAGTATTAAGAAATAAGGTAATACCTTCAGTGAAGGTGTTATGGAGAAACCACAATGCTGAAGAAGCAACGTGGGCACTCTAGAGTAAAATGAAGGAAGATTTTCCTCATTTGTTCATGTAATTATAAGCTAGATTCTGGGGACGGAATCCTTATAAGGGGGAGAGAATGTAACGCCCGAGAAAATCAAATTTTTATGATAATTAAATTTTTATTTGATTATGTGAATTAAATGAATTTAATTAATTTATTTTGTGAGTAAGCTATAGGAAGGTCGTTTTATGACCTAGGATATGCTTATATGGTTAGTAATCTGGCTACGTGCTAGAATTAATTGTTTAGAATTTCCAAGACGAAATTAAATGTTTTTCGAGAAATTTCCGTAAAAACACTATTCATCCATTTTTGCTCGGAAAATTATTTTGAAATTCTGAGAAACGCGTAATGATAGAATATCGAGATAAGATGAAATATCTAATAATATTTCATTTATGGCAAATGAAGTTTTCACTTGCCGACTTAAAACCTAATGGTTGAGTAGAACGATTTTCGAGAAGGAAATGAAACGCGTAGAAGGAATTGCGTTATTGTTAATGTGTGTGTGTTATACTAGGATTATACTATTTAGTATCTATGTATAATACGATGAGTTAATATGAAGTACAATACGATTATCGTACGAGTATTATACGGAAAGAATACGTGAATTATACGTGTAGAATACGATTAGTATTATGGAATTAAGTTAAGACTTACTGTGAATTCATTTGATTTGGATTAGGTCTAGTCCAAACAATTGAATAAGTAAGCCCAAGGGATTAATGTGTTAAGCCCAAGTTAAAGCCTAATATTAGATTGATTAAGCCCAATTCAAGAAAGCCGAACCGTGGATCGAACCGGTGGGTCACCGAATGGGTAAAACCCATGGGGCAACCCATGGGGATGACCCATGGGCATGGTGGGCCGGCCACTTGGTGTGCAAGGCATGGGAATCACTTGGTCACCAAGTATTTTACTTGGTGACAAAGTGTGGAATAGTAAGGAGGTGGTGGTGTAATGACTAAATTGCCCTCCAATTCATTTGCCTATAACTAGAAAGCTAGGATTGGTCTTTTGAGAGTTTTTCAAATTGCCAACCTATATTTTGAGAGAGAGAAAGAGCTAGATTCAACCAAATCATCTACTTTGAAGCTTTGCCTTAGAGTTTTTCAAGATTACTAGAGAAATCCTTAAGGTAATGCTCTTTAATGCTAATTCCATCTCTTTTGATTTTCTTTTAGTATGGAGAATCATAAATGGGTGGTGTATGTCTAGTATGGTGGAATAAGGATGACTTATTATAGATTCAATCTTTATAAGTCATGAAATCATAGAAATCATAAGGGTTGATGTGACGCCCCCAAAATAGGTATACAACACCCATTCTGAGTCGTCAAATACATGGTACAGAAACAACTACAACTTTATTAATACAATTATCGTGCAAAATATGACAACACATAAACTGTGAGTTTAAATACAAATATTGTTATCTAGACAATATTCACACCCAAATAAGTCCTCATTACAATTATTGATACATTATTTTATAAAAATGGTGAGGACTACTAAAACGACTTTCTAGAACCTTCATTCCATACCCCGACTAGTACTCGCTATATTCTCGCCTCATGAGAAGAAAAATGAAAAAAAAAGGAAAAGGGTGAGCTCAACTAGCCCAGTAAATAATATTATGACTAAGATACTATAGAACAAATTATCGTTAGTCTTCAACAGGGGAAAATCTGATAGAATATAATAGACAACAAGTTTCAGATCAATATTCGCAGCGGAAATAATAATTCATAGAAGAGTTACGTAGAGAATGAAATCTACTATTATCTATGAATTTAAAAGTCCATCATCAATATTTTATCCCTGTAACATCAATCAATATACATCTTGAATCAAATATTCATCTTTGCACTCTGAGCCAAAGATATTCATCGATTAATTCATGTTCATCTCAACACCTGTACATCTTTGCACTACGGACCAAAGATATTCATAAGAAAATCAACCATCTTTACACTACAGTCCAAAGATATTAAGTAATATCATCATTTAGGACTAAGGATGATGAAAAATATTTTAAAGAAAATGAATTTAGTGAAACAAAAGAACAAATATTAAGGATTCGTACTTTAAATAGTCCAAGTTAAAAAATACTTCATAAATAACCATAGTGGAGTAAAATTCAAGAATGATCAAAACATGGATACAATAAAAGCTAGTATCCATAATAGATATCTTGGACAAAAATGAAAATTTAATTTTTCGTGAATAATTATAAATATTCGTGAATAGTGTAATATTATCGTGAATAGTATCGTATACATGAATAGTAACCCCGACACTAAAAGACAAGACTTTCACAAGAAAAATCTTACCAATATTTCGGCATAATGATATTAGAAGAAATAATATCATTTTTAAAAAAATAACATCCCTTACCTCGAAAAAAACAGTACTTCTGACTAGAATACTGGATATAGTGCTGAAGGGAACTTGAACCGTATAGCAACACTCAAAGTATTAAAATACTCACAAGAATAGGCTCGATAATATAGAGAGAGAAATCTTTAGTTTTTGGTGTGATTTTCAATTCTAACCTAAACACCCTATTTATAGGAAAATGTTTAGAACACCAAATCAGAAAATTTAATAAAATATTAATATAATTATTTTAAATCGCTACGCCCACTTTGAAAAATTGAACTCAGCACATTTGCAATACTAGTGGGGCCCACCAACATAATAAAAACATTTTTCTTAAAAAAAAAAATTAAAACTTCAAAAATCAATTATTCCAGAACTTCGGAACTTCAATAATTCATAATAAATAGCCCTTTTATCAGAAAAATTCGAATCTTATGTCCATTCCATAGGAAATTCAATTCTCTATAACTTTGTAGTTTTAAGTTTTTCCAAATTCCAAACAGAAGTTCACCGAAATCCACAAACGAACGATTTTACAGGCTATAATCAAATTTCAGTCAAGAAATGGGCCCACAAGCATGTTTAACATGTTTTTAACATTTATTGCAATAAAAATACTCTTCCTCCTCATTTATTCATATATCCCACATTCATTGTAAAAATATCACCATTATTATATTATTAAAATAAAATAATATATTTAAATGAATTATTTTATCAGAAAAGGTAAGATATCAATTTTCAACAATTGTCACATTAAAAATTTTCTCTATCTATATCCACATAAAATGAATATTTTCCTTATCATATAAATCAATAATTAATTATTCACAAATAATATTACAGAATCACAATATCGACAACCAAAGTAGTTCCCGAAAGAAGAGGGCTTTCCAATAAGAATTTCTCCTTACTGGCACGCAATTAGGTGACCAAACCTCTCCTTAGACAGAACTTTCTAGACATTGTCAATAATGTTATCTAATAATAATATGAATTATTGATTTAATAATGAAAAATATTGTGTAGTGACAATTATTGAAACAATAATAATATAAAATATCAACGTAGCAATTATTGAATCAATAAAATAAAATATTGAACAGTAACTACTGTAACAATTATTGAGTAGTGCCTTCTTACGTAAGAATCAATAATTGGTGCAATACTGGTGTCTTCTTGTGTTTTAACCAACGGTATTCCAACAAAGATTAATTGTAATGATTCTGTTCAATTATTTATAAACAACTCATACTTGTCGTTTTCTTCAGCCAATTGCTTTCCGTTATGGGGCCCACACAATGTTGCGCCGTCGTACAAATATTCCCCGACAGTAAGAATATTCCACGACCAAACGAATATTCTCCGATAAAAATGAATATTTTATAACCACTTGCTTATTTGAAATATTTGCGCATTTTACCCATAACTAACCACATTAATCAAATCAACCTTTACTATTTCAAAATAATAATTAGAGGAAATTTAATTTCATTTATAATAAGTTGGGGTCTTACAGTTGATGTAGGTTTAATTCTTGAAAATATTGATTGTTGAGGTTTATTGTTGATAAACAATTGAACACCACCAATACTTAAATATGTGCATCTTGCTTGGTTAGGATGTAGATATGAAGTCCATGGAGTATTCCATGTGATTTGGCTTAGAGAACATTAGTAACGAAGTTATGTCGAATTTCACGGAAATAGACGTTAAACGTCGAAAATGTAGGAATTTCGGATTGGTAGTCGAAAGTTGACGTGAGACTTGCAAAATATTTTTTTTCAATGTCAACACGTGAGATAGGGTATTTAAGAGTCGTGGGCTCGAGAATCGTCGGATTCCGACTTAAAACGAAGAAAACGAGCATTGAACGCTCATTAACGTTTATGAACGCTTAAAAAATGAACTCAATAGTGAATTTTTCGTTAACGGATTCGATAGTGTCAAATTCTTATATGAACGTATAGAGTATGTCATTTATGACGTGTAGGCTTTTGAACGGACCAAATCGGACTTATAACGAAGAAGTTATGGATCCGGGAAACTCACCAAAATTTTATCTGTTAAAAATTTTCTGGTGTTGAGGTCTGGCCATGCATGGCTGATCGGTCTTTAAAGTCTTTATTGCATGTTACACGATATAGTGTTATTAGCTCTTTGGAAAGTGGCGGTATAACGCCATCGGTATAAAAGGAGTCTCATGCACATGTATTTGAGACCAAGCATGGTTATCACTATCTCATCATGCCAGTATTAGGGATGTCTTATATAAAGGATGTCACAAGCAGGTGATGGAATTTGTTAAATGACTTAGGTTTTGAACTGAAATTGTTCAGAGACCAATAAGAGTAAAGTTTATACACTTGATAAGTGTACTAAAACTATTCCTATATTACCTATATTAAGGTATATGGTATTGAAACTTAGGAATTAAAGGCATGTTAGTAACCTATGAACGAAGAACATAAAATTTTATCAATGAACCTTAATCGGTGAATGACATTGGTACTTCACCAATGATGATAGAGTCTGGTTAATAACATAAGTTGGTTAATAAGTCGAGACGAAGGGTAATAAGTCGAAATGACTTTAGTAATGATATTAAGTTAACAAAGACATAGAAGAGAAAGAAGTTGGTAAGAACAATGTGAATAATTGTTTGATAGCTAATATAGTGTGCTATGTGAATATATCATGTAGATTTTGTAAAGGCTGTGGTCAGTCGATTAAGTTATTTGAAGACGCTGAAAGGCAAGTTTTCTTAACGCTTGTCTAACTTTCAAGTTAGTCAAGTTTTATGTGATTCATTGTACTGAATTGTACGACTGGTTTTAAAGAAAGGGTCAATGCCAGATTTAACTCGGCTAGACTATTCATAAGATATAGATTTATTTGTATTCATATCTTTCTATATAGAAATGTTAACGCTATCCTATGCCAAGTAATTGGTACGAATTTGAAGGTAAGGTTTGTCTATGAACAAACAAAAGTATTTTTCATCGATTATTCGATGGGCACGCGAGTTTGCCAAAACTTAAATGTAAATACGTTTAACGAATGAGTGTTGATCAACATAGAGTACTATAGGCTGATCACCTAGAAATGCTCGTAAGTAATGCGGATGTATAGCCTTAGTGTTGTGATATCCTTTTCAAGTATGAAAACAGAAAGCAACTGTTCATGGTTTATCGACCGGTTCAGAATTCCTAATCTATTCTATACTTTGGGAATTGATGTTATGACTTGTTAAAGTATTATTATTTCATAATACTTCTTAACTATTTGTTCAGTTATGTATGAATTGTTATATAATTCATGAGTGTGGTATTACTGTTATCCTTTGTCAAACTTGCTGAGCTTGTTATGCTCACTTCTTGCGTGAATTATATGATTGCAGTTAAGGATGAACGTATTGAGAATGCTAAGAGAGATAATGGGAAAGCTAAGATGGATACTTAACCATTATGTAATAGATTAGTGTGTTGTATGTATTATACATTACGAACAACAAACAATGTAATCAGTTTATGAACCTGGGAATGGATTATACTTTGATTGTAATAAGAAGATAGTAATTACATTCATTTTATTGTATTTCAATGGAATGATTGTATAGTTATGAGTACCGTGTAGCACCATATGTTGGGTTGGAAGATAACCGAATTTGGGGGTGCCACAACTTAGAGTTAGCGGCCGTAGTTTTTGCGTTAAAGATATGGAGACATTATTTGTACGGAGAGAAATGTGAGATATACACGGACCACAAAAGTCTGAAATATATCTTCACATAGAAGGAGTTGAATATGCGTCAGAGAAGGTGGTTAGAATTGATCAAAGATTATGACTGTAAAATTCTTTATCACCCGGGGAAGGCAAACGTGAGTTCTTACGCCCTGAAAAAGAAGGAAGGAGAAATTGTTTCAACTGACAACTCAGGAGGAGTTAATAAGAGAGATGGAGAAATTAGAAATAGAAGTGAAGGGACCCAAGAGGCCTGAAGAGAAGTTATTTGTAATGGAAGCTTGTCCGACATTGTTGGATAGAGTAAAGGAAGCCCAGGAGAAGGATGAAGAATGTGAGAAAATCAGAAGAAGGATCACAGAAAAAGAGGAAGAGAAATTTTGAATAGATAAAGATGGTATCTTAAGATTCGAAGGGAGAGTGTGGGTACCGGCAATGGCTGAGTTAAGAGAGGAGATCTTGTACGAGGCTCATAATAAGATGTATTCCATTCATCTGGGAGGCACAAAGATGTACCGGGACTTGAAGCAACATTTTTGGTGGCCAAATCTGAAACGAGAAATTACGGAGTACGTTAGTAGATGTCTTACATGTCAACGTGTAAAAGCAGAGCATCAATTACCGAGTGGTTTATTACAACCTTTGGAAATACCAGAGTGGAAGTGGGAGAATATTACGATGGATTTCGTGGTAGGACTTCCAGTCACACAGAAAGGTTTAGATGCCATTTGGGTTATCATAGACTGACTTACGAAAACCGCACATTTTCTACCTATCAAGATCCACTACAGTTTGAATCAATTAGCGAGTCTGTACGTAAAGGAAATTGTTTCACGACATGGTGTGCCGGTATCGATTGTTTCTGACCGAGACCCGCGTTTCACGTTGAAATTCTGGAAAAGCTTGCAAGATAGGATGGGAACACAGTTGAGATTGAGTACTGCTTATCATCCTCAGACAGACTGACAAAGTGAGCGAACAATAAAAATGCTAGAGGACATGCTTAGGACTTGTGTGATGGACTTCAAGGGAAATTGGGACGACCACCTACCCTTAGTCGAATTTGCGTATAATAATAGTTACCATGCGAGTATCAGCATGCCACCGTATGAAGCTCTTTACGGAAGAAAGTGCAAAACGCCATTATGTTGGGACGGAGTTGGAGAATGACGAATACTCGGACCAGAGTTAGTACAACAAACCGCAGATGTGGTGAAAATGTAAAGGGTCAGACTTATAGCAGTTCAAGATCGCCAAAAGAAGTACGCAGACTTGCATCGGCAAGACCGAGACTTTGAGGTCGGCAGTTTTATATTCTTGAAGGTATCTTCGTGGAAAGGAAAAATCCATTTCGGCAAGAAAGGAAAACTGAGTCCAAGATTCATAGGACCGTTTGAGATACTAAAGCGAGTGGGTGAAGTATCATACAAAGTTGCACTACCACCTGAATTGGAGCACATCCATAATGTGTTTCACATATCTGTGTTGCGTCCGTACAAGTCCGATTACAAACACGTGATTTCTTACAAACTTATTCAAGTGGAGAAGAATTTAGCGTACGAAGAAATTCCTGTTCAAATTCTAGATAGGAAAGAGCAAACCTTAAGGAATAAAGTTATTTCTTGTGTAAAAGTACTTTGGCGTAACCACGATATCGAGGAGGCAACGTGGGAGTTAGAAGATAGAATGGTGAGGGATTATCCCCATCTATTTGTGTAACCTTGTAGCAATTCTGGGACGGAATTTTTATAAGGGGGAGGATGTAATACCCGAGAATTTCCCCATATTATTAAATAAATATATTAATAGAAATGAATATTTATTTTAATATGAACAATTTCGTGTTATGAAAATAGATAACTTAATTATATTAAATAATTGAATTATTGAGAATACGTGGAGTTTGTGGTAAACTCGTTGAAAGCCTTGTGTGGCATGGTGATGGGAAAATACTAATAGTAATGTTAATCGGCAAAGAAATTATAAGATGAGCAATTAAGTAATATTAATTGTTAATTATTGTTGTAGTATAATATTAGTTGTTAATTGATGTGTGGTAGATTAATTATTTAATAATGAAGATTAATTAAGAATTATATTAATTAATTAATGATGGTTATAGTAGAATATTGATTTTTAGTAATTAACTAATAATGTGTGATTACTATTATCTCGCAATATATTATAAAGATGAATAATGATCATGGAAGTCCATAAATATATTGATCAATGATTAATTGATATTAGTGTTAATTAATTAAGGAAGTGCATGATTAATTTATTTAACATAAGTGAGTAAGTTAATAATATAATAATATTATATTTACAATTATGTGCATATGAGCAATAATACAACTATATTATATAGTGTAGTGTGACATTGTGTGACTATATATTAAGTCTTATAAAACTATATTGTATGAAAATTGTAATTAAACATATTGGAACTATATGTTATAAATACATTATCTATGTGACAATATGTATGTGTGTAGGTATTAAAATAATATACCATGAACACATTGAAAACTATCATTTTGATAAAATGTACATGGATTATATATATGTTGCATAACATCTACTACCTTAAAATATTAAAGCATATTGTGACATTTAGTTATAATACATGATTGAGATGTGTATTAAAAATATAGCATAAGAGTGAAAATGTGTAGGAGTTTACAAGAATGCTAGTTATATTGGATTGTCCCAAAAAGATTGTCACATTTACCTCTCATTTCTCATTCACGTGTACTACAAAAAGGCTACGCCTATGTTCTTCATATTTTCTTCCAAGCTTGCTAGGCAATGATCATGGGGGGGAGTGGTGCTCATGATGAAATCCAACAACTAATTACCAACTTCTTCTTATACTTCATGCAATCCCTTAATCCATGAGTTTGAATTCTTGGGCAATGGCTTGGCATGGTTAATGAGTGTTCTATAAATGAGAGCTCTCCTTCCATTTTTCCAAGTGTTGAGAATTGCTAGGTAAGAATTGAGAGCATACAAGCATCCTTAAGAGTTTAAGAGTTCTAGTAATAGCAAGTTCTTTCACATTGCAAAGGTATACTTCCTTTTCCTTGCTTCCATTTCATTCTCTGTAAAAAAGGAGTCTTGAGTTTTGAAATTCAAATTCTTGAAATTTTATATTAATGAAGTTGGGTATTGGTTATATAGATGTTATATGATCATATAAATATGTTGCAATTGGTTTATGAGTGTCTAGAATCCATTTGGTGAATAAATTTTGAGATTTGGCTGACAGGTTGTCGGCGGACATACCGCTGAACCGAACCAGCATCTACAAGAATGCTACTGCTACCTTGCCGATTCTTTGAACTTAGTTGAGCAATCTGTTTTCAAGACTAACCCATATGAGCTAGTAGTTATGACTTAAGAAAACATGTGAACATGTGTATGATGTACATATAGATATATGAACCTAATGTGAGCATGTTTTTATAGACTTGCATGATTAACGAAGGTGTATGGTTTAAACGGAGATTTGGACCTTAAGTTTTAAAAATAAACTATGTAAAAGATTATGTTCTACAAATTGTGAACCTAGTGATCTATACATGACTGATTTTGCACATAGATGAGCATGTTGTAGTGTGCATAGTCCTTTTGAGCATGAACAAACTTATTAAGCCTAATATTAAAAATGTTTTCAATAAGAAGCTTAGCCTAGTGAGCTAACATGCATGATTTCTACATGGTTTATATTCTGACTTTAAAAGCATATGAGCATGACTTGGAAATGCATGAATAAACCTTTAGTTTGTGTTTATTTGATTAAGTAAGCAAAAACAAACATGTTGAGCCTACTAGTGACTTTTGAATGTCAGTATTGTCATGAGACCTTGAAAAACTAAAATCTAACATTTGTGTTCATGTTTTATGACACTCTTAGACTCACTCATGTAGCATAAAGATTTATATACCATGCTTGTGTAGCACATTTCAAGAAAAGCATGAACGCAGTCTATTTTTTAACTAAAGCGGTGTTGGTTTCACGTATGTGTTATGAATACACACAAGCATGCCTAATATGAGTTTTATAACTATCTTGTATGTTTAGAAAACAAGCATGCTAGACTTTGTAGTTTCATGACCTTGAATGACCTTAAATTGTTGAAATTATCAAACTTAGAACCATGTTATGCAAGAAGGGACTTCGATTGATCTAAGAAGCATGTGAAAGCCTTTAATATGACAAAGTATGACTGTGAGTTCAAGCCAAATAGAGACCACAAGGCAAAGAATCTAAGTTTTGTGCAGGTCGGGGATGGCGCAATTTGTCTTGGGTCTTAGGCTTATCCATGGCATGCAATTGCTACCATCTGAAATCCCGTATAATGAGTTCTGACTTTTGGACAACAACTTGCATGTGCCTATGATGCTAAACGTGATCTAAAACCTACTGATATATATGTATATGATTGGTACCTAGTTGATAAGTCGGTGTTGCATTGAAATGAAGAGTCCATGAGTAGGAGGTCTTAACCTTTAGCATTCTTGATTTTCTTGTGAAGTAACTAAGTAGTTGATTCATGATGACTTATAAACTGTTTTTTATACCATATGTGCATACTTGTATCGTGTCGAACTTGTTTAAAGACTGTGTTAGCTAATGAGTATATTGATCATATAATACGCTATAAATAGGATTCGAAAGTGTTGATTTATTAACGTGGATAAACTACGCTTAAGGAAAGTTTTTCTAACCTTACCCAACCTTATATTGAGCAAGTATCCAAACCTTATCTTACATTGTGCAAGTATCCTAAACCTTTGCATTACTTTATTCGACGAATACTGTAAGCTTATCCCTTTTGAATACAAGTTACCTTACTTTCTCGTTTAAATGAGCTAGTATGTTAAACCCTTGTGAAAGCTATTATTCATGTTGAAATTGGTATTGACCTTGAATATTGTGAAAGAGTTGATGCCTTTTGATTCGGCTAGACTATATTCATGTTTAGAAAAGCTGTCCGAACCAATTGATTGGTGCGAAAATCTTGAAAACTAAGTTGGACAACCCTTTTGGTAAGGGGAGTGTATGTTGTTGGAAACCCCAACACATGAATAAATATTTATTGTGGTGTTATGCATAACGTAAAGTTTTGTAGACTGATCATTTATAGTACTTGATATTTTTGGTTATCAGTTTAATATTGGTAACTCTAGTGAAAGTTCAATGGTCCTTAGTGACTGCTCAGTATAAATTGCTTATCTAGTTGGATACATTGTTAGCCGTTGAATTCATATATATCTATTGATTTATATTGAATTATCATATCCCTATTCATGATGTTATTCTAACACTTTGAACTATCCTAAAAATAACCCTTTGATATTTTAAACCTTGTGATATTATATCCTATACCCTTGTTGTATATTACTTGATGAGCAATTTGTGCTCATTCTTGCTTATTTAAATACCTTTCAGTTAAGGAAAAATAGGGAGGTGTCTCTAGAACAGATAAGGGCAAGGGAAAGGCTACCGACTAGCCTATCCTTTTTATGTTTAGAGCTATTATGTTATGTTAAGACTATTTGTGGACTATGTTTAAACTTAAGTAGGATTATGTAATAGGTTTGTATTCGATACTATTATGTAATCTATTAAGTACTGTAGGTTTTAGAGACTTGGGGGAATAATTATAATAAATCATTGTATATTATTCTAAAGTAGATTTTCCATTGTGTATGCGTTATTTTAGTTATTATGGTTTTACCATGAGAACGTGATGAACCGAATTCGAGTGACCAAGTGGAGGTCCGAATTTGGGGGCGTCACAGTAGGTTAAACAATCACTACTCACGTTCACCACAAGTCCTACACATACCATATGTATTGACAATACACATTAGTTACACTAACATTACCTTCATGAGTTGCTTTCTTACTTTTAGTATAGCTATTAACTAAGTTTAAGTTTAAACAACATCACATCTTTTCATGAACAATACTTTTTAGCTTTATTACAACTACTTAAGTGATCATGTCATTGCACCACATACACATTAACAACTTGATACAACATCTTATTACATGTCCAACAAGTTATCATTAAGTTATACTAACACACAAAGTATTGCACTTGCATTAGCGCATCTCGACGCCCTCCGATTGGCTCCAAATACACAACAGTCCTAATGATGGCCATTTTGACCCTTCATAATGATTTCAAATTGAAAACCTTAAAGCATAACAGTTATAGGTCTATTCTTCCTCGTTCTGAATCATCTTGAATCACCTCAATCGGAGTTCGTATAAAACAGTTATTGATGTTTTATTATAGGAGGTCAAAACTGTCCAACCTAGGCTACAATTCCAGCGCTGGGGCGCGAGACAGTGGCACTGGGGCATGAAATTCAGCTCTAGGGCGCGAATTTCAGCGTTGGGGGGCGAACTTCAGCGCTAGGGCGCGAAGTTCTGGCCTATTTTTGGCGCTGAGGTGCGAATTTTAGCGCTGGGGCACGAAATTTGGCGCTGGGGCGCCAAAACTTACAGAACCCAACCACGAAGAACAGAACAACTAAATTCTGGACTGATTAACACTGATAACATCTAAATTAACACTTATAATTTATGTAATTTACACATAATCGTTAACAAGCATATATATACTAGTTTAACACAACTAAACAACGATTTTTAGAAAACTTAAATCCTTGAAAGGACTGTTTTTAAAACCAAACTGCATCACTAATAAATGATAAACAAAATGAACACTTTAAGTCCGTATAACAACCAATTTGATTATTTAAACTACGATTTTTTTGAAATTCCTATCCAATTGACATACACGGCGTTAAATTTCACAATTAGCATACACTAATTTTGTTATACTGTAAAATGATTTCCTTTCTAGTATACATAATTTAACATACAACTCATATATACATATATATACATGCTAGTTATAATAATTATAACAACAAAAACATGTAATATCATAACCAATTCTAGAACATGGTTTACAGATAATTTTGGTAAAAACTTATCCTACTGTGAACTTTAAGAACACAGGGACATACAATTCACATAAACTATATAATGTAAAACATATATGATAAGGTTTATAAAACATACCTTTAATTTGTTCAGACGACACTTGTAAATCACTGAGAATAACTTGAAGAATTCAAAGACTTGTCTTTCTCTTACTTCTCTTTTTCAGACTCTCTCTTTTCTTACTTAGGCTTAGGTGTAAACTAAAAATTCAACTGATAACTTAAGTGTACTCCAAAATAAGCCAACGTCAAAGAAACGTATATGGTCATTATAAACCTAATAATTACTATCAGTTATCAAACATATAACGTATAACATATAAATATATAAATTATTTATTTAGTTTATTTTATAAATAATTTAAATTTCAAAAATCCAAAATCTTATCAAACATATAACGTATAACTTATAAATATATAAATTATTTATTTAGTTTATTTTATAAATAATTTAAATTTCAAAAATCCAAAAGCCATAGGGCTTTGTTTGGCAAAAAAACTAAATTAAACCCTTTTTAATTTATTTTAATAAACACTTTAGTTTATAATTTATAATCACATATTGTGAGAGCCCCGAATCCGGGTCCCAAATTACCATGGATTCGGTTTAATTATTCTATCACTATTGCGGAAGATATAAACATAAATTGTTTATACAATACACTTTACACACTATTCCCCAAAATCGAGTAATCTTAACTTATACACAATTCATAAACTATCTAACTCCTAACATTATTATCATACAACACTATTACAAATCTAATCGCGCACATTAACTTTAAGCTGGAACTGTCTTTAACCTTTCCTTGCATCCGAAGCATTCGCCTTAATCTGCAATGTTTATCATGATATAGCAAGGGTGAGCATGAAAGTTGCCCAGCAAGTTTAAATATTATTTAAGGATATATCATTATTGAAAGAGTCTGAATAATAAGTTGGCTATAATTCATCAATATAGTTGTGAATTAGCACGAACAAACTTTTGACTGAACAAGTATTGAACATGAACAAATATATCTGGACCAACTGGTAATGAAGGTGATCGATTTTCATACACGACTTATACATGCAATATGTACGAGTACAATTCTACATGGCAATCAGCAATGATTAACCACAAGCATATCTGAATGAAACAACTCTTAGTAGAGTTAAGTAAAACATGCCTGAACCGTTGATTACCGCTACACAATTTATAACGCTTTATCAAAAGACCTAATATTAGTAATATAGATCTCCAATATTAGAATAATATCATCACAATATAATACTATTATATATATATATATATATATATATATATACACACATATAGAAACCTAAACACATAGCACATAATCCTATCAGTCTACAATACACATAAGACTTAGCCTCAAGTCAAACTATTTAAGTATGAGTTGAACCTGACAAAATTCTAACATCCCGACGGTCAAGTCGGACAAACATCGAGTTTAAGTTCAATTAAACTCTGCCTAAACACTTAACAATTATCTTAGAAAATTTTCTTATCAGTCAAAACAATTTTCATAGACTTGCAATAATTTTCAGATAACAACTACCTTTAATTCACTTAATATTATTAATCTTGATAATATTTAATTCCCCTCTTAGTATTACTAGTTCACTAATAACACTTTTATTCGCTTACTAATATTATTAACATCTTAATAATATTTTAATACTTTACTAATATTATTAATCCTCTTAATTATATTTTAATCATGCATTAATATTATTACTTAATAATATCTTACTTATGCTTTAGTATCATTAATCAATTAATAATACTTTTAGTCATTTACCAATTGTTATAATATTTTATTTATTTACTAATATTATTAATCATTTAATAATATTTTATTCATTTACTAATATTATTAATCATTTAAGAATATTTTATTCCTTTACTAATGTTATTACATTTATAACATTTTATTTAATCTCGAATATTATTATTTACTTAATAATATTTTAATCATCCAATAATACTTTAATTTAATATTATTAATCTTTTAATAATATTTTAATCTAAGATTAATATTTTAATCTAATATTATTAATCATTTAATAATACTTTAATCATTTATTAATATTTTAAATCAAATATGATTAACCATTTAATAATATTTTAATGAAGTTTTAATCTTAATATTTTTATTTACTTAACAATATCATATTCTAATATTATTAATATCATAATAATATTTTAATAATTTATTAGATCAATAAACAATTTATTTTAATTGTTCACCCTTTATTAAACCTCTTATTTAATATCCAAAAAAGGTCATAAATAATATTTTTTATATAAATTACCAAAATGCCCTAAGATAGCCATGATATTGCATATTATGAGTATTCAAGCATAAAAATCATATTTTTCTTATTAAAGACATCAGTTATCTATTTATTTCTTTTTATTCATAACTTAATCATTTTTAGGAAAAATAGGAAACTGATTCCAAAAATTCTCATCTTCTGGATTTTGACAGAATTTGAACCAACAATGATCCCCAAATTTTTCTAGAATTTTAGAAAATGATTTATTATTTTTAAAGTGCCCAAAACACTTGGATCTTGCTTCATTTTTCATAAATTGAGTTTGGCTCAGAAAAATCTGAACTTTTTCAGGGTATACTCTCATAACATATATGAACCTAGTGTAAAAATTTTGGAATTTTTCAGTGTATACACAGTGAGATATTCGAATGTTAATATTTTGGAGTCCTTTACGGAAATAGTCATTTCGCACAACCTATAAATCGAAACGCGTCCGTTCTTTTTCCTACACGTAGATAACTTCTTAAGGTACCTCTGTGATTTTTCCTAGATTTTTAAAAGACTAGCAACTAATCGATACATCCTCAAGAAAAATGGAACAGTAACTATTTTAGGGTTTTGAACCCTTAACATTCAAAGTGGACTGTTTTGGGAAAACAGTCCCAAAGATTTCAAAACTTGCTAGATTTGTATTCTACCACTTGGGTTTACTAGATAACTCATGTATCTAGCACCCCCCTTCGACGGATCACAAATCTAAGTTGGAAAACTTGAGTTACACAAGATTTAGTGGAAGAAAAACAATGTTTCACCCCTTGGGGCACATATGCCCATTTTCTTCCTCTAAGCCTTTGATCAAACTCTCAAGATACTTAGTTCCATACATGATGATATGTAGAACTAGGGTACTTTGAGTATTAGACCATAACTCCAACAAATCAAGGTATAACACAAAATAGAAGAAGAATAAGAAAAAGAAATGGATGAAAACCTCACCTAGTTTTATTTGCTATCCTTCTTGATCTTCCAAAGTAGTAAATAATCTTAAGATGCATAAACAAACTAGCACACCTCTCTCTCTCTCACACACAAAATCCAAACTCTCTCTCTCTCTTTTCTCTTTGCAACTTGCTAGCTTGGGAGAAAAAGAAGAAGAAGAATAATGAGAGAAAATGAAATGTTCTAGCAAATAAAATGGGTGAGTAACTATTACCCCCCATACTTTCCTTGACCCATGGATAAAAGGCTTTGCCTTATCCTTTCAACTAGCCTAATCATGTGATTAAGAGTGTTTAATAGATTTGCAACCAATGAGAGCTTGACAACCATGTACTTTTGTGTAAGAGTTACTAATTATGGACATTGTTTAGCTTAATTAGTTGCCTTAAAAGGCCTTAAATGGCTGGTCCCTCTAGCCCATAATATTCTCCATTTAGCTTTTATTTTAATGCACAAATTTGATTAATCAAAAGTCTAAAATACCCTTAATCAAGTAGACTAAGTATTGGTTTGTATTTTATTTCTTTTGGGCTTCCCCTTTAATTGTTTTGGGCCATGTAATAAACATAGTCTAGCAATTTTAATATATGTTACCCAATTTGATTATTTAGGGTTTCCATTCCTAATCTTATGAAATTTAATTACCTATACATGTGACTTTAGCTCATAACCTAATTAGGTTTACAAGAATTAGGTTTAAAATCACTAGTCACTTGAAATAACAAGATTATCCACTTAAGTTAATATACATATTAAATACTAATCTTTCCTTATTACCATAACCCTTAGGTTATTTAATTGTCTCACCTAATGTATAATTAGGTTATGAAGATTTTTTTTAATGAAATCTATAAATGTATATCTCCATAACTATAATATATATGTTTATTGACCCTTGCACCACTTCACATATGTTGTCACATATTAAATCACTGTATAACACAAAGTTTTAAATATCAATAATGTACATACATATATAGTGACTTAAAATTCACGGTTATTAACCCTTAGGGTTTTCAATAAAAAATAGAAAATTAATATTTCTAAATTGTAATTAGGATTCTCGAATTAAATTAAACTTTCCCATTCATAAATTAATTTTGTTAATTAGGATTATTTTATCCCAATTTAAATTACTAATTTAGCAATTAAGTCAACAATTGTACATTAGGGTTTCTGACGAAATAATTAGGGTTTAAAAATCTAAAATTAGGGTTTGCTAATTAATTAAGCTTTACCCTAATTAATATTATAATTAATATCACTTAAGCAATATAATTATCCTTTAAATTCCCATATTAGGGTTTCCAATTTCCGAATTAGGGTTTCGAATTCCCAGAACTGAAATTAGGGTTTTTAGAACCGATTTTTGGGTTTCTTATCAGTCATTAGTGTTTTCTAACTGAACGTTGTCGTTCTTAATATATACTTGTGGTTTGACACTAATATAATTTATCTGGTCAACCCTGGACCCTTAACCACATTCTGAACACATACATAACCATATACACAGTACATATTCACATATACACTTAATCCTGAATAATTCACCTAAATCATTCACAGAATTTTGAAATCCTCAAAATTCCTTCCCAAAAATATCAAATGCATACACTCATTTTCTGTCTAGGTCTATCATTTTACCTTAAATCCATCATTTAAGATTTTAATAAATTGTCTAATTTCTCGGGTTGTCACACATATCATTTATTTGGATTTCCATATCCAACATTAACCCATTAAATTAATCAAATACCATATTTTAATTAAATATACCATTTTAGCAAATAACACAAAATTATAATTTTTATTATAACTTTATTTAATAATTTAATATACCATTTAAATTATTAAATCAAAACAACAATATAACATCTCATGTTATATTACTGCTCTCTAAATTACAAATTAATTTCATTTAAAATATTATCTAATAAATTTAAACTCATAAATATTTACCAACAACCATCACATCCATAAATTATTTATTTCATCAATTCAACCATAGACACATCAAATAAATATTTATATTATTCAACAAATATTTAATATTACAATTTGAAATATCGGATCGCTACATCTTTCCCTCCTTACAAGGATTCTGTCCCCAGAATCACAATTCAAATAATCAAATCATTCATCACATTCTTCCCTACTTATAAGGATTCTGTCCCCAGAATCGAAGACACAGATTAAACAAATAGCTCAGGGTAATCTTTCATCATTTTATCTTCGAGTTCCCACGTAGCTTCATCAGCATTGTGGTTCCTCCATATCACCTTCATGGAAGGTATTACTTTATTCCTGAGCACCTGTTCTTTCCTGTTAACTATCTGGATAGGAACTTCTTCATAGGACAAATATTTATCAAACTTCAACGGTTCATACTCGATCACATGTTTGTAATCAGGTTTATACGGTCGCAACACTGACACATGAAAAACGTTGTGCACATGTTCTAATTCTGGAGGTAAAGCTACCTCATAAGCCACTTCGCTCAGTTTTCGTAGAATCTCGAAAGGTCCAATAAACCTTGGGCTTAGCTTTCCCTTCTTGCCAAAACAAATTTCCCCTTGCAAGGAGAAACTTTCAGGAACACGAAATTTCTTGCTTCAAGCTCGCGATTCTGCCTGTGTTGATCAACATATTTCTTCTGTCGATCTTGAGCAGCTACTAGTCTTGCTCTGATGAGTTTGATAATTTCAGCGGTCTGCTGTACCAGTTCTGGTTCTAGTAGTTGACATTCACCAACTTCATCCCAGCATAGTGGAGTTCTGCATTTCCTGTCTTATAATGGTTCGTATGGCGGCATACTAATGCTTGCATGGTAACTGTTGTTGTATGCAAATTCCACCAACGGTAGATGATCATCCCAATTTCCTTTGAAATCCATGATGCACGCTCTAAGCATATCTTCTAGCATCTGGATTGTTCGTTCACTTTGCCCATCAGTTTGTAGATGATATGTCGTACTCATCTTCAATTGCGTTCCCATGCATTCTTAAAGTTTCTTCCAGAAATTTGACGTGAACCTCGGGTCTCGATCTGACACTATTGATATTGGAACTCTATGTCTTGAGACGATCTCTTTAACGTATAGCTTTGCCAGCTGAGCAAGATTAAATCTAATCTTTATTGGCAAAAAGTGTGCAAATTTTGTCAATCTGTCCACTATCACCCATATCGCATCGTATCCTTTCTGAGTCGTTGGAAGACCTACCACAAAATCCATTGTGATATACTCCCATTTCCATTTCGGTATCTCTAATAGTTGAAGTAATCCGCTTGGCCTTTGATGTTCTGCCTTTACTCTCTGACATGTCAAGCACTTTGCAACGCATTCTGCAACGTCTCTTTTCATATTTGGCCACCAAAAATGTCATCGCAAATCTTGATACATCTTCGTACTTCCCGGATGAATCGAATTTCTTGAGCTATGAGCTTCTGTCAAAATGTCTTCTTTAATATCCTGTACTGCTGGAACCCAAATTCGTCCCTCGAATCTCAACATTCCCTCAGTATCAACCTTTTATTTCACTTCTTTTCCCTCGACCACACTTTCTCTTATTTTTCTGCATTCCTCATCCTGCAGTTGAACGTTCTTCACTTTGTCCACCAAAGTTGGACTGGCTTCCATCTAGTATAATTTTTCATCGGATTCTTTTGAAAAATTGATTTCCAACTCTAACCTTGCCATTGCTGAAATGAGCTCCTCCTTATTGGTTCATAACATCAACTTTTCTCTGCCTTTCCTACTCAAGGAATCTGCAACCACATTAGCTTTGCCCTGGTGATAAAAGATCTCGCAATCATAATCCTTTATCAATTCCATCCATCTCCTTTGACGCATGTTCAAGTCCTTTTGAGTGAAGATATACTTGGACTCTTATAGTGCGTGTAGATCTCACATTTTTCTCCATAGAGATAGTGTCTCCATATCTTTAAAGCAAACACTACTGCTGCCAACTCTAAATCATGAGTCATATACCCTTTCTCGTAGTCCTTCGACTACGTTGATGCATACGCAATGACCTTGCCGTTTTTCATAAGGACACAACCCAATCCCTTGTGTGACGCATCACTATACACCACAAAATTTCCTGTATTATCCGGTAATGACAACACAAGTTCCACACTGAGCTTCTTCTTCAATTCTTGAAAACTCTCCTCACATTTCTCCGTCCAAATTTTTTTTTACATTTTTTCTCATCAAATTTGTCAACTGAGTGGCAATCTTGGAGAAATCTTGGATAAATCATCAGTAATACCCTGCCAATCCCAAGAAACTTCTCACTTATGATGGAGTTCTTGGTTGTTCCCAATTTATCACAACTTCGACCTTTGATGGATCCACTGAAATTCCATCCTTGTCAATTACGTGCCCAAGAAATTGTACACGTTCTAACCAGAATTCATATTAAGAGAATTCCGCGTACAACTTTTCCTTTCTTAGCGTCTCCAGCGTTAGACGTAAGTGTTCCACGTGTTCTTCTTGAGTTCTAGAGTACACCAGAATATCATCGATAAACACCACCACAAACTTGTCTAAAAATGGTTTAAACACCCTGTTCATCAAACCCATGAACGCTACAGGGGCGTTTGTGAAACCAAAAGACATCACCAAAAATTTGTAATGTCCATACCGATTTCGGAATTCTGTCTTCGATACATCCTCCTTCCTTACTTTCAGTTGATGATACCCACTTCTCAAATCTATTTTTGAGAAATATATAGCACCCTTCAACTAGTCAAACAAATCATCTATTCTCGGCAATGAATATTTATTCTTAATAGTGACTTTGTTTAATTCCCTATAATAAATGCAAAGACGCATTGACCCATCCTTCTTCTTCACAAATAACACCGGTGCTCCTCACGGTGATACGCTCGGTTGAATATACTTCTTATCTAACATTTCTTGCAGTTGTACCATTAGTTCTTTAATCTCTACCGGAGCCATTCTGTACGGGACCTTCGATATTGGAGCGGTTCCTGACGCTAAGTCGATCACAAACTCGATTTCTCTATCCGGCGAAAATCCTGGCAAATCCTCCGGAAACACGTCCACGAATTCCCTAACCAATGGTATTTCCTCCAGTTTCACACCCTTCTCCTTTTGAGTATCGACTATGTAAGATAAATACCCTACACATCCCTGACTCAACAACTTCTTGGCTTGCATCATCGTTAGAAATCTCATTTGTCTAGGCAATCTGCTACCATGAAAAACAACCTTTGATGGAGTCATAAGGTTTACACACTTCTTTTTGCAATCAATTATCGCTCCATAATTGAATAACTAATCCATTCCCAATATAACATCAAACTCTCCGAGTTTTATCGGGATTAAATCTACTTTCATAATATTCCTCTTAATGTTCACCCTACAGTTCTTGTATACGAACCTAACATGAACCACTTCCATATTCACAATTTTTATGTTTAAAGGGAAATTCAGCTCTTCACTAGGTATTTTTAACTTCTTAGCAAATTCATCGGATATAAATGAGTAAGTAGCACCTGAATCAAATAATACATATGCATTTATATCATTGATTGGGATAATACATAACACGACATCTTTTGATTGCACCGCGTCCTGCATCGTCATGTTGAAGGTTCTTGCTGTTGGCTTATTTGTTGATGTTGGTCCAGCAATAGCCAATGTACCTCCCCTAGCACTTCCCTTGCTTCCATTTGCTTCACCAGATCTCTTCTTAGGGCATTCACGAGCAAAATGATCCTTGGACCTGCACGTGAAGCAAACGTTCTTCTTAAGTTGAGTGCAATTTGGGGAGATGTTACCCTCCTGGCCACAATTGAAGCATACTCGTTTCCCCATCAAGCACACACCTTTGTGAAACTTCCCGCATGTAGCACATGTTTCAAACTTCTTCTTTTGCTGGTTTCCTTGCTGATTTCTAGCTCCCACATTTGTATTCCACTTCCAACTCAAATTATTGTTTCCATTCCCACCGTTACCACCACCACCATTCTTAGCTTCACCTTCACTCTTCTTCTTCCTCTACTATTGGTTATGTTTTGATACAGCCTCGCCTCCACTCTCAACGAGAATTGTTTTCTCCATTACCGTAGCAAACGTCTTCAGCTGGAACAGGGAGACACTACTATACAACCAGGGCTTCAGTCCCTGTTGAAACCTCTTCGTTTTGCGTTCGTTTGTGCTGACTTGATATGGCTCAAACTTCACCAACTCGTTGAATCTTGCAGCATACTCAGATACCGACATCGTTCCCTGCTTCAGCTCCAAAAATTGCACCTCTGGCTGACTCTTCGAACTTTCTGGGAAATAAGTCTCAAAAAACATTTCTTTGAACCTTTCCCAAGTCATAATCCCTTGACCTCCTCGGGTTTTATCGGTCTGCCACCAATAACTAGCCTCTTCTTTCAACATGAATGTTGCGAAAGCAGTCTTCTGATTATCCTCTACCCTAGCAACATCAAAAACCTTCTCTATTTCCATGATCCAGTTCTGTGCTTCAACCGAATTCATGGACCCACAAAATTTTGGTGGTCCAACCGCCTTGAAATCCTTAAAAGTTGTACCCTAATTCTGAGGTTGATTCTGCAAAGCACCCGTCAGTAACGTCACTAGCTACTGAACTGGGTTACCTTCTTCATTGTTGTTGTTGGTTTCCTCAGTGGCTCTCTGTCGGGGTGGTTGATGTCTTGGAGGCATTTTCTGTTAAAAATACACTCATTAGACTATTACTCCATTTTTTTAAATTTTATCACGTAACACATAACACTTTGAATAAAATAATAACTTTAATTCATTCATAATCTTTTAAAAAACATCAAAATAATAACATCACTGCTATTTACATTACTTTCTTGAACTACAAAAGTTGCAGGATTACTTCATCATCGTCTATCCCATTGGTTGTATCATACCCGGGATTTACATTTCATTTATTTTCTAATCACATATCAATTACATTCCCTACAATGTCCTACTAAGATGTTGCGTAGCCTTATGACGCTCTTCCTCCATAATTCAGAACATTGTTCGGCGATCTAATATGTATGATGATAGCGTCTCGAATTGGATTGGATAACTCATGACCCGATCTTGAGCTCGATTGATCACGGTGTTGAATACGCTATTCATTTTTTCCATCTTCATCCTCTTTGCTTGTGCGCCCCTCTCTACTGTTCCGGCTCGTTGGGAAGCTTCATTGTACGCATCTTCAGCTCTTGCCCTCTTAGTAGATTCCTCCTTTAGCTTATTCTTCAATTCTGCAATCTCTGCTATCGTACGCTCGTTCTCTCCTTCGGTGTGAACCAGCTTCTCTTCAACATTGTTCAGCCATTCTTCTCGATCCTGGATCTCATCGTCCTTCTGTGCCATCAAGGTCTGTTGTTCAGCTACCATTTCTTGCAACTCCTCGACGGTATCTTGAAGTTCCACATTACGGTCATACACCTCGTCGTACATACGGGCAACTATCGAGTTAAGTGGAAGCTCTTCCTCCTCATCCTCCTCATCCGACTATGGCAGCTCTACGGGGTCCTCCTCATCCATCTCTATCTCATCATCCTCATCAGGTACTCTCTCTCCTTTCAACCATCATGGACCGACTTTAACCGATTCTCGTGGCAGTAGTTGTTCTCACATCACCTGAATATCTCGGGGCTCCTCCTCTCTAGGCATCTGGGATCCTTCCTCCCTAGCCTGACTGGTTCCTCCTACATTAGTCATCCTATCAACCAAATTTTAAGTTTTAATTACTAATCACTACTACTCGACACTCATGAGCACATAAGTTATAATCACATAAGTATTTTATTACTTCTTCCTTAAAACTCGATAAGAGTTTATCATCACTATCTTTTCAAAGGTTACTTCCTAAGGCTTTTCCCCACCTAAGTTTCATAACCTAAAGCTTTGATACCAACTTGTGACACCCCCAAATTTAGGTACTTCATTCCCATAGGATTTGGTGTTCACTTAATCAAATATCCATATCTAACTACCCAATCATAGTAAAATTAAATAATAAAACCTCCCCATTAAAGGGTTACATTAATAAAATCTCCCAGGTTGTCTAACCTTTAAATACAATCATTCAAATGCGGAAAATAAATAAACTTCAATACAATCATTAAAATAAAATCTGATAATAAAATATCAACATGATACAAGTCTTCAATACTTGTTCATCTTTCCTTTTTCCTTACTGGTGCTAGGTACATCAACCTTCTCATCTTTAACTATAATAGTTATATAAGCAAGAGTGAGCAAACAAAGCTAACTTGAAACAACAATGAATGATAATCTTACAACAACAGCCAAATAAGAGGCTCAATAAAAATGAACAATATGGTCTATCAACATTCTGAAATATATAACTGAGGGTCCTAAGACCACGAACTATGTCCACAGTTCTGAGTAATCTTTCAACTCCAACTTTAACAGTCATAAGACTATAAGGACTCCTCGTACTTAGGGGGATCAGCCCTTCGTACAATATATTGTGCACAAACATTTCAACGCTAAGCGTAAACCCCTAATAATAGGGTTTTTCATCTCAGTATTTAGAGTACAAGTCCGCACCAAAGTAAGTTTGGGTTGGATAAGTTTTAAGGTAATTTAGAGTTTACGAACATCAACTAAGGATTAGTTGAATAAAATTGTAATAACATTATGCTATAGAATAATTCATAAGTGAATCAACATTGTGTACTAAGGTCATGCTTTAGGAATAATCTAAGAGCATAAGTATTGAATAATGTAACATACCTTACTTGAACAATGTTAAGCTAAGGTTAAAACCTTATTTAGAGTTGAATCTTAAGCATGCATAACAAATAATAAGTTGAATGATAAAACTTGTTCAACATTAGTGTGTTAGAATGCAGAAATTTGCATGCTAATTAACAAGTTAAAGATTGGTTAAAAATCAAGAGATAAGGTTTAGGAGCTTGCACGATATAATTAGGGTTAAGAAACTTTCATAAATAAAGCTTAGAGTTAGGAAAACTTGCTCAAAGATAGATTAGATACTTGCACAATTATAAAAGTAGAGTTAGAGAACTTGCTCAATGTAAAAAGACAAGTTTAGAAACTTACCTCGAGCGTAGGTTAAACAATCACTACTCACGTTCACCACAAGTCCTACACATACCATATGTATTGATAATACACATTATTTACACTAACATTACCTTCATGAGTTGCTTTCTTACTTTTAGTATAGCTACTAACTAAGTTTAAGTTTAAACAACATTACATCTTTTCATGAACATTACTTTTTAGCTTTATTACAACTACTTAAGTGATCATGTCATTGCAACACATACACATTAACAACTTGATACAACATCTTATTAAATGTCCAACAAGTTATCATTAAGTTATACTAACACATAAAGCATCGCATTTGCATTCGCACATCCCGACACCCTCCGATTGGTTCCAAATACATAACATTCCTAAAGATGGCCATTTTGACCCTTCATAATGATTTCAAATTGAAAACCTTAAAGCATAAAAGTTATAGGTCTATTCGTCCTCGTTCTGAATCATCTTGAATCACGTTAATCAGAGTTTGTATGAAAAAGGTATGGCCGTTTTACTACAGGAGGTCAAAACTATCCAACCCAGGCTACAATTCCAGCGCTGGTGAGACGCCCCCAAAATAGGTATACATCACCCATCTTGAGTCACCAAATACATGGTACTAAATTCAAATACAACTTGATTATACAACAGTCGTGTAAAATACGACAAAATACATGCTGTGAGTTTTAATACAAATATTATCATCTAGACAATATCCACACTCAATTTAGTCCTCATTACATTTATTATCACACTATTTAACGTAATAGTGAGGACTACTAAGACACCATCTCGGACCACCACTCGCTTCCCAGACTAGTCTCTTGCTTACGCTCTCATTTCCTCAAGAGAACAATGAAAGAAAGGGTGAGCTCAACTAGCCCAAAGAAGAAATATTATGACTAAGATAATGCAAAATAAATTATCATTAGTCCTCAACAAAGGTTAAACCGATAAAATACAATAGACATCAAGTTTAATCAGTAGCGGAACATGCAATCCATTAAAAGAGTCAAGTAGATAATAAAATCTACTATCTTTTATGATTTAAAAAGGTTTTCATCACTTTTATCACGAGACTCACAATAATAAATAATCCACATCATCCCACGCACTACTGACCAAGGATATTCATTAGGGTCACAACCACAAATTATCCATGCACTACGGGCCAAGGATATTTGTGTATTCATCAATGGTCATGATCATGCCAACAACTGTCCATCAATGCACTTCGGGCCAATGAGGACTTTTACCACATCATTTGTAACATTACGGTCATGATTACAACGAATAATCCCTGGTCATAATCATACCAAGTCCATCTATGCACTACAGGCCATAGATAACTTTCAAAAATAATATAAACATGAGGATGATGACAATGATATAAGAATTCAATAAAACAAGTTCAAGAATTAATTTATTCAGGAACTAATAACGTCCAAATTGTCAACATGATACTTCTTTGTAAAGTAAAATTCAAGAATGCTCAGAAGAATATTTCCATGAAAAGATACTGGATGAAGCGCAAATATCAAGAATATTCCACTAATTTGATGGAGTGTAGAAGTCAAAACTTTAACCAACTGAGTATAATAAAGAATGGAATAACAAAAGAAATAACCATGCATGCGGTACTTGCAGATAGACAAAGTTATTCCATCGTAATAATAAATAACGGAACCCGTGTCAAAGCGTAATACGACCGATAGGATATTCCAATGTAATAATAAAGAATGGAATAACAATGAAATTTCACCATGTATGCGGTACTTTGCGCATAGACAAAGTTATCCCAATGAATAATAAAGACGGAACTGTGTCCCACAGAAAAGCGATAGACATGATATTCTAACGTAATAATAAAGATTTTAACCAGTCCCATAAAAACGCATGCATGTGATTATCCAATGTAATAATGAAGAATGGAATAACAACGTAAATCACCAAGTATAGGGTAGAATCACAGATATAAAGTTATTCCAATGAATAATAAAGATGGAAAAATAGAAGTTCTCTTCATGAATACAAAAGAAATAATACCCCTTACCGTAAAAGAAACTCGATATCGGAGTAGTGAAGTAGTAGAATACTTTTCTTCTTTCTCTCTATAGTTTCTCTCTCTGTAGTTTCTCTCTCTAGAGTTTCAATGAATTCGTATGAAATAATGAAGGAATGAGCTTCTATTTATAGAAGAATGAAATGAATAGTAACTAATCCATGAACGGTCCAGATTGATTTACTTTAATCGGACGGTCCATATTTAAAGCAAAATCTTTTAAATAAAATAAAATATATTCTATTTATAATCTAATAAAATAAATAACTTTTAAAAAGATTTTACTATGCAAACACTATGCAGGCACTATGAAAACACTATGCATAATAAAATATAATATATTCTAATTATTGTCTAATAAAACATATAACTTTATAAAAGTATTCTGTTTTATATAAAAAGATTTTACTATTAGCCTAATAAAACGAATAACTTTATAAAAATATTTGGTTTTATATAAAAAGTTATTCTGTTTTATTACGTTAATAATACGAATAAAACAAAATTTCATCATCATTATTATTATTCACACTATTAATCGACCAGGTCGTTCCCAGGAAAGAGGGGGCTTTCCAATAAGGATTTCTCCCTATTGGTGCGCAATTAGGTGACCAAACCTCTCCTTGGCAGAACTTCTAGACATCGTTAATAATGCAAATAATAATATTAACAACTTCGTCATCTCAATTATTGATTTAATAACATATACAATATCGACAATAATTGAATCAAACTGAGTGACTTCTCACATAAGCATTAATAATCAATACCATGTGCTACTATGAAACCACGCGTATTACTATACTTTTACTACCGAGTAGTTTAACAATATCAATGGTAAAACTTCTGCCGTTATTTTCATAAAAATATTTTTGTTATTTTCTCAATTCGACAATAATTCTGTTGTGGGGTCCACCAATGATTGTGCCGTCGTACGAATATTCCCTGACCAATTGAATATTATATCACAACTTGCCTACTTTGCAAAATTTATAAATATTACCCACAACTATAACATTATATCGAATTTATTCCATAATATTCAAAAATGATATTTATAGAAAATTCATTTTTATTCATAAAAGTTGGGGTCTTACAATCTCCCCTTCTTATGAAATTTCGCCCTCGAAATTAGGATATGTACCTGGTATGTCGAAGAGGTAAGGATACCTTGATTTCATTTCAGATTCTAACTCCCAGGTCATTTCCTTAACATCGTGGTTCCTCCATAACACTTTGACTTGAGGTATTACCTTGGAGCGTAGAATATGTTCCTTCTTATCCAAGATTTGAACAGAAACCTCTTCATACGTTAAATCTTCCGCTATTTCGTCCGGTTCTAACTCAATAATATGGTTCGGGTCTTTCACATATTTACGTAACATGGATATATGAAAAACGTTATGAACACGAGACATACTTGGCGGTAAAGCAAGTCTATAGGCTACAGTCCCTACTCGATCGAGGATTAAAAATGGGCCAATGAATCGAGAATTGAGCTTTCCTCTCTTTCCAAATCTCATAACTCCTTTCCATGGAGCAACATGTAACAACACATGATCTCCAATATCGAATTCCACGTCCTTTCGATGAAGATCAACATAACTCTTTTGTCGGTCTTGTGAGGTTTTTATACGTTGTCGGATCGTTTGAATCTTTCCGTAGTCATACGTACCAACTCCAGTCCCAACAACGTTGCTTCACCCACCTCATCCCAACATACTGGAGAACGACACTTTCTTCCATGTAACGCCTTGAATGGAGCCATGCCAATACTTGCTTGATAACCGTTGTTGTAGAAAAACTCCACCAATGGTAAGAACTTGTCCCAACTTCCCTTGAAGTCAAGGACACAGAGTCTTAATAAATCTTCAAGAGTTTGAATAGTCCTCTCTGATTGTCCGTCCGTTTGAGGATGATAAGCTGAACTAAATCGTAAATCTGTGCCCATAACTTTTTGCAAACTAACCCAAAATCGTGAAGTGAATCTTGGGTCTCGATCAGAAACTATGGATACTGGCATACCATGCCGTCTTACAATCTCGTTTATGTACATACGAGCAAGACGTTCAAGTGTATAAGTTTCTCGTATTGGTAAGAAATGAGCAGACTTGGTCAATCTATCAACAATGACCCAAATTGCATATATGCCTTGAGAATCCTTGGGAAGACCATTAACGAAATCCATAGTAATGTGCTCCCACTTCCATTCTGGAATTTCAAGTGGTTGCAATGGACCTTTTGGTACTTTATGCTCCGCTTTGACTCGTTGACAAGTTAGACACCTTGAGATAAACAGGGCTATCTCTCTCTTCATATTGCTCCACCAAAATGTATGACGAAGATCACGATACATTTTGGTACTCCCAGGATGGATTGCAAACGGTGTGTTGTGCGCCTCCATCATGATTTTATACTTTAAATCAGGGTCGTTAGGAACACAAAGTCTGGAGTTGACTCGAAGTATTCCTTCTTCATCGATTCTTGCTTCCGGCATAACACCTTCTTGTACTTTCTTCCTCATATGCATCAGCTCCAGGTCTATAGCTTGAGCAGCTTTAACTTTATCGATTAAAGTCGGTTCTACTCGTATATTAGCCATCATCACATGGGTCCCTGGAGTCTTTAATTCTATCTCCATCCTTTGCAAGTTATACAAGATGGGCGTTTGCGTTGACAATATCGCACTTGTACCCGCATATTATCTTCTACTCAATGCATCAGCTACTACGTTTGCTTTTCCAGGATGGTATTGAATGGTATAATCATAATATTTCAACAGTTCAAGCCAACGTCGCTGTCGCATGTTGAGTTCCTTTTGAGTGAAGAAATATTTGAGGCTTTTATGATCCATAAAGATCTCCACTTTCTCCCCATACAAGTAATGCCTCCAAATTTTAAGTGCGAAGACAACATCTTCCAACTCTAGATCATGAGTAGGATAATTCCTCTCATATTCTTTTAGTTGTCGAGAGGCATAGGCTATGACTTTCCCATGTTGCATGAGAACACATCCTAACCCCTTGCCTGAAGCATCACTGTAGATGACAAATCCCTCTGAGCCAGATGGTATTGTCAGAACAAGTGCTGAAATCAGTCTTCTTTTGAGTTCTTGAAAACTCTTCTCAAATTCCTCGTTCCAACCGAATTTTGTATCTTTTCGAGTCAGTTGAGTTAAGGGAGTAGCGATTCGAGAAAACCCTTCTACGAATCTCCGATAATAACCAAAAGTTGAGAAAGTTACGATTTTACTTGATTCGATTTAGGTTGCTCCCAGCTTTGAATGGCTTCAATCTTTGCCGGGTCAACAGATATTCCATGACTTGATACCACGTGCCCAAGGAATGGTACTTCCTCAAGCCAGAACTCGCATTTTTTCAACTTGGCATAAAGCTTATATTCACGAAGCTTTTGGAGTATCAGCCTCAAGTTTTGCTCATGATCTTCACGGCTTTTGGAATAAATAAGGATGTCATCAATAAAGAACACCACAAAGTGATCCAAATAGTCCTTGAATACTCGGTTCATCATATCCATGAAGGTAGCAGGAGCATTAGTCAATCCAAAAGACATGAATAGGAATTCATAATGCCCGTACCGAGTTCTAAAAGTCGTCTTTGGAATGTCATCAGTTCTAATCTTCAATTGGTGATATCCGGAACGAAGATCAATCTTTGAAAAGAATTTGGCACCTTGCAACTGGTCAAATAGGTCATCAATACGTGGCAATGGGTACCTATTTTTGATGGTGACATGATTCAACCCTCGATAATCAATCCAAAGTCACATACTTCCATCTTTCTTCTTCACGAATAGAACAGGAGCACCCCAAGGAGAAGTATTAGGACGAATAAAGCCAATGTCTAACAATTCCTGTAGTTGGGTCTTCAACTCCTGAAGTTCATTAGGAGCTATTCAATATGGGGCTTTGGAAATAGGTTTTGTACCAGGTTCAAGGTCGATACAAAATTCAATTTCACGCTCTGGGGATAGGCCAGGAAGTTCTTTAGGGAATACGTCAGGAAATTCATTAACAATAGAAATATCATTCAAAACTGACGTATTTTTGTTTAGATCCGTGACATGAGCTAAGAAAGCTTGACATCTATTTTTCAATAAATGAATATCTTTATGGCTTGAGATGATAGTGATTGATTTTAATGGTTTGGTTGCTTGAATTCGTATAATAGGTTGATTAGGAATATGAAAGCTAACAACCTTACGAAAATAATCAATTTTTGCATGATGAGTAGTTAACCAATCAATCCCTAGAATTACGTCAAATGCAAGTATTTTCAATGAAATAAGGTCGACAGGTAATGTGAGGGTATCGATTTGAACCAAACAAGACTTATAAACAGTGGATGTAATGAAGGTTTCTCCCAACAGAGTTTCAACAGATAAGTCAAAGTTTAATTTCTCTGGAGTCAAATTTAAACGTTGAGCGCAAGTAGGAGAAATAAAAGAATGGGTAGAACCGGTATCAAATAAGGTATATACTTTACTAGAATTTATGATAAGCTTACCCGTGATGACCTCGCTCGGGTTCCTTGCTTTCTGGGAGGTCACGACAAACGCTCTCCGTTGAACAACCGGTTTTGTCTTGTCTGGGACGGCCTTTGTTTCCTCCATCCCAGCTAGACTTGTCTTCGATGCACGACAAAATTGGGCCAGGTGTCCTTCTCTTCCACAATTGTAACATGCTTTGGAGGGCATCGCATAGTTTGGACTGATGTGTCCCTCTCCTCCACATTTGAAGCATATGATAGGTGGTCATTCTCCTTCCTTAACAACAGGTGCTGATGCTGACATCTTTCCATCATTGTTGAATCTTCTTTTCTTGAAATGTCCATTCTTATTGTTTTAGCCATGATTACCACCGAAGTGGTTACCATTTCTAGCATGTTGATTCCCTCCACGCTTATTGTCACCGCTTCGATGACTGCTATCATGGTATTATCATTTTGCCGGCTACTCTCTTTTGGTTGGGTTGACTCATTATCACGCTCCAATAACTGAGCCCTATTAACAACATCTAAATACAAACACAGTTTATGAGAGATAAGATATTGACGTATCTCTGGTTTCAAACCTCTTAGAAACATTCGCATCATTCTCTCCTCATTATCAACCAAATGGGATGCAAATCGGGGACGACTTTCGGCAAACTTGGCTTCAGATCTTGTGACACGGTCATGTTATTTTGTTCCAGTTTAATGAACTCTACGTCTTTCATGTGACGAGTAATTTTGGGAAAGTACTTGTCGTTGAACAGTTCTTAAAACTTCTCCCAAGACATCTTCATCATGGCGGGTTGAGTACGCTTCTGATTCCCACCAAGAATCTCCTCGCACATGAACATGAAAGTGGCAAAGGGAACCTTTTCCTCCTCGGAGCATCTCAAGACATCAAATATCTTGTTGATCTGCTTTATCCATGTCTCCGCCTTAAGTGGCTTTGGATCTCCAAAAAACTCCGGTGGTCCCAACTCCTTGAACTGTTTGGCGGTGACCGTCTGAGAGTTGGCAGTGTTTCCACCTGCATTTTGGATAGGAGCCGCTCTCGCCTGATGTTGCATGAAGCCTCGAAACATTCCATCGTTCATCATTTGGTCAGTGAGTTATTTGCATGAGGATTATCGCCTTCCTGATGCACATTGTCCTGGTTATTGATCTGTGGAGACTCAACGGTCTCCTGTCCTCCATTGATGTTCTCAACATTCTCGGATGCCATTTTCAAACACTGCCACAAAACAAGGGTTAATTAACATATCACATATTATCCCTATACTATGACCGACCAATTAAATACCAAATAAACTTAGGTAGGTCATACTAGCGAAAGAATTCCCCGCTCTCCCTCCTAGTTCTTATCTCACATCTCACCAGGGGATCATATCCCTAAGCTTTGAAACCAACCGAGACGCCCCAAAAATAGGTATACATCACCCATCTTGAGTCGCCAAATACATGGTACTAAATTCAAATACAACTTGATTATACAACAATTCGTGTAAAATACTGAAAAATACATGTTTGTGAGTTTTAATACAAATATTGTCATCTAGACAATATCCACACTCAATTTAGTCCTCATTACATTTATTATCACACTATTTAACAGAATAGTGAGGACTACTAAGACACCATCTCGGACACTCCGTTCCCCGACTAGTCCCGGCTACGTTCTCATTTCCTAAAGAGAACAGTGAAAGAAAGGGTGAGCTCAACTAGCTCAGTAAGAAATATTATGACTAAGATAATGCAGAATAAATTATCATTAGTCCTCAACAGTGTTAAACTGATAAAATACAATAGACATCAAGTTTAACTGCAGCGGAACATGCAATCCATTAAAAGAGTCAAGTAGATAATAAAATCTACTATCTTTTATGATTTGAAAAGGTTTTTCATCACTTTTATCGCTGAGACTTAGCTTAATAAATAATCCACATCATCCCTGCACTACGGCCAATGATATTCATTAGGGTCACGACCACAAATTATCCATGCACTACGGGCCAAGGATATTTGTGTATTCATCAATGGTCGTGATCATGCCAACAACTGTCCATCAATGCACTTCGGAACAATGAGGACTTTTACCACATCATTTGTAACATTCCGGTCATGATTACACCGAATAATCCCTGGTCATAATCATTCCAAGTCCATCTATGCACTACAGGCCACAGATAACTTTCAAAAATAATATAAACATGAGGATGATGACAATGATATAAGAATTCAATAAAACAAGTTCAAGAATTAATTTATTCAGGAACTAATAACGTCCAAATTGTCAACATGATACTTCTTTGTAAAGTAAAATTCAAGAATGCTCAAAAGAATATTTCCATGAAAAGATACTGGTTGAAGCGCAAATATCAAGAATATTCCACTAATTTCATGGAGTGTAGAAGTTAAAACTTTAACCAACTGAGTATAATAATAATGGAAGAACAAAAAAAATCACCATGCATGCAGTACTTCGCATAGACAGGTTATTCCATCAGAATAATAAATAACGGAACTAGGTCAGGAGTAATACGGACCGACAGGATATTCCAACAGGATAATAAAGATTGGAATAACAACAAAATTTCACCATGTATGCGGTACTTAGCATGTACAAAGTTATTCAGCGAGAATAATAAAGATTTAAACCAGTCCCAAGCGTAAAACGCATGCATAAGATGTTCCAATAGAATAATGAAGAATGGAATAACAACAGATATCACCAAGTATAGGGTAGACCGCGTATACAGGTTATTCCAACAGAATAATAAAGATGGAAAAATAGAAGTTCTCTTTATGAATACAAAAGAAATAATACCCCTTACTGTAAAAGAAACTTGATATCGGAGTAGTGAAGTAGCAGAATACTTTTCTTCTTTCTCTTTGTAGTTTCTCTCTCTATAGTTTCAGTGAATTCGTAAGAAATAATGAAGGAATGAGCTTCTATTTATAGAAGAATGGAATGAATAGTAACCAATCCATGAACGGTCCAGATTGATTTACTTTAATCGGACGATCCATATTTAAAGAAAAATCTTTTAAATAAAATATAATATATTCTATTTATAATCTAATAAAACGAATAACTTTTAAAAAGATTTTACTATGCAAACACTATGCAGGCACTATGAAAACACTATGCATAATAAAATATAATATATTCTAATTATTGTCTAATAAAACATATAACTTTATAAAAGTATTCTGTTTTATATAAAAAGATTTTACAATTAGCCTAATAAAACGAATAACTTTATAAAAGTATTTTGTTTTATATAAAAAATTTTTCTGTTTTATTACGTTAATAATACGAATAAAACAAAACTTTATCATCATTATTATTATTCACACTATTAATCGACCAGGTCGTTCCCAGGAAAGAGGGGGCTTTCCAATAAGGATTTCTCCCTATTGGCGCGCAATTAGGTGACCAAACCTCTCATTGGCAGAACTTCTATACATCGTTAATAATGAAAATAATAATATTAACAACTTCGTCATCTCAATTATTGATTTAATAACATATAAAATATCGATAATAATTGAATCAAACCGAGTGACTTCTCACATAAGCATTAATAATCAATACCGTGTACTTCTACTATGCAACCACGCCAGACATCAGATTTTTACTACATACATAGTAGTTCAACAAAGATCAACGGTAAAACTTCCGCCGTTATTTTCATAAAAATATTTTTGTCGTTTTCTCAATTCGATAATAATTCTGTTGTGGGGTCCACCAATGATTGTGTCGTCGTACGAATATTCCCTGACCAATCGAATATTATATAACAACTTGCGTACTTTGCAAAATTTATAAATATTACCCACAACTATAACATTATATCAAATTTATTCCATAATATTTAAAAATGATATTTATATAAAATTCATTTTTATTCATAAAAGTTGGGGTCTTACAATTTGGGCGGCGAGAGACATACGTTAAAAGCGAAATTCAACGTACTGGGTGCAAATTTCAAGGTCTTTGAAAAGCGAACTTCATGACTGGGAACGGTTCGCCTAATTTTGGTGTTGAGGCATCAATTTACATACTGGGCGCGAATTTTGATTCATGCAGCGTATATTTTGGCGCTGGGGAGCCAAAACATACAGAACCCAACCACGAAGAACAGAACAACTAAATTCTGGACTGATTAACACTGATAACATCTAAATTAACACTTATAATTTATGTAATTTACACATAATCGTTACCAAGCATATATATACTAGTTTAACACAACTAAACAACGATTTTTAGAAAATGAAAGCAGTATTTTTAAAACCAAACTGCATCACTGATAAATGATAAACACAGTGAACACTGTAAGTCCGTATAACAACCAATTTGATTATTTAAACTACGATTTTTTTGAAATTCCTATCCAATTGACATACATGGCGTTAAATTTCACAATTAGCATACACTAATTTTTTTATCTTACAAACTTAACAATCATCGTTCAGCATATATATATATATATATTGTAAATAATTTCCTTTCTAGTATACAAAATTTAGCATACAACCCATATATACATGCTAGTTATAATAATTATAACAACAAAAACACGTAATATCATAACCAATTCTAGAACCTGGTTTACAGATAATTTTGGTAAAAACTTATCCTACTGTGAACTTTAAGAACACAGAGGCATACAATTCACAAAAACTATATAATGTAAAACATATATGATAAGGTTTATAAAACATATCTTTAATTTGTTCAGACGACACTTGTAAATCACTGAGAATAGCTTGAAGAATTCAAAGACTTGTCTTTCTCTTACTTCTCTTTTTCAGACTCTCTCTTTTCTTACTTAGGCTTAGGTGTAAACTAAAAATTCAACTGATAACTTATGCGCACTCCAAAATAAGCCAACGTCAAAGAAACATATATGGTCATTATAAACCTGATAATTACTATCAGTTATCAAACATATAACGTATAACATATAAATATATAAATTATTTATTTAGTTTATTTTATAAATAATTTAAATTTCAAAAATCCAAAAGTTTATCAAACATATAACGTATAACTTATAAATATATAAATTATTTATTTAGTTTATTTTATAAATACTTTAAATTTCAAAAGTCCAAAAGCCACGGGGCTTTGTTTGGCAAAAAAACTAAATTAAACCCTTTTTAATTTATTTTAATAAACACTTTAGTTTATAATTTATAATCACATATCATTTATTTGGATTTCCATATCCAACATTAACCCATTAAAGTAATTACATACCATATTTTAATTAAATATACCATTTTAGCAAATAACACAAAATTATAATTTTTATTATAACTTTATTTAATAATTTAATATACCATCTAAATTATTAAATCAAAACAACAATATAACATCTCATGTTATATTACAGCTCTCTAAATTATAAATTAATTTCATTTAAAATATTATCTAATAAATTTAGACTCATAAATATTTACCAACAACCATCACATCAATAAAATATTTATTTCATCAATTCAACCATAGACACATCAAATAAATATTTAATATTACAATTTGAAATTTCGAATCGTTACATTGACCTTCATTGATACATACATTAATGGTTGAATTGCGTTGTGACCCCCGCCGGGGATACTTTATCAATTTATAACTTCAGCGTTGTAACCCCCGCCGGGGATACGTCTTTAATTTATAACTTCAGCGTTGTAACCCCCGCCGGGGATGGTTTTAGGGCCGTGACCCTGTACTGACGGCATCAGACCTTTGTGAGGTATTGTCGAGCATGATTTGTAAAAGCTGAGGCCACTAGTATAGTATACCTTGTATGCAGGCGAATACCAATGAGTGATATGTGATGCCAGAGTTTGGCCCACAAAAACTAGGATTTCAGGCTATTCCACTCAATCATGTAGCGTTTTTATTCGTGATTTGGCCTTTTCAGCTTGTGAAACATCCTTTGCAACACAAATTAGACCGAGTCGAAGGTGTGGGCCCCATGTAGGGGTGCCACAGGTACACTTGTAGCAGTCGCAGGTAGACCTACGGCCAACCGTGGGTATGAAAGGCTAGCGGGTTATTTTTATAAGTCACTTTCAAGTTGCGCCGCGAAGGAAATCTAAGAGCTCTTCTTCAGACCTATTGAGTTAGGGCGACTTTCTACACATTCTGCCACCGTACAAGCATTCTTCACTGTCTTGGTAACATATGCATGTATTCTTTTCCAGTTTCTATCCGTTGGAAAATGATTTATTACATTAAATGAACTTAGACACATAGTGGTGAATATGCATGCTGACATGACTTTAAAAAATATTCAACACAGTAAATGTTAGTATTAAACCATGTTCAACATAATGATGTGAAAAAAAATTGACTTTTGAAACAGTCAAATTGACACCTTTTACTGTCATTTCTTATCCTATTTGAGGACAAATAAGTAAAGGTAGAAAAACAAAATAATCCTGGTAATTAGATTACACTTATAGATTTTTTTACTATGATGTATTAATGCATGTAAGATGTATATGACTGTGGGTAGGTGTGCTACTGAATGGCCACATCGTCATGCCTATGTGCATATGGATAGTCCCATTTACAAAGGGGACTATGGCAAAAAATTTCCAAAACGTAGGCATTGGGTAGTCATGCATTTTTAACTCTACTGTAGATGTATGTTAAAATAATGCATGCATGCATGTAGTCATAGAATGCATTTTGAAAAGAACTCCAGGTAAGATTTTACCACACCCTTTCTGAGGTGATTTGGAGACTTGTTGTGCAGATATTATGGATCTGGATCAGCCGAGTAGTTCCCGTAGGACCACTTCAAGTGTACGGAGAAGAGCTTCTAAAGTACCTCGACCCCGTTTTGTTAGACAACCTCATCGTTTAGTGGAGGCGGTGATACGTCCTATCCAGGTTGAAGTGCCAAATGTAGAGGACGAGGATGATGATGTACCGATTGAGGTTCCTGCTCCTACTGCACGTGTTCCCTGTAGGGATTTTCTAGGTATTCAAGTGGCGAACCCAGAGCTTCTTGGTGACTTGAGTCGACATCCTTCAGTCTACCTGCATGCAAACGAGGTATGAAGTTAGATCTTAATCTTCCTTATTTCCTATTGATGAGGAGCAAAGGGTGCTGATGTTGATCTGTATTTGATATAGGTTCCCGGCTTTACACAGCCTCGAGGGAATTGGTTCAACATCCACTCTATGTATCAGGCTTTGCACAATGACTATAGAGTGATTGTACATGGCTGGGGATTCGAGATGTTCTTTTCTATTCTTCCACGTCGTTGTCCCTGGGGTTACCTCAGGGCATTGTCTGAGCGCTGGTTTCACCAGGCTCAGTCACTCCATTTGCTGGACTGTGAGGTGATGATGATGTCGATGGATTGGTAGTTTATAACATGTATAGAGTTTGGAGGGGATCCAATGCCTTGTATGGTGAATATCACCCCTAATGCCGTCAAATCCTTGTTAGGAGTACCAAACGGAGAACTCAAGGGCAGGACTGTACGTATAGGTCCTCTGAGTGTAGATGCTATGAGTGGGTTGTTAAGTGAGCCTATACCCGATGATGTGATAGTCAGGGATCGCATTCTTCGGTGATTGTTCCTGATGATCATTAGGGGCTGCTTCATAGCAGATAACTCTTCTACGGTGTCCTTCGTTTTGATCAGCACCACTCGACACGTGGACCATATAGGAGATTATGATTGGGGTTCCTAAACCTTTGCCTACTTCCTCAAGGGAATGCGTAAGCGATCGCAGGGTTTTACCGAGTCTTGGTTAGGATTCTACCCGTTTCTACTGGTGAGTATTTCTCTTGTCTTTTCCCATGTACAGGTTAAGAGTGTTGACTGGCAACAGATGTTGCCTTTGTGTTGGCAGTTTTGGGCATATGAGAGGCTTCTATATTTACGTCCTGTGAGCGTGCTAGGTTTAGACACCTATCCATGAGGATAGAGATAACATCATTCTATACTGGCGGAGGTCCTTGTTGCCGAGGGTTTCACTCATTGCCGCCTACAGCTGGAGTTGTTCACAGCAGATGTCATCACATGGGTTCCCTACTATGGGGAGCACTTGTGTGACACCCCCAATTTTGGGTATCTTCCAACCCGACATATGGTGCTACACGGTACTCATAACTATACAATCATTCCATTGAAAACACAACATAATGAATGTAATTACTATCTTCTTATTACAATCAAAGTGAAATCCTTTCCCAGATTCATAAATTGATTACATTGTTTGTTGTTTGTAAGGTATAATACGTACAAACATACTAATCTATTACATGATGGTTAATTATCCATCTTAGCTTTGCCCTTATCTCTCTTAGCATTCTCAGTACGTTCATCCTTAACTGGAATCATATAATTCACGTAAGAAGTGAGCATAACAAGCTCAACAAGTTTATAAAGGATAATATCACCACCACATTTGTGAATTATATGACAAATCATACATAATTGAACAAATAGTTATGAAGTATTATAAAGCATTATTACTTTAACAATTTATAACATCAATTCCCAAAGTATGTAATAAATTAGGAATTCTGAACCGGTCAATAGACCATGAATAGTAGCTTTCTGTTTTCATACTTGAAAAGGACATCACAACACTAAGGTTGTACATCCGCATTACTTACGAGCACTTCTAGGTGATCAGCCTATAGTACTCTATGTTGATCAACATTCATCCGTTAAACGTATTTACATTTAAGTTTTGGCAAACTCGCGTGCCCATCGAATAATCGGTGAAAAATACTTTTGTTTGTTCATAGACAAACCTTACCTTCGAATCCATACCAATTACTTGGCATAGGATAGCGTTAACATTTCTATATAGAAAGATATATAGGCAAATCAATGTATATCTTACGAATAGTCTGGCCGAGTTAAAACTGGCATTGACCCTTTCTTAAAACCAGTCATGCAATTTAGTACAATGAACCACATAAAACTTGACTAACTTGAAGGTTAGACAAGCACTAAGAAAACATACATTTCGGCGTCTTCAAATAAATTAATCGACTATTCACAGCCTTTATAGAATCTACATGATATATTCACATAGCACACTGTAATTAGCTACCACACAATTACTCACATAGTTTCTACCAACTTCGTTCTCTTCTACGTCTTAGTTAACTTTATTACATTAATAAAGTCAATTAGACTTATTACCCTTCATCCTGGCTTATTAATAATCTTACGTTATTAACTGGACTCTATCATCATTGGTGAAGTACCAATGTTGTTTACCAATTATGGTTCATTAATAACACTTTGTGTTCTTCGTTCACAAATTAGTAACATGCGTTCAATTCCTAAAGTCATTACCATATACACTAGTATATGTAACATAGGAATAGTCTTGGTACTTTTATTGAGTATATAAACTCAACTCATGTAGGTCTCGGAACAACTGAAGTTCAAAACCTAGCTTCTCTAACAACACCCTACATCGGCGCCGCGGTGTGGTCTTTATATTTAACACTGGCGCTGGAGCGCCAGTTTATAGTGACTGAACTCCAGTGCTGGTGCTGTGGCGCGACATTTCTTCACATGAGTGGCACTGCAACGCCACTCTTCCATAGGTGATGACACTGTACCGGCGCTGCGGCGCGGAACATTATGCCTTGTCTGGCATCGCGGCGCCAGACCTCAGCACCAAAAAAATTTAACAGATAAAAATTTTGGTGAGTCTCCCGGATTCATAACTTCTTCATTGTAAGTCCGTTTTTGTCCGTTCAAAAGCCTACAACTCATAAATTACATACTCTACACGTTCATATAAGAATTCTATAATTTTGAATCGAATAACATGAAATTCACTATTAAGTTCATTTTCGAGCGTTCATTAAACGTTAATGAGCGTTCAATACTCGTTTTCTTCGTTTTAAGTCAGAATTCGACGATTCTTGAGTCCACGACTCTTAAATACCCTATCTCACGTGTTGACCAACATTTTCAAGTCTCACGATAACTTTCAACTATCAATCCAGAATTTCTACGTTTTCGACGTTTAACGTCTACTTCCGTGAAATTCGCCATAACTTCGTTACTAGTGTTCTATAAGCCAAATTACATGGAATACTCCATTGATTTCATATCTACATCCTAACTAAGCAAGATGCATATATATTAACATTGATGGAGTTCAATTGTTTCTCAACAACCAACCTTAAGAATCAATAATTCCTATGGTTTAAAACTTATGTCAACCCTTACGATTTCTATTCCTTCGTGACTTATAAAGATTGTATATATTACAATTCATCCTTATTTCTCCATAAGAGGTATACACCACCAATTTATGATTCTTAATACACAAAGAAATCAAAAGAGATGGAACTATTATTAAGGAATATTACCTTAACAAGCTTTGTGTTCTTGAAAGAAACTCTAAGGCAAAACTTCAAAGTGGTAAGTTTGATTGAGTCTAGCTTTTTCTCTCTCTCAATATATGTTGATTGACTCTTGGAAAACTAACAAAATGGCCAACATATGCTTCTTATTTATAGGCAACTAAATAGAGGGCAACATAGACATTCTCCCGACCTCCTTACTATTCACTACTTTATGACCAAGTAAAATACTTGGTGATCAAGTAGATTACTTATCTTGCACACCAAGTGGCCGGCCCACCATGCCCATGGGTCATCCCCATAGGTTGCCCCATGGGTTTTACCTATTCGGTGACCCACCGATTCAATCCACGGTTCGGTTTATTGGATCGGGCTTAATTAATTCTAACATTGGGCTTTAATTTGGGCTTAATCACTTAATTCATTGGGCTCACATACTCTCTTGCTTGGACTTGGCATAATCCAAATCTAATTGGATCACTTTAAGTCTTAACTTTAATTCCATAATACCAATTTTATTCTACACGTATAATTCACGTATTCTTTCCGTATAATACTCGTACAATAATCGTATTGTACTTCGTATTAACTCTTCGTATTATACATAGATACTAAATAGTATCATACTTGTATAACGCATGCTTTATCATTATCGCAATTCCTTCTACGCGTCTCATTTCCTTCTCGGAAATCATTTTACTCAACCCTTAGGTTTTAAGTCAGCAAGTGAAAACTTTGTTTGCCATAAATGAAATATTATTAGATATTCCATCTCGTCTTCATATTCTATCATTACGCATTTCTCAGAATTTCAAACCTAATTCCCGAGCAGAAACGGATGAATAGTGTTTTTACGGGAATTTCTCGAAAAACTTTTATTTTTGTCTTAAAAATTCAAAATAATTAATTCTAGCACGTAGCTAGATTACTAACCACATTCGCACATTTTAGGTCATAGAATGACCTTCACATAGCTTACTCACAAAATAAATCAATTAAATTCATTTAATTCACATAATCAAATAAAAAATTAATTATCATATAAATCCGATTTTCTCGAGCTTTATATCCTCCCCCCTTATAAGGATTCTGTCCCTAGAATCGCGCTTATAATTACATAAACAAATGAGGAAAATTTTCATTCATTTTACTTTGAGTTCCCACGTTGCTTCTTCAGTATTGTGGTTTCTCCATAACACCTTCACTACAGGTATTACCTTATTTCTTAAAACTTGTTCCTTCCTATCAACAATTTGAATTGGAAGTTCCTTATATGATAAATCTTTCTCTATCTGGATAGATTCATAATCTATTACATGTTTATAGTCTAGTTTATAAGGACGCAACATAGACACGTGAAACACATTGTGAATGCATTCCAATTTTGGAGGTAAGGCTACTTCATTAGCTACCTCTCCTACCCTTCTTAAAATCTCAAAAGGTCCTATAAACCTTGGACTTAACTTCCCTTTCTTTCCAAAACATATCTTTCCTTTCCAAGGTGATACTTTTAGAAAGGCAAAAGATCCTACATCGAATTCTCTCTTTTCTTTGTGAGGATCTGCATACTTCTTCTGCCTATCTTGGGCCGCTACCAATCGAGCACATATTATCTTTACCATGTCTGCTATTTATTGTATCATCTCAGGTCCCAACATCCGACGTTCACCCACTTCATCCCAACACAATGGAGTTCGACACTTCCTTCCATACAACGCTTCATAAGGCGGCATGCCTATACTAGCGTGAAAACTATTGTTGTATAAAAATTCCACCAACGATAGATAGTCATCCCAACTCCGTTTGAAATCCATAACTCAAGATCGTAACATATCTTTAAGCGTTTGAATTGTCCATTCACTCTGCCCAAACGTCTAAGGATGATACGTCGTACTCAGTCTTAACTGCGTTCCCATTTGCTCTTGCAAACTCCTCCAAAAGTTCGATGTGAATCGTGGATCATGATTTGACACAATCGAAATAGGTACTCCATGTCTGGAAATAATTTCGTTGACATACAGCTTAGCTAATTTTTCTAGGTTATACTTAACTCCTATTGGTAGAAAATGAGCTGATTTCGTTAATCGATCCACTATCACCCAAATAGCATCGTATCCTTTCCTTGTTGTTGGAAGTCCCACCACAAAATCTATTGTGATGTGCTTCCATTTCCACTCTGGAATTTCTAATGGTTGCAACAACCCGCTAGGTCGTTGGTGTTCAGCCTTAACTTTTTGACAAGTTAAGCACCTACTAACATATTCTGTTATCTCCCTTTTCATGTTTGGCCACCAAAAGTTCTGACAAAGGTCTTGATACATCTTCGTACTACCGGGATGTATCGAGTACCTCGAACTATGGGTCTCCTTCATTATCTCCTCCTTTAATTCAGAATTATTTGGAACGCAAATTCTTCCTACAAATGAAGTAATCCCTCCTTATCGAGGTTATTCTTAGTCGTTTCTTCATCTTCTATCCTCTTCTTCATCTACTCGCATTCCTCGTTGCTCAATTGTACTCCCTTATCCCATTCCACTATGGTCGGTTGAGTCTCCATGGAAAATAACCTTTCCTCTGCTTCCTCCTGTAATCTAACTTCTAATTCAATTCTTGTTATCGCTGTTACAAACTCATTCTGAGTTGTTAACATTGACAGTTTCTTTCTACCCTTCCTACTTAGTGCATCGGCTACTATATTTGCTTTCCCCGGATGATATAAAATATCACAGTCGTAATCCTTTATTAGCTCCAACCACATTCTCTGCCTCATGTTCAACTCCTTCTGTGTGAAGATATATTTTAGACTTTTGTGGTCCGTATATATCTCACACTTCTCACCATATAAATAATGCCTCCATATCTTTAAGGCAAAATCTACAGGTGCCAATTCCAGATCATGAGTAAGATAGGCCTTCTCATAATCCTTTAATTGACGTGACACATACGCAATGACCTTGCCATGCTGTATGAGCACACAACCCAGTCCTTTATGTGAAGCATCGCTATATACTACCAAGTTCCTTGTATCGTCTGGTAAGGACAATACAGGTGCCTCACTTAACCTCTTCTTTAGTTCCTGAAAACTGTTCTCACATTTTTCAGTCCACATATACTTCACCGACTTTCTCGTCAGATTTGTCAACGAAGTAGCTATTTTAGAAAAGTCCTGGATCAACCTTCTATAGTATCCCGCTAACCCTAGAAAACTCCGAACTTCGGTTGGCGTTTTTGATTACTCCCACTCATTAACTGCTTCTACTTTTGCTAGATCCACGAAAATGTCATCTTTATCAATAATATGTCCTAGAAACTGCACTCGCTCGAGCCAAAATTCACACTTTGTGAATTTCGCATAGAAGTTTTCCTTCCGTAGTATTTCCAACATTATTCTTAAATGTTCAGCATGATCTTCTGGCATCTTTGAATAGACTAGAATATCATCAATGAACACTACGACGAACTTGTCCAAATACTATTTGAACACTCGGTTCATCATATCCATAAATGCGGCTGGCGCATTAGTCAACCAAAATGACATTACCAGAAACTCGTAATGACCATAATGAGTTCTGAAGGTCGTCTTAGGTACATCCTCCTTCCTCACTTTTAACTGATGATACCCCGTACGTAAATCTATCTTAGAAAAATACTTTTCCACTTTCAACTGATCAAATAGATCATCGATCTTGGGCAACGGGTATTTATTCTTAATCGTTAACTTGTTCAACTCCCGATAGTCGAAACAAAGTCTTAACGACCCATCCTTTTTCTTTACAAACAATACCGGTGCTCCCCAAGGAGACACACTCGATTGAATGTACTTCCTATCTAATAGTTCTTGTAATTGAACCATTAACTCCTTTATCTCAACTGGCACCATCTGTTATGGCGCCCTTGAAACTGGTTCCGTACCCGGTAATAGATTAATTACAAACTCAACCTCCCTATCGGGTGGAATACCCGGTAATTCCTCCGGAAATACATCCACGAACTTTTGAACTATAGGTATCTGGTACAAGGATGTTCCCACTCTTTGGGTATCCACAACATGGCACAAGTAACCTACACACCCTTTTCTCAACATCTTATTAGTTTGTGTCATCGATAGACAACAAGAGCATCTCGGTGATTTACTACCGAAGAACACTACCTTAGTTTTCTTAAAAAGACGAAGGTTCAAACTTTTTTTATGGCAATCTATTATCGCCTTATGGTTAATCAACCAATCCATACCAAGAATTACATCGAATTCTTTTAACCTTATCGGTACCAAACCTACCGATAATTTATTACCTCTAATATCTACGCAACAATCCTTATGAATATGTTCAATGGGGATTATCTCTTCGTTTACTACCTTAACGTCTAAAGGTATTGCTAACTTTTCAGGGATTAAACCTAATCACTGAGCAAATTCACATGCTATATAAGAACAAGTAGCACCCGAGTCAAATAACACATAAGCATTTATTTCATTGACTGGAATGATACCTGCTACTACATCTGATGATGCAACCGCATCTTGGATAAATCATATTAAACGACGGTGAGGGGTCCACCCACTGATGGTGTTGGTCCAGTAATGGCTAATTTACCACTACCAGAACCTTTATTTCCCTCTAACCCTTTCTTCGGGCAATTCCTTTCCATGTGGTCCAACGACCCACAAACAAAACACCCATGGTTTTTCTTAGGGTTAGGACAGTTGGGTGATAAATGTCCCTCCTTCCCATAGTTGTAGCAAACTGATTTCCCCTTTAAACAAACTCCCATATGAGTCTTTTCGCATGTCTTGCATGCCCCCGTCCTACATTTAGGATCTCCTTGTTTTACCCCAGTATTCCAATGGTTAAAACACTTCCTCTTAGGCATATTGCCACTACCGCTGACAACTTCTGCCTTATTTCCTCCCTCTACTTTATTCTTGTTCTTTCATTCTTTATGATACTAAGACAATGCCTGACCACCACCTTCCGCTATTATCACTTTTTCTAGAATGGTTCCGTAGGAAGCACTCTGAAACACTGATATCATACTATAGAGCTAGGGTTTCAAGCCCTGCTAAAACCTACACGCCTTTCTTTCTTCCGTGTCCACCTAATATGGAGCTAATCTCGCTAATTCATTGAATTTGACAGCATACTGGGGAACTGTCATATCCCCTTGCTTAAGTTCCAAGAACATAATTTCCATCCTACCTTGCATGCTAGTAAGGAAGTAGTTCTTGAAGAATACCTTCTTGAACTGTTCCCATGTAAATGCCTCTATCCTAGCCCCACCCCGGTGAGCCTCCCACCAGTAGTTGGCTTCCCCCTTCATCATGTAAGTCACAAAAGAAGTCTTTTGCGCCTCACTTATGTTTGTAATCACAAACGCCTTCTCTATCTCTTTCACCCATGTCTGGGCCTCTAATGGGTCTGTCGTTCCTTGGAACTTCGGAGGACCCACACTCTTAAATTCCTTAAAGGTAGTTGTTCTTGCTACCCCAAGTGCTACAGGAATTCCTCCCCCAACTTGGTTAAATGCTGCCGTTAATAAATTAACGAACTCTTGCATAGGGTTATTAGGACCCATTGATTTTCATTATGAGACTCAGCCTCTTGGTTACATTGTCTCCTTCTTGGCGACATAATTCTGATTAAATAAATAAAGTTTCATTATTATCTATTTAACTGCTTAGTTATTATTCTCAAATAACAACTCATACCACAACAAGCACATTAAATAAAAACTTCATTATATTAATATGCTTTCATAGTTAAAACTATTTACACATTGCTTCCTAAGCCCAAAAAGATATTACATTACTATCCCGCGATTGGCTTCTACAAAAATTGGGATTTACAATAAGACTACCCTTTAATTATACAAAAGAGGGTTTTACGTCACTACATATATACAAAAAGATCTAACGATCTACTAACACTGTCGTACGACATTCTCATGTTTCTGATTTGCTAAAATCGAAACAATATCTCGACTAATGGTATGTCGAGTTTGCCCTGACTCAATAGAATAACAAGTGATTTTCAGCTTGAAATCCTCATGAGCACACTGGTGGATGTATGACATCCTAGCTATCTTCTGGTCTTTTTCAACCAATTTCTTTTGAAGATCTATGGCCTCTTCCTTATAGTCCCTCGCCTTATCCGTCATCAGCACTTTCTCATCGTGCTCCGACTCAAAATCCGCCTCTGCAGATTCCTTCGCCTCATATAGGGCGGTTATCTCCTCATTCTGTGTCTACACCATAGTGTGCAGATGCACATTCCTATCCAACACTGCCAGATATAATGATCTCATTGCATCCGAAGGTGTTGGCTCCTGAGTAGGTACCACCGTATTAATCAATGTTACCTCCATCTCCTCTTCCACGTCAATCATCATATTTAGATATGACGCTATCCCCATTGTCTCCTCGGAGTATTCCTCCTCAGAGATGTACTCTTCAATATCAGAGTCTTCCATAACCATTAATGGTACCTCCACCACTGGCATATGTACTATCTCCACTTGGTTCACCGACTCCTCACTTATCTCGTGAATGTCTCAAAACATCAAGCTATCATTTGACATCTACAAAACATATAACACGTTGATTAGTACATAATACACAATAGTATAAGCATAAATCACATTTAATTTATTTAAGATTAATTTCCATCTTTTAAATCTTTTGGTACTGAGTTTTCTCAATACCTTATTAATTCATTTAACTTGAATTTCTTTCTTCGGACTTTACCTTACTTACGAGGTTATTAGCCTAAGGTTCTTCCCCCCTTAAGTTTTATAACCTAATGCTTTGATACCAACCTGTGATGCCCCCAAATTTGGGTATCTTCCAACCTGACATATGGTGCTAAATGGTACTCATAACTATACAATCATTCCATTGAAAACACAACATAATGAATGTAATTACTATCTTTTTATTACAATCAAAGTGAAATCCTTTCCCAGATTCATAAATCGATTACAATCATTCCATTGAAAACACAACATAATGAATGTTGTTTACCGATTATGGTTTATTAATAACACTTTGTGTTCTTCATTCACAAATTAATAACATGCGTTCAATTCCTAGTCATTACCATATACACTAGTATATATAACATAGGAATAGTCTTGGTACTTTCATTCAGTATATAAACTCAACTCATGTAGGTCTCATAACAACTAAAGTTCAAAACCTAGCTTCTCTAACAACACCTGCATACAGGCACATGCAATGTGGTCTTTATATAACTTAACAACTATTATTTCGCCACTGCCATCATATTGAACCCTTAGTTTGTTAAGTTGCGGCGCGACATTTCTTCAGATGAGTGGTGCTGAGGCGCCACTCTCCAGTAGGTGATGACACTGTACCGGCGCTGCGGCGCGACACATTATGCCTTGTCTGGCGCCACGACACCAGACCTCAGCACCAGAAAAAGTTAACAGATAAAAATTTTGGTGAGTTTCCTGGATTCATAACTTCTTCGTTATAAGTATGTTTTTGTCCGTTCAAAAGCCTACAACTCATAAATTACATATTCTACACGTTCATATAAGAATTCTATAATTTTGAATCCGATAACTCGAAATTCACTATTAAGTTCATTTTTGAGCGTTCGTTAAATGTTAATAAGCGTTCAATACTCATTTTCTTCGTTTTAAGTCAGAATTTGACTATTCTCGAGTCCACGACTCTTAAATACCCTATCTCACGTGTTGACATTGAAACCCAACATTTTCAAGTCTCATGAAAACTTTCAACTATCAATCCGAAATTTCTACGTTTTTGACGTTTAACGTCTACTTCCGTGAAATTCGCCATAACTTCGTTACTAGTGTTATATAAGCCAAATTACATGGAATACTCCATTGATTTCATATCTACATCCTAACCAAGAAAGATGCACATATATTAACATTGATGGAGTTTAATTATTTTTCAACAACCAACCTCAACAATCAATAATTCCTATGGTTTAAAACTTATGCCAACCCTTACGATTTCTATTCCTTCGTGACTTATAAAGATTGTATATATTACAAGTCATCCTTATTCCTCCATAAGAGGCATACACGACCAATTTATGATTCTTCATACTCAAAGAAATCAAAAGAGATGGAACTATTATTATGGAATATTAACTTAAAAAGCTTTGTGTTCTTGAACGAAACTCTAAGGCGAAACTTCAAAGTGGTAAGTTTGATTGAGTCTAGCTTTTTCTCCCTCTCAATATATGTTGTTTGACTCTTGGAAAACTCACAAAATGGCCAACATATGCTTCTTATTTATAGGCAACCAAATAGAGGGAAACATAGACATTCTCCCCACCTCCTTACTATTCACTACTTTATCACCAAGTAAAATACTTTGTGATCAAGTAGATTACTTAGCTTGCACACCAAGTGGCCGGCCCACCATGCCCATGGGTCATCCCCATGGGTTGCCCCATGGGTTTTACCCATTCGGTGACCCACTGGTTCGATCCACGATTTGGTTTATTGGACCGGGCTTAATTAATTCTAACATTGGGCTTTAATTTGGGCTTAATAACTTAATTCATTGGGCTCACATACTCACTTACTTGGACTTGGCATAATCCAAATCTAATTGGATCACTTTAACTCTTAACTTTAATTCCATAATACCAATTGTATTCTACACCTATAATTTACGTATTCTTTCCATATAATACTCGTACGATAATCGTATTGTACTTCATATTAACTATTCATATTATACATAGATACTAAATAGTATCATACTTGTATAACACATGCTTTATCATTATTGCAATTCCTTCTACGCATCTCATTTCCTTCTCGGAAATCATTTTACTCAACCCTTAGGTTTTAAGTCAGCAGGCAAAAACTTCATTTTCCATAAATGAAATATTATTAGATATTCCATCTTGTCTTCATATTCTACCATTACGCGTTTCTCAAAATTTCAAACCTAATTCCCGAGCAGAAACGGATGAATAGTATTTTTACGGGAATTTCTCGAAAAACTTTTATTTTCGTCTTGGAAATTTAAAACAATTAATTCTAGCACGTAGCCAGATTAGTAACCACATTTGCACATTCTAGGTCATAGAACGACCTTCACATAGCTTACTCACAAAATAAATCAATTAAATTCATTTAATTCACATAATCAAATAAAAATTTAATTATCATATAAATTCAATTTTCTCGGGCGTTACAACTTGGGTGTTGGATTTGAGGATGGGTACCCGACTGGGCTCGAGCACGTAATTTCCAACCGTAGGATTGCTCTCTTTACAGATAGAGGATGGGAGCTCAATTTAGGAGAGTGTGCTATCAAGAGCACTACAGGATAGATTCGCATGCCGATCTTGCCTCCTGCCAGGCGTTATTGGTCTATTTTGCAGTCACCCGTCATTGATATCCCATTGTTTGGATTGATAGTTTGACTCTGTCAAAGGGTCCCTGCACCCAATAGATGTTCCAGCATTGGTGGTTCCCTCGTACCATTGGAGCCCAGACCCGCGCAACATAGTTTATGGGGGATAGGGTTCCAGGATCCGTGATGATGACGAATTGGCTAGCCTGTGTCAGAGATCTGACTCATGTGACACAGATTGATGGTTTGACCCAAAGCTTGGACCGAGTACATTTCTTTATCCCAAGACTTGGGTAGAGATACTTGAGGCGATACTTTTGATCCTTCCAAATTTCTGAAGTGTCTTTGGCCCTTAGGTGAACCATATGGCTTTGTCGGTGCAGATCCTCTCTTATATAAGCCTAACATCCCCATAGATAGAGATCTAGTAACTCAGGGGGAGTTACATCAGGTGGACAGGATTGACTATGTAGACATCGATAACATTGACTTCTTCTGATGTATATTCTCGTTATCTCTTTTGATAGGCCTCTGTTAGATGTTGGGTAGCTTTGCCCCATTCTTGCTATATCTTTTGATAGGCCTCTGTTAGTTGTAGGGCAGTTTTGCCCCATTTCCATGTATTTTAGCTATACAAAAATGTATTAGATGATGATATACTTAGGAATGTATGTACAGTTTTCCATTCCCTATATCATATTACCATATATTTTATCATGCATGTTATTATGTTATGAATATATATGTATGTCCAGAGATATTCAGCGTTGACCCCTGGATAGTCTTATAACATGGCCCGTATAGATGTCTTCTTCGATAGTTAGCCGTATTGATCATACCCCACCATTTTTTGTGGCATCGGATATGCGATCGTGGTATGATAGCATGTCACCATTAGACAGGGTGACTGTAGATCATTTGTTGCAGCATACTATGACCATGTTGATGTTTTAGGTTCCTACAGGATTCATAGAGGGTATGTTAGAGCATTAGGTATCGGAGAGGCAGGTTTTCTGATTTGGGACCCAGGAGTTGACTCCTACTCTGGAGGAGTATGCACGGTTGACGATGCTACCGTTGGACAGACCTTGCATGCATATGGCGATCAGAGACATAAGTAAGTAGTTTATGACCCTCACCGGATTGAGGTGTAGGGTGGTACAGGATGAGATCACATCTGGCCACGTTATATCCCAGCGTTTTCTGTTTGATAGATTTGGTTTTGAGGATAGTTATGCACGACATTCTGGAGATTTTACCACGCCAGAGGATCATTGGCGTTCATCCAGAGTGGATGTACTGCTATTATGCGTACTGTCATATGTCTAAGTGCCACAGTATATGGATGAGTTGGACATAGGGGTCATTATGGGAGTGAGAGCTCTTAGGGAGGGTCGCACCATTATACAGATGATTATGTCAGAGATTCTGAGGTCGACCACATATTGCTGCACTTATCCGATAGGAGTGTTCATAGACAGTTCGGTCATGCTGTACGTGTGATTTATGTCACACTTGAGATCGATTGGCACTTTTAGACGGCATGGGTATTGTTTCACCCATGATGTAGCCATGTCGTACTCCTTCCAGCTTGCGGAGTGTACAGATGCTGCATCTTGGTCAGCTTTCCTGGAAGGGATTGGAGATCCATTCGTTATATTGTCGTGTACATGGCTTAATTCACCCTACAGCTTCATTACTCATGCTCCGGGCATGGATTATCTTCCTTTAGCTGGTTTGAGAGGCATGATCACTTATCACCCGCTGGTCGTGATGTGTCAGTTTGACCAGTTTCAGGACTTCCATCCTTTTAAGGGGGCATTGAGTTAGCACTTCGCTTCACGCTGTTTATCAGCAGAGGAGAAATCCAGGTTGTATGCCTGTTGGGATCAGCGAGAGATAGCTGAGTTTTCTATCAATTATCCGGGTCGTTCTGCAGAATATTCCGTATGGATGGAGACAGAGACTGCATCGACTGTGGTAGTATCCATAGTGCAGGGGATTAATTTTAACGATGAGGAGCCTATGGAGGAGACTGATACTCATATCGAGGAGTTGACTACTAGGTTTCCAACATTTATGATGGATTCTCCCACTATGAGTGCTACTGTCATTCAGCATTCAACACAATATCTAGAGCAAAGTCTACATCTGATGACCTTTGAGAGAGATCAGACTAGGACCTTAATGTTAACAGCTCTTGATGAGAGAGACGCATCTCTATTAGAGAGAGATGAGGCCCGATCAGCTAGAGATGCAATGGTTGTAGAGCGGGATGCTGCCCTATCTTCCCGAGATGTGGCCATCACAGACAGTATTTTAGTGAAATCCCTTACGACTATCATCCTTGCTGATATGAGTGCATACATCGATGAGCATCATGCCACCATGCAGTTAGCCTCATATCTGCTAGCTCATGTAGATACCATTGGGCAGGAGCTTGCAGCTTTACCTCCTTCTTCGGAGAGGGATGCTATGTAAGATCTAATAGTCCACATACATATATATCCGTAGATAGATTTGTATTTTCCTGCATAGACTAGCTTAGCAATTTTGTCATGTACAGCCCATATTGTATATATCAAACAATATTATATATGGCAGAGAAATATATTTTTATTTACTTCCCTTTCACTTATGCCTTGATACTTGCTTGATATTTTCCTGTTTCTTCAGGGCTTGGGATCTTGATACATTCTGAACTCATCCTTGATATGTGAACATTGACCCATCGCAGGATCTTTCAGAACAGATCATTGATCTGTGTGTGTCCCTACCGTCTTTGGTGTCTTTTGACTGATTTCTATATGGAAATGTAGAGAGGAGTGTGGCTTTTCCTCTCTAAGATTGACCACACCACAGATGGTCTCCAGTACTCCTATTTGTGAGAAGCCTAGTTAATTCCATCTCTTATGGTTTAGTATTGCTCTTTGAGGCACAACCGCAGCTTAGATGGTCACCGAATCTCCTATTGGTGATGAGAGGTTGGATAATTCCGAATCAACACCTCTTTTTCTTTGAATGGTACTGGTTTGGGAAACAGCATAGCCATAACATGGGCTGACACCTTTACTAGAGATTATATCAGCTCATGCGGTGCAGATGGAGAAAATCGGCGTGTGGCAGAAGCTTGAGGTACCTGCTTGTGTTTATGAGGATTCCTATGACTGGAACTGGCAGAATAGCCTAGTTCGGCTGTCCCAATTTGACTGGACACTTGAATAGGGTGCTTAATACCATGTTAATTTTTACCAAGCCCTTCTCCAGGCTGATGACCTAATGACATCATTTCTTGAGTGGCTGACATAACCTCAGCAGAAATCTTGGGTATGGGAAGTGGTGCTCCAATAGAATGGTATTGCGTGTTACTCACTTCCAAAGTATGAAAACTGGCCGGCTCAACTTCTGAATTAAAGCTGATGATTGGTAGATCTCCTTGTTCAGGACATTTCGGCTTAGAGTTGACAGTGACTAGGCTATTGTTGACAATGTATTTAATTTATTGCTGAAGTGTAGAAGGAACGACTCCAGCCATGTGGATCCATGGTCTCTGTAATATCAAGTTGTATCCTGAATCTATCTTAAGGACATGAAAGGATACATTGAATGTATTCTGACTAATATCAATTGGCAGCTCAATCTTTCCAACGGAATTTTACCGGGATCCATCGAAAGCATTGATAACCGTATGGATGCTTCAGATCCATTTGAGATTGACGTTCATCTTCGCCAAAGTGGCATAAGGATAGATATTTAGGGATGAACCTCCATCTATCAAAACTCTAACTAACATATACCTGGAGGACAAAACTGCAATGTGCAATGGTTTGCAATGACCGGTCCCTTCGGGCGGTATGTCATCATCAGTGAAGGATATCACATTGTTGTTGAAAATGTGATCGACCATATGTTGAAATTTTTCCACATCCACTAATTTTGGTAAGTAGGCTTCTTCCAAAACCTTGAGTAAGATCTTCCTGTGATCCTCGGAAGAGAAAACCAAGTCCATTATTGATATCTGATGTGGAGCTTCTTTTAAGCTTAAAACCACCTTGGCTTCATTATGGCCCATAGTACGGAGGAATTTCTCAATCTTCTCCGTGGGAATCTTCCCCTTTTCTTTGATGGAGGACTTCATCACCCTTTGAGGAAGATATAGTGGATTTTCCTTCGACACTGTAGCAGTAGTATAAGACGTAGATCCTCCAGCTTATCCATAATTCCATGGAACTTTGTGTAAGATGAAAAAAGGATATTGTGGTCTGAAGGGTAAAGAAAATAGCTCTGGTGCGGCCACTTTCAAAGGATTGTCAGCTCCTTTGAGTTGAATTGCTTCTATGGGAAATGATTTGACAGTCTCACATCCTTAGTAGATATAACTGCTACTGATCCCTTCCATTTGGTAGGACAGGTATTCCCACTCTCAAGTAGCACAGTGTCATCGTCTGCCAATGCAGGACACCGCTATCAATGAGATTCTAAATGAGATGGCGGAGTGCCCAACATTCTTCTATGCCGTGACCGCGAGAATGTGAATGATATTGACATACTCCATCAGAGTTAAACTGTCTTGAACGAGGATTAATTGGAGGTAGGAGGGATGTAATTCTTCCTTCATTGATCAGTATTTGAAATCTCTCCACCATAGGTTGGCCCAGGTATGTGAATTTCCTCTGATTGGAAAAATCCCAACGGGCTTCAGCATTTTCTCTCTTTGCACATGAGGTTGATCTGGTTTGGTAACCACGATCTCACTGTTGTCTATTAAATCTTGGATCTTGTGTTTCAAGGCCTAACGATCTTGAGTATCATGTCCAGGTGCTCAGGCATGATAAACACACTTCCAAGTAGCATTGAAACCCCTCCAATTAGGGTTGTCTAGTGGAAGAAGACGTGTGATTTTCTTCTAAGTAGTCAGAAGAGCAAGAATATTCTCGAGCTAGTCCACTAAGGGTGTGAACATTAGAGGTCGCTTCAATTCTCCACTTTTAGGAAATGAAGGGTTTGCAGATTGTGCTTGGAAAGGGGAGTAGTTTCTCCTCTGTATAGGCATGTTCTGACTGCCTCTTTGACCTTGTAGTATCAAGGAAACATCCTCCTCTTTCTTTTTATAGACCCTCCGGGGGTTGTTTCCATATGATCCGGACTGGATGTGTTCAGCAACTGCTTTAAGAGCGGCTAGGTCTTGAATCTTACCTGACTTCAATCCCATCTCAGCCATCTCTCTGTGCTTGATCATTTCAGAGAATGGTTTGCCAATACCAGCTAAGACTCTTTCATAGAAAGGAGCTACCTGTATGTTTATGAAAGGCATGACCATTTCTGACTCCGTCATTGAAGGAATAACTTGAGCACCAAGGCGCCTCCACCTTTGAGCATACTCTTTGAAAGACTCATTAGACTGTTTATTGACCTTGGTAATCTGGTACCGGTCAAGAGCCATCTGAGATTGAAAACTATATTGAGTGAGGAAGGTGTGAGCTAGCTCTTCCCAGCTATGGATCTTTGAGTTGTCTAATCTGGTATACCATGAACGGGCTTCTCCAGTCAGACTCTTCTAGAACAACTGCATTCTGAGCTTCTAATTTTCTGCATAAGATCCAAGTTCTCCAATGAACACCTTCAAATGTGTGTAAGGATCCCCTAACACGTCATACTTTTCAAAGTCAGGGGTTTTAAATTTCTCTGGATAATGAATACCAGGGAATATGTAAAGGTCAGCATATGAAACACTTCCATGTATTCCAATCCCTTTGAGAGCACGGATAGTTTCCTCTATTTGGAGGACCTTCTTCCTGATATCACCAGTGTCTGGATCTCCTTTGAGATGGGTGTTTTCAGGGTCTTTGTTGGTCGTATCCAACTGAGGTTGTGGAATTGTTTTTTCCAAACCATGAGCTCCTCCTTGTGTAGAGGATTCTGTATGTGTAGACATCTTTTAGCCCTGAGTAGACTGATGCAATTCTTTCAGCAGAATAGCCAAATCTGCAATTTGTTTACTTAATCCATCAAATTCTTCTAGAGAAACAGGATTAGACTGGTTAGAAGAAGACATGATTAGATGTAGGCTCGTGGCCTTTTTGGATTTTGAGCGGGTAACAGGCCCAATGATTTCCTTACAAAAGACTTATGTAGTTTAGTCTTAGGGATAATGTAAATGCTATCATAATGTATCCATTTTAGGAATATCATCTTGCAAAAATGGATGTTAATTGATAACATGTCATGTATGCACAAATAATCTTCATATTTTCCATTACATAAAGATGAACATGGAATAAAATTACAAGTAAATGCTTTTACAAGTAATTGAAAATGGAAAGCATGAAGAGACTTTCCTCCGCGTTTGGTTTATCAGAGGTTGACCTATCTTATGGTTACTCTTGCGGCTTTTTGGCATGAAGGTCCCCAGATCATCGCAATCTACTTGACGGGAAGTTAATCCGGTCTTTCAACTGGAGCGAATCTGGGTGGTGCCTTTCCTGAGCCTTGTTGGAATTAGTCTCCCTATGAGTCCAGTAATCAAACACCGAGAGGATAGCCTCCTTATGGAGGAACCACATAACATACATTCACATATAACGTGTCTCACCATTTATGAAAATGATGACATGTGCGAAGCAATAATATCACGGATAGATATTTTGCAGTGCAGTAAGTAAAATGCATTCGTACACATTAATCATAAATGTAAATGCAACAATTTTGAAAAGCTTATAGTATCGTCTTAAGCCCTCTTACTGGAATCCCCAGCAGAGTCGCCACCTGTCGACGTCGGGATTTTTATTTGTCCCTTTTCATTACTTGTTCTTTGGTGTTTTCATGTTATGTGATATTTGTTTGAAAAAACAAGTGAAAAAGGTCTGACATGTATAATGTCGACGATTTGACTTTAAGAGTTGCCAGTTGGTGTTTTTAACTTGGTGCACCAATGTAACCGAGAAAAGGTTTGCACATTGACCCAGTGATGTGACACTGCTAAACGGGTCTGTGAAACCGAGATTCATTTGGGTTCGGGGGCTTGATTATGCAGAGGGAAGGTGTTAGGCACCCCCCGACATCCGTGTTACCACGGTGACTGCCACTTTTCCAGAAACTGTTATATGAATGTGTGTGTGTGTGGATCAATGTGCAATAATTTGAATGTAGTGCGAGGTCTCGTTCGCACCTATATACAAATGATATGAATTTATAGAAAAATTCAATTTTAAATAGAATATAGCAATGAAGTTTTGTAAAAGAGGTTTTTTAAACCCTGTGCTCAATAGGAATTGAGAGCTTTTCATACTTCCATTTTATTATTAAATGCTCGACTTGTTTGCCTTTATTTTTGAGATGCAAAGCATCTTCGAGAAAATAATATACAGCAGTGCCGAACTCCTCATGGGAATGAAAGCCATCTAAGGAAATTCAAACACCAGAATAATGTACAAGTCGCTTATAAATTTGAAATTGTCCATCACGGGAACCGAATCTAGATTCAGTAGACTAAATCTGTGATCACATGATTCCTAGGCTCACATGATGCCGTAATTTATATGAAAAGCAGTAAGTAGTTATATATATATATACAGACATGATCAACCACCACGAAGCACCTCCATGGGGGATCGAAATGTAAATATATAAAACGATAAATATATATATGGACATGATCAACCACCACGGCAACTCTCATGGGGATCGTAAAAGTAACTAAAGCAAGAATGCGATCAATCGCCACGAAAGTAAACTCTAAAGGGACTAAATGTAAGGAAAGCAAGAAGATTTATCAACCGCCACGAAGTAAACTCTAAAGTGGATGAAATGTAAATAAAGCGTTAAAAGGCCACTGAAGTAAACTCTAGGCCCCGATAAGTAAATGTATGTATATATATATATAAAAGCAATAAACGCTCCAGATATTTCAACACTTAACGGTAAAACTTTTTTCGTTATTTTTATATAAAGTTATTTCTGTCATTTTCTAATACTAACAGTAATTCCGTTGTGGGGTCCACCAATGATTGCGCCATCGTACGAATATTTCCTGATGAAACGAATATTCCCCTATCAAAGAAATATTTTATGATAACTTGCTTACTTTGCAAACTTTATAAATATTACCCACAACTATAATATTATAACAAATCCACACCTTATTATTCAAAAATAATATTTAGAGAAAATTAATCTTTATTCATAAAAGTTGAGGTCTTACAACCTCCCATTCTTATGAAATTTTGTCCTCAAAATTGGTGTACGTACCTGGTATGTCGAAGATGTGAGAATACCTTGATTTCTTTTCAGATTCTAACTCCCAGGTCATTTACTCAATATCGTGGTTTCTCCATAAAACTTTAACTTGATGTATAACCTTGGAGCGTAGAATATGTTCCTTCTTATCCAAGATTTTAACAGGTACCTCTTCATATGTTAAATCTTCTGCTATCTCGTCTGGTTCTAATCCAATAATGTGATTCGGGTCTTCCACATATTTACGTAACATAGATATATGAAAAATGTTATGAACACGAGACATACTTGGCGGTAAGGCGAGTCTATAGGCCACAGTTCCTACTCGATCGAGGATTTCAAATGGGCCAATGAATCAAAGATTGGGCTTTCCTCTCTTTTCGAATCTCGTAACTCCTTTCTATGGAGCAACACGTAACAACACACGATCTCCAATATTGAATTCCACGTCCCTATGATGTAGATCAGCATAACTCTTTTGTTGATCTTGTGAGGTTTTTATACGTTGCCGGATCATTTGAATCTTTTCCATAGTCATGCGTACCAATTTCGGTCCCAACAACATTGTTTCACCCACGTCATCCCAACATACTAGAGAACAACACTTGCGTCCATACAACGCCTCGAATGGAGCCATGCCTATACTTGCTTAATAACTGTTGTTGTAGTAGAATTCCACTAATGGCAGGAATTGTCCCAACTTCTTTTGAAGTCAAGGACACAGAGTCTTAATTGATCTTCAAGAGTTTGAATAGTCTTTTTTGACTACCCATCCTTCTGAGGATGATATGTCGAACTGAATCATAAATCCGTGCCCATAGCTTTCTGCAAACTTACCCAAAATCGTGAAGGGAATCTTGGGTCTTGATCAGAAACTATGGATACTGGCATACCCTGTGGTCTTACAATCTCATTTATGTATATATGAGCAAGACGTTCAAGTGAATAAGTTTCTCGTATAGGTAAGAAATAAGCAGATTTAGTTAATCTATAAACAATGACCCAAGTTGCTTCTATTCCTTGAGATACCTTGGGAAGACCAGTAACGAAATCCATGGTAATGTGCTCCCATTTCCATTCTGGAATTTCAAGTGGTTGCAATGGACCTTTTGGTACTTGATGTTTCGCCTTGACACATTGATAGGTTAAACACCTTCAGATAAATGTCGATATCTCTCTCTTCATATTGCTCCACTAAAATGTATATCGAAGATCATGATACATATTGGTACTCCCAGGATGGATTGCAAACGGTGTGTTGTGCGCCTCCATCACGATTTTATACTTCAAATCAGAGTCATTAGGAAAACAAAGTCTGGAGTTCTCTCAAAGTATTCCTTCTTCATCGATCCTTACTTCTAGAATAACATATTCTTCCATTTTCTTCCTCATACGCATCAGCTCCAGGTCTGTAGCTTGAGCAGTTTTAACTTTATCGATTAAAGTTAGTTCTACTCGTATATTTGACATCATCATGTGTGTCCCTGTAATCTTTAACTCTATCTCCATCCTTTGTAAGTCATACAAAATGGGCCTTTGCATTAACAATATTGCACTCGTACCCGCATATGATCATTTACTCAATGCGTCAGCTACTAAGTTCGCTTTTCTAGGATGGTATTAAATGGTATGATTGTAATCTTTCAACATCTCGAGCCAATATTGTTGTCGTATGTTGAGTTCCTTTTGGGCGAAGAAATATTTGAGGATTTTATGATCCGTATAGATCTCCACTTTCTCCCCATACAGGTAATGTCTCAAGATCTTTAGTGCGAAAATAACTGCTGCCAACTCTAGATCATGAGTAGGATAATTCCTCTCATATTCTTTGAGTTGTCATAAGGCATAGGCTATAACTTTCCCATGTTGCATGAGAACACATCCTAACCCTCTGCCTAAAGCATCACTATAGATGACAAATCCCTCCGAACCAGATGGTATTGTCAGAATAGGTGCTGAAATGAGTCTCCTCTTGAGTTCTTAAAAACTCTTTTCACATTCCTCGCTCCAACTGAATTTTGTATCTTTTTGAGTCAGTTGAGTTAACGAAGTGGTAATTCGAGAAAACCCTTCCACGAATCTCCAATAATAACCAGCTAAGCCCAGAAAGCTATGTACTTCGGTCACTGACTTAGGTTGCTCCCAACTTTATATTGATTCAATCTTCGTTGGGTCAACAGATATTCTGTGATTTGATATCACGTGCCCAAGGAATGCTACTTCCGCAAGCCAGAACTCGCATTTCTTCAACTTGGCATATAGCTTGTTTTCACGAAGCTTTTGGAGTATCAGCCTCAAGTGTTGCTCATGATCTTCACGACTTTTGGACTATATGAGGATGTCGTCAATAAAGACAACCACAAAATAATCCAAATATTCCTTGAATACTCGGTTCATCATATCCATGAAGACAGCATGAGCATTGATCAATCCAAAAGATATGACTAGGAATTCATAATGCCCATACCGAGTTCTGAAAGCAGTATTTGGAATGTCATCAATTTTAGTCTTTAACTGATGATATCCGAAATGAAGATTGATCTTTGAAAAGAATTTGGCACCTTACAACTGGTCAAACAGGTCATCAATGCGAGGTAATGGGTACCTATTTTTGACGGTGACATGATTCAACTCCCGATAGTCAATGCAAATTCGCATACTTCCATCTTTCTTCTTTATGAATAGAACAGGAGCACCCCAAGGAGATATACTAGGATGAATGAAACCGATGTCTAACAACTCCTGCAGTTGGGTTTTTAACTCCTAAAGTTTAATAGGAGCCATTCAATATGAGGTTTTGGAAATGGGTTTTGTACCAGGTTCAAGGTCAATACAAAACTCGATTTCACGCTCTGGGGGTAGGCCAAGAAGTTCTTCAGGGAATACATCAGGAAATTTATTAACAATAGAAATATCATTCAAATTTGACGTATTTTTTTTTAAATCCGTGACATGGGCTAAGAAAGCTTGGCATCTATTTTTCAATAAATGAATGGCTTTATGGCTTGATATGACAGTGATCGACTTTAGTGGTTTTGTTGCATGAATTCGCATAATAGGTTGGTTAGGAATATGAAAGCTAACAACCTTACGAAAATAATCAATTTTAGCATGATGAGTGGTTAACCAATCAATCCCTAAAAGCACATCAAATGCAAGTATTTTCAAAGAAATGAGATCAATAGGTAATGCGAGGGTACCGATTTGAATTAAACAAGATTTATAAACAGTGGATGTAATGAAGGTTTCTCCCAACAGAGTTTCAACAGATAATTCAAAGTCTAATTTCTCTGGAGTCAAATTTAAACGTTGAGCGCAAGTAGGTGAAATAAAAGAATGGGTAGAACCGGTATCAAATAAGGTATAGACTTCACAAGAGTTTATGATTAGCTTACCCGTTATAACTTCATTCGGGTTCCTCACTTTTTGGGAGGTCACAACAAACGCTCTCCCTTGAACTACCAGCTTTGACTTGTCTGGGATGGCCTTCGGTGTCTCCATCCCAGCTGGACTTGACTTCACTACATGACAAAATTGAGCTTGGTGACCTTCTCTTCCGCAATTGTAATACACTTTGGGTTACTGCGTATAGTTTGGATCGATGTGTCCCTCCTCTCTGAATTTGTAGCATACGACCGGTGGTCGTTCTCTTTCCTTGAAAACGGGTGCTAGTACTGCTGTCTTTCCATCATTATTGAACATTCTCTTCTTGAAATTTCCACTTCTATTATCTTGGCCAGGATTACCACCGAAGTGGTTACCATTTTTGGCATGTTGATTTCCTCCACATTTTTTGTCACAACTTCGATGACTGCTACCACTGGTATTATCGTTTTGTCGGCTGATATCTCTTTGTTGGGTTGACTCATTATCGCGCTCCAATAACCGAGCCATATTCACAACATCTGAATATAAGCCTCGTACTGCGATACTGTCATATTGTTTTGCTCCAGCTTTATGAATTCTACCTCCTTCATGTGACGAATACTTTCAGGAAAGTACTTGTCATTGAAACATTTTTGGAACTTCTCCCAAGACATCTTCAATGCGGTAGGCTGAGTATGTTTTATAGATTCCCACCAATGATCTGCCTCTCCTAACAACATGAAGGTGGCAAAGCGAACCTTTTGCTCCTCGGAGCATCCCAAGACATCAAATATCTTGGTGATCTACTTAATCCACGTCTCTGCCTTAAGTGGCTCTGGTGGTCCCAACTTTTTGAATTGCTTAGCGGTGACCATTTGAGAGTTGCCAGTGTTTCCACCTGCATTTTGAATAGAGTCTCTCTTACCTGATGTTGCATGAATTGCAAAAAGCTTCTGAACATCCCATCATTCATCATTTGGTCGGTGTTATTATTACATTAGGATTATTACCTTCCTGATGCACATTATCCTGGTTATTAATCATTGGTGACTACACGGTCTCAGTTGCTCCATTGCTTATCTCAACATTTTCAGATGCTATTTTCAAACACTGCTACAAAATAAGGTTTAATTGACAGGCCACAAATTATCCTTATATTTTGACCGACCAATTAAATAACAAATAAGCTTAGGTAGGTCATACTAGAGAAGGTTTTACCCGTCTCTCCCCTCCTAGTTCTAGCCTCAAATTTCAGCCAGGGATCATATCCGTAAACTTTGATACCAATTGTGACGCCCCCAAAATAGGTACACACAACCAATTCTGAGTCGCCAAATACATGGTACATAATTTAAATACAAACTTCAGTTCTACAATACGACAAAATGTAGCTGAAAGTTTTAACACGGATATTGTCTCATAGACAATATCCAAACTCAAATGGAGTCCTCATTACATTTATTATCACAATATTTTTATAGAATAGTGAGGACTACTAAAGCCACCATCTTTGTAAGACCCCAACTTTTTTGAATAAAGAATAATTTTTCTCAAAATATATTTTTGAATATTATGGTGTGGATATGATATAATGTTATAGTCATGGGTAATATTTAAAATTTTTGCAAAGTAAGCAAGTTGATATAAAATATTCGTTGTGTCGGGAAATATTTGATTGGTCGGGGAATATTCGTTTTAACATAGAATATTCGTATGACGGCACAATCATTGGTGGACCCCACAACCAAGTATTGTCGTAGTTAGAAAATGACAGAAATATCTTTTATAAAAATAACGACGAAAGTTTTACAATTAAATTGTTGAACTACCCGGTGGTAAAAGTACAGTAATACGTGTGGTTGCATAGTAGCAAACGATATTGATTATTGATGCTTACGTGAGAAGTCACTCAGTTTACTTAATTATTACTACAGTAATTACTGCATAGTATCTCACGTTATTTGATTCAATTATTGTCATAGTAACATCTGCATAATATTTTGTATTATTAAATTAATAATTGAGATGACAAAGTTATTCATATTATTATTTGCAATATTGACGATATCTAGAAAGTTCTGTCGAGGAAAGGGGTTTGGTCACCTAATTGCGCGCCAATAGAGAGAAATCCTTATCGAAAAGCCCCCTCTTTCCTGGGAATGATCTGGTTGTTAAATATTATGAGTTATAATATTAATGATGAATAATTGTTAATAGATTAAAATTTTTTTTATTAAAGATAAATGATTTATGGTAAATATTTATTTAATTTTTGATATAAATACAGGGATTTGTTATGAGGCGTTTGTTGTAAGTTTGACTTAGTATTCCATGAGAAGATTTACTAATTTTATGGACCGTCGATGGTGATTTTAATAGATAACCAATCTTGACCATTGATGGTGGTTTTAATGGTTAATCAATCTGGACCATTGATGGTGGTTGTAATAGTAAATAAATCTGGACCATTGATTGTGGTTTTAATAGTAAATCAATCTGGACCATTGATGGTGGTTTTAATAGTAAATCAATCTAGACCATCGATGGTGGTTTTAAAAGTAAATCAATCTGGACCGTCGGTGGTGGTTTTAAAAGTAAATCAATCTGGACCGTTCATGAATCAGTTACTATTTAGTCCATTCTCCTATAAATAGAAGCTTAATTCTTCTTTCATTCTCACCAATTCACTTAGATTCACAAGAGATATTATAGAGAAAGAAACCATAGAGAACAAGAAGAAGAGTATTCTGATACTTCACTATTGCAATATCTAGTCTTCTACTAAGGTAAGGGGTATTATTTCTTTCGTATTCATAAGGAATACTATTTTTTGTATTCATCCTTTAATATGCTGAAATAACTGTCTATGCGGATTACGTACTGTATGATAGGTGAAAATCCATTTGCAGTTTCGTATGTTATTTCTTTTCATATTCTTAAATCTAAACTTACTATGGTAAGTATTGCTTCTATAATCCTTGAAATTAGTGGAATATCCTTGAGTTTTGTGCTTCATCCAGTATCATTTCATTGGAATATTGATATGAACTTTCTTATTAAATATCAATATTTTCACCTGGAGTACTATTCACAGGTTACTATTCACCCAGTTACTATTCACTAGAATATTATTCACTCGAGTATTCGGGGCACTTTTCATGTCGGGGTACTATTCACGAGTTATTATTCACTTGGTTAATATTCACTCAAATATTATTCACTCGGGTATTCGGCGTACTTTTCATGTCGGGGCACTATTCACAGAATACTATTCCCGAAGTACTATTCACAGAGTACTATTCACGGGGTACTATTCACCAAAAAATTTATTTCTTTTCTGTCCAAATTATTTTTGATACATGGATATTATTCTTGAATTTTACTCCACGAAGCAGTATCATGTTGACAATTTGGATATTATTGAATTTTAGATAAATTAAATTATAAATCTTTAAAAATTTATCCTTTGCTTTCTTGTAATTGAATTCTTATATCATTGTCATCATCCTCATGCTTATATTGTGATGAAAATCATCTTTGACTTACGTGCATAGATGGACTGTTGATTGGTATGATTATGACCAGAGATCATTCGGTATAATCATGACCCGTAATATTACAAATGATATGGTAAAAGTCCTCATTGGCCTGTAGCGCATTGATGGACAGTTGTTTGTATGATTATGACCAGGGAATATTCGGTATAATCATGACCATTGATGATTACATGAATATCATTGGCCTGTAGTGCAGGGATGATTCGATGATGTGGTTTATTTATTAAGATGATTCTCAGCGATAAAGTTAATGATAAATTTTTTAAATCATAGAAGATAGTAGATATCATGCTTTACTTGACTCTTCTAATAGATTGCTTATTCCGCTGCAGTTAAACTTGTTGTCTATTATATTCTATCAGTTTAACATTGTTGAAGGCTAACGATAACTTATTCTGAATTATCTTAGTCATAATATTTCTTATTGGGCTAGTTGAGCTCACCCTTTTATTTTATTGTAATCTTTAGGAAATGAGAACGTAGCCGGAACTAGTCGGGAAACGGATTGATGGTCCGAGATGGTGATATAGTAGTCCTCACTATTCTATAAAATAGTGTGATAATAAATGTGATGAGAACTCCATTTGAGTTTGGATATTGTCTAGAAGACAATATTTGTGTAAAAACTTTCAGCTCATGTTATATAATTAAGTTTGTATTTGTATTCAGTATCATATATTTGGCGACCCAAGATGGGTGATGTATACCTATTTTGGGGGTGTCACAATCTTGGACCACCACTCCATTCCCCGACTAGTCCCAGCTATATTCTCATTTCCTGAAGAGAACAATGAAAGCAAAGGGTGAGCTCAATTAGCTCAGTTAAGAATATTATGACTAAGATAATGCAGAATAAATTATCGTTAGCCTGCAACAGTGTTAAACTGATAGAATACAATACACAACAAGTTTAACTGTAGCGGAACAAACAATCCATTAGAAGAGTCAAGTAGAGCGTGATATCTACTATCTTATATGATTTAAAAGTTCATCATCAATATATTATCACTATTACACAACTCAATAAATAATCCACGTCATCGAATTATCAATGCACTATGGGCCAATGATATTCGTTAATATCACATTCACGAATTATCCATGCACTACGGGCCCAAAATATTTGTTATTGTCACCAATGGTCATGATCATGTCAACAACTGTCCATCAATGCACTACGGGCCAATGAAAACTTTTACCACATCATTTGTAACATTATAGGTCATGATTATACCAATACATAGTCATAATCATGCCAATCAATAGTCCATCTATGCATTACGGGCCAAAGATGACTTTCATCACAATATAAGCATGAGGATGATGACGATGATATAAAAATTCAATTAAGTAAGAGCAAGGATAAATTTTAATGATTTATAAATCAATTTATCCAGAGTTCAAGAATGTCCAAATTGTCAACATGATAACTGCTTTGTGGAGAAAAATTCATGAATAATATTCATGTATCAAAAATAATTTAGACAGAAAAGAAATCAATTTTATCGTGAATAGTGCCCTGGGTGAATAGTACCTAAGTGAATACTATCTCGTGAATAGTACCCCGACATGAAAAGATTAAAATTTAACAAGAATGTTCAGAAAAATATTCTTGTGAAACAATATTAGATGAAACACAAATTTTAAGGATATTATACCAATTTCAAGGAGTATAGAAGCAATACTTATCAAAATGAGTGTAGAATTCAGAATCTGAAATGAAATAATATTACTTAAATACTATAGAGTATGGAAGAAAATATTATTTCTTAAGAATATTGAACAAAAATAATATCCCTTACCTTAAAAGGAGAGTACTTCTGACTGGTATAGTGGGGATACTCTTGAAGAAAACTTATATTATTTTTGACACTCAAAGCTTCCTTAAACTCAAAAGAAATACACTCAATATTATAGAAGAAGAATTCTCTGATTCTGGTGTGATTTTCATTTCTACACTAAGCATCCTATTTATAGGAGAATGGCATGGCACTATTTGAATTAGAAAATCACGCGTGAACAGTCGAAAACTCACGGGCGCTTCTTCAGCCGAATCTTTTAAAAAAATTGATTTTACTATGCAACACTATGCAATAAAATATAATATATTCTATTTTATATAAAAAACAAAATGTATAATATATATATATATATATATATATATATATATATATAAGTAATAAGAAAAACTGAGATAACTTTCTACCGACGATTTTGAAAAATGGGTAAGTGGGGGTCCATGTAATAAGCCAAACTTACAACAAATACTTCATAAAAATCCCCTCCATTTATCTCAATTAACTTGGCTTCACATTTTTAATAACATTTATTAATCATTAATATTATAACTCACAATTTTAACAACTAGATCATTCCAAGGAAAAATTGGGCTTTCCGAAAAGGACTTCTCCTTATTGGTGCGCAATTAGGTGACCAATCCCCTTTCCTCAATTGAACTTTCTAGACATTGTCAATAATGCAAATAATAACATGAATAACTTTTTCGTCTCAATTATTAATTTAATAATATAAAATATTATGCAGATAATACTGTGACAATATTTGAATCAATAATATGTGATACTATGCAGCAATTACTGTGGTAATAATTGAATAAAACTAAGTGACTTCTCAGGTAAGCATCAATAATCAAAGATACTGTACAATACCGTGTGCAACTATGCAACCACACATATTATTATAGTTTTATCACCGGGTATTTCAATAGTTAACGATAAAACTTTTGCCGTTATTTTTATATAAAGTTATTTCTGTCGTTTTCTAACTCCGACAGTGATTCTGTTATGGGGTCCACCAATGATTGCGCCGTCATACGAATATTCCCTGATAAATTGAATATTCCCCAACCTAACGAATATATTATGACAACTTGCTTACTTTGCAAACTTTATAAATATTACCCACAACTATAACATGATAACAAATCCACACCTTATTATTCAAAATAATATTTAGAGAAAATTAATCTTTAATCATAAAAGTTGGTGTCTTACAATTTGGTCTATCAAAGGGATTGGAACACACGGAAGTGTCTTTTATTCAGATCTTTGCATCTTCCTCGGGGTTCATTATTCAAAGAAATTTAAGACTCCTGATTTTGAGAAATATAATGGATTGCAAAATTATTATACCCACTTAAAAGTGTTCATTGGAGAGCTCGAATCCTACGCCGAGAATGAAAACCTGAAAATGCAGCTATTTTAGAAAAGTCGGACTGGAGAAGCCAGAGCATGGTACACCAGATTGGATAACTCCAAAATTCACATCTGGGAGGATTTAGCCCATGCTTTCCTCAGTCAATACAACTTTCAAACTCAGATGACTCCAGACAAGTATCAAATTACCAAAGTCAAGAAGCAAGTCAATGAGTCATTCAGAGAGTATGCCTAAAGATGGGGGCGTCTGGCTTCTCAAGTTATCCCATCTATGACAGAGACTGAAATGGTGATGACCTTCATAGATATTCAAGAAGCTCCATTTTATAAGAGGGTCCTAGCTGAAATAGGAAAGCCATTCTTAGAAATGATTAAGCATGGAGAAATGACAGAAATGGGATTGAAGTCTGGGAAGATTCAAAAGTCATAGTTGAGCATATCCAATCTAGAAGTTATGAGAACAACCCCCAAAGGTTTTATAAGAAAAAAGAAGAGGATATTTCCTTGATACCGCAAGGGAAAACAAAAAAAGGCGATCAAAACTTGCATATTCAAAGGAAGATTTGGCTGCCACATTATTTACAATTCAGCCAATTAAACTCAAAGGAGTTGAAAACCCTTTGAAGGTGGCTGAACCAAAGCCAATCATATTTCCATTTAGCCACAACATTCTATCGTTAACCTTAAGAAAGTCCCATGGAACTATGGAGAGGTTGAAGGATCAACATTAAACACAACTGATGCAATATCTAAAGAAAATTCGCTTTATCTCCCTCAACAAGTGATGAAGCCAGTCATTAAATCTAAAGGGAAAGTGCCTGAGGAGAAAATTGAAGAATTCCTCTGCTAGATGGGACATAATGAAACCAAGGTGGTGCAAATATTGAAAGAAGCACCACAACAGATATCTATTATGGACTTGGTTTTCTCTTTGGAAGATTATCGAAGGGTCTTACTGAAGTTATTGGAAGAAGCACACTTTCCAAAGATAGTAGATTAAGAAAAGTTTCATCATCTGGTAGATCACATCTTTAACAGCAGTGTGATATCCTTCATTGATGATGACATACCTCCCGAAGGGATGAACCATTGCAAATCGTTTCACATTCATGGTGATGTCTTCCGGATGTGGTCGGAGGAATGCTAATAGATGGAGGATCATCCCTAAACATTTGCCCCTATGCCACATTAGAAAGAATGAACATTAATCTCAACAGGATTCAAAGCAGCCATACAATCATCAAACCTTTGATGGATCTTGGCGAAATGTTGTTGGAGAGATTGAATTACCCATGGAAATCGGTCCACATACATTCTACATATCCTTCGAAGTGCTCAAAATCACTACAGGATATAACTTAGTGTTGGGAAGACCTTGGATCCAAATGGCGGGAGCCATCCTATCCACTTTTCATCAACAACTCAAGTACATCAATAGTAATCTGGTCACTGTCAATGATGAACCAAAGTATCCTGTCCAAAGTGATATACCTCTCATCAGTTTCAATTAACAAGTTGAACCTATCAGCTTCCAAGCCCTTGAGGTGAGCAACACTCATTACCAACCCATTGGAGCTCCAACTCTGAAACCCAGAGTTTCCGCCGAAGTAATGTCGGCCAGTCTAGAAATCATATCCTTGGGTTTCCAACCAGGACAAGGGTTAGGAAAGAATCAGTAAGAAATCAATTATCCAATTTAAGTTCCCAGGCAGACAGAAAAAGCCAAGCTAGGCTACTCCTTTGGGTCCAGTCATAGGAACCCACACAAACATACACTAGTTCCTTCATCTACAAGGTTGCTGCCTAAACCTATAGACGCCTATTCTGTATGACCTTTAAGGAAAATTCCTATCTCTGTGGCGGATATGCTGTTTCTTAAGCTAATACCGGTTAAGAGGAAAGAAGTCCTGATTCTAGACCCAGATATGGAGGAAAGGAATCAAAGGCGCAAACAAGACATAAAGAGATGGTTATCAAAGATGTACTTCATGGCACATAACGATGGTATGAACAAGGATATCTTAGATGACGACTGCTCGGATGTCATGGTTATCATTCAAGAGGAGGAGGACGATAACCGCCCCTTCATCACAGCTGTCCACTAGGACTTGACGCTCGGTAATTGGAGCAATACTCCTTGTATTTTCCAATAAGGGTAAAAAGGTCAGAAAATCCCTCTGCCCTGTAGATAGAAATAACTGCTTACTTTTGTTGCATAGTATTAGCAGTTATTTTTGTTATGTCATGCTAACACTTTATATGATTTAACAGTTTCATATATTAAGTGAAAGCACTTTGTTTCAGGACTCTAAAGATATATTTGCCTAAACTTGCTGATGGAGTGCCAATTCTTCACAAGGACTACAACTTTAATGTAATGTTGAACTTTAACTTGATGGAGATTGAACAAAAGGACTATGAGGTGCCTCAGGAGATCAAAAAATGGGTCAAAGATAAACCCAAGCCAATCTTGATCAAACCACCTCCTAAAACCTTGGAACCTCAAAAAACCCCAAACAAATCTAGATTTGTACGGACCTTACTTAAAGCCAAAGCTAATTCAGATTGGTACAGACCTTACCCCAAACTAAAGGAATGACATGGTTACATTATTAACCCAATTCCAGGATGTGTTTACATGGTCTCATGAAGACATGGTTGGTTTTTCCACGAACATCGTCATCCATCACATTCCCATTAAAGAGGGATTCAAGCCACTCAGGCAGAAGTTCAGGCTATTAAAACCTGAGTGGAGTTTAAAGGTTAAATAATAAATTATGAAACAATTTCAAGCTAGCATCATCATGGTGTCCAAATTCCCTGAATGGCTATCCAACATAGTCCCCATGCCTAAATCGAGAGGAAAGGTGCGAGTTTGTGTGGACTACCAGGATCTAAATAAATCTTACCATAAAGATAGCTTTCCCGTGCCATTTATCCACATCCTCATTGACAATACTGCTCAATATGATATGTACTCCATTGCTGATTATTTTATGGGGTACCATCAAATTATGGTTGTTGAAGAGGATCGTGAGAAAACTGCATTCATCACGCCTTGGGGAACCTTTTTCTATAGACGATTGTCATTCGGCCTCATCAATACCGGAGCTACCTACCAGCGGGTCATGATGGCTCTTTTCCATGACTTAATGCATAAAGAGATAGAGACCTACATGGATGACACCATTATCAAATCCCGAAGGGAAGAAGACCACTTAGACCATCTCAGAAAGCTCTTCAACAGGTTACGTAAGTACAACTTGAAGTTGAATCCAGCCAAGTGTACCTTTTGAGTTAAATTAGGCAAGTTGGTAGGTTTCCTAGTCAGCCACAAAGGGATTGAGCTGGATCCCACCAAAATCCAGGCCATTACAAAAATGCCCATTCCTCAGACAAAGAAGGATATACTGGGATTTTTGGGAAGAATCAACTTTATTAGCCAGTTCATTTCCCAACTCACAGCAACTTGTAAGCCTATCTTCAAGTTGTTAAGGAAGAACTCCTCCATGAAATGGAACGATGAGTGTCAAAAAGCCTTCCTTACAATCAAAGAGCAGCTGGTTAACGCTCCTATTTTTGTACCTCCCAAGGATGATGTTCCCCTGTTCATGTACCTATCCATTAATAACAATGCCATAGGCTATAAGCTGGGACAAAAAGACGATAGAGGCCAAGAGCGAGCTATCTACTACCTTAGAAAAAGATTCAGCAGCAGTGAATACAAGTACACTCTAATTGAGAAGACTTGTTGTGCTTTAGCATGGGCTTCCATAAGGTTACAACATTACCTCCATGGTCACACAACCCATCTCATATCCCGCATGGATCCTCTCAAGTACGTGTTTAGTAAACCCATGTTAAATTATAGGTTGTCCATATGGTAGTTGATCCTACAACAATTTGACATTGTCTACGTAACACAAAAGTCCATTAAAGGTCAAGGAATTATAGATCTACTGGCCGCTGCACCTTCAGGGGATTTCAAACCTTTAGAAATATACTTCCCCGATGAAGGGGTAATGATAGTGTAACAACACCATCAGTACGGTACACACCAGTCATGGAAAATGTATTTTATGGAGCTGTTAACATGGAAGGTTTTGGAGCAGTATCCTGTAGCCGTTAAATTGTAGTTTGTCAGCACCAACAACACAACTGAGTATAAATGCTATATTATGGGACTCAAACTTGCCTAATCAATGGGTATAAGGCGGTTAACTGTCTTTGGGGATTCAAAATTGGTAATCAGACAGACCACAAGAATCTATCACACCAAAGAGCTACATTTGCTGCCTTACCATCGGCAAGTTTTACAGATGGCTTCGGAGTTTGAAGAAATCTCCTTCCTCCACATTCCTAGGAATAGGAATGATTTTGCGGATGCGTTAACAACTTTGGCCTCCTTGATCAACATACCTGACAAGGAAAACATGCCAAGCATCTTATTTTCCCTATAAAAGGCTCCAGCCTATGGGAATTATATTGGTGAAGTATTGGATGAGCTACCTCCCATCCAACACCCTTGGTATCAGCATATCAAGGAGTACTTACGAGATGGATCTACACCCGCTAAGGCGGGCCTGACTGAAAGAAGGCGGATCCATCGACTAGCTATGAAGTTCTACCTAAGTGGAGATGCACTCTTCAAAAGAGATGCAGGACTAGGTTTGCTCAGATGTCTGGACAAGGACCAAGCTCAGAGACTCATAGATGAAATCCATGGTGGAGTATGTGGCCCACACATGAGCGACCCCCTACTTGTTAAAAAGATCCTCAGAACAGGGCATTACAAGCTCTCACTTAAAGCTGACTGTGATGATCACGTCAAGAGATGCTACCAATGTCAAATTCATGGGAATTCTGTCCACGCCCCTCTGAGGGAACTACATAATATGAATTCACCTTGGCCCTTCTCAATGTGGGGAATGGACGTGATCGGGCCCATCGAGCCCAAAGCCAGTAATGGGGATCAATTTATCTTCACCGCGATCGACTACTTTACCAGGTGGGTAAAAGTAGCCTCCTTCCCCAAGGTTATTAAAGAAGTCATCATTGCTTTCATCGAAAATAATGTCATTTGTCGATATAGACAACTAGAGGTGATTGTGTCTGACAATGATAAGAACCTCAACAACAAAATGATGGAGGAGTTATGCATTAAGTTCCACATCAAACACCTTAACTCTGTCATCTACCATCCAAAGATGAATAGTGTTGTTGAAGTGGCTAAGAAGAACATCAAGAAGATCATGCAATAGATGTCTACCAATCATAAAGGATTGCCTTACTTCTTGCCTTTCACTCTATTAGCCTACAGAATTTCAATGCGTACTTCCACTAGGTCAACCCCTTACTCATTGACCTATGGGGTGGAAGTAGTGCTCCCTATAGAAGTGGAAATGGAATCCCTCAGAGTGTTGATTGACGCTAAGCTGGATGAAGAAGAATGTTACAAGACAAATATCACCGATTGTCTCTAATAGACGAAAGGCGAAGTGATGCTATCTTCCATGGTCAGTTATACCAACAAAGGATTGTCAGATCCTACAAAAAGAAATTCCAGCTATGACAGTTTAAACAACCTGACTTGGTTTTAAAAAAGATCATTGACAAACAAGATCAATCAAAGGGAAAATTTGCTCCAAACTGGGAAGGCCTGTTTATTTAGCTGAAAAGTTTTATTTAGCAAGGGTGAGCAACAAATTTACCCCGTAAGTTAAGAAATACAATGAATGTATAAGAATCAGAAAAAGAGACTATCTACTATGATAGAATGAAACCAAAGGTCGGGGAATTTTGAAATAGTTGAACAATTTGTTCTTCTCTAACCAACCTTCTCGCAACCTATGCAACACAATTGTTCAATAATGAAAGAGTACAACGCTTTCAATGTTTCTATGATATTCAATTGAATAATAATTTAGAAGAATTCTCCAAAGTTTAAGCTGAATGATCTTAAATGATCTATAACTTCTCTTCTCGAGTAACTATCAAAGATTTACTTTGATATACCCAATTAACAAGATGGAAATATTTTTCCAGAATTTATGCTGAGTGATCACAAGGATCTATAACTTCTCTTCTCGAGTAACTATCAAAGATATACTTTGATATACCCAGGTGTATCAGATAACCATAGAGATTAAATTATACCCCTCTGCAAGTATATAAAGTGATCAGCTTTATTATACCCTATATTATGCATAATATTTAGAGAGCGCGTAATGGCCGGATATACGACCAAAAATTCTACCCCTTTTATAATAAAAGGTTGTTCTTCTCAGTCTTAGAATCAGAATTTGATTTAATAATGAAATACAATGATTTCAAAATCTAAACACTTCTCTTCTCTTCTCTTCTCTTCTCAAACTTATCAAATTTACTTTCTTGATCTAGCCGAAATAATTGGCATCAATCTATCAATAATAATTGAATTCTCTTATCCTATCTTCTCTTCTCGAATGTATCAAGTTCTAACAAATATTTGTCTAGCCATAACTATTGGCTAGGGCATTTCTCAAAATGTTTCGACAATAGATAGGAATTATCTGTACTATTTATAATCACTAATAGATTCTACAGATGTGAATATCCAATAACAATTATTCTACAAATGTATATTCTCAGAATCACTAATTCAATTTGAATTAATAATTATGTACTAGTTACGAATAATCAATAATAAATTCTCAAACGTGGTCTAATCAACAATAATTAACCACCATAATATTTGAACAATATAACTCAAGGTTGAGTTAAGGAAACATGCCTTTCACGTTGATTACAGCTACACAATATACTTAACTGCATTAGTAAGACCTAAAATCAACAATGTTGGTCTCATAATTAGCACAATAATTCACAACACATAATATTGTAATTTACAGTCAATATTTCTCCTAGACACATTGCCACATAGCCACATCAGTGTTTATAACCTATATAAACACTTATCAAGTCTAACTAGTTCAGTCTGGTTGGACTTCGGTCTCATCTCGGTGTACTAGTCACCTTATCCGACAATTAACACATTTATTGTCAATTTAAACTTAGTCTCTAAGCTTCAATATTATTTTAGATAAGTCATATATCATTTATAATATTTTTCGGAAGATTTTAATAATTTATAAACAATTATTATAATTTATAATAATTTTTCAAACACTTCAATCATTTTTAAATGATTTAATTATCAAATAATCTTATCATCATTAATATTTAATAATATAAAAATATTAATGTTATACTTGTCAAAATATTAAAGTTATTATTAATAGCTTAAAATATTTTTAAATCATCAATATTCTACTTAAATGATTTTTAAATTAATTAAAATCATTTTTAAACCATCATCATTAATATTTAAATATTAATGAAATTATCATCAAAATATTAAAAGTTATTAATTATTTTTTTATATCACTTTTCTCATTTTTAAATGATTTTAAAATCAATGAAACCTTTTTACCACCATTTATTTAATTTAATAATTAAATAAACCTAATATCATTAATATTGAAAATTATATTTTTTTAATTCAAAATATTTTCTAACACTTTATTCTCATTTAAAATGATTTTTATAATAGTAAAATCATTTTTCTATAATTTATTTAATATACAAATTAAATAAATTAAATATCATTAATATTAAATTATTAGTGAAAATTCTCCAAAATATTAAAAGTTACATTTTATAACTAAAATTATTTTTAAATACTTTATTCTTATTTAAAATGATTTTTATATCATTTTTCCTTAATTTATTTAATATACTAATTAAATAAAATTAATATTTAAATAATTATAAATATTAATGAAAATATTCCAAATAGTCAAACAATATTTTCATAATTTAAAATAATTTTAAAAATCATTTTAATAATTTTTAGAATTTATTTCTATTTTTTAAATATTTTCCAGAAAATCAGAAATTAAAAATATTAGAAACCGTCGCTATAGCCAATAGTGACACTAAGCATCGCTGTTGGTGTTCTTGGGCTCAAGAACACTAACAGTCGGTGTTTCAACCTGATTTGCTTGATCATCTCTAAATCTCAGTCCAATTTGTTTTTGGGCTATCTTGAACCTTGATCATGTAGTGTTTATGTAACACTACAATCAACAATTATCATCTATGTCATATCACATATCATAACAAGAAGATCTGGCCTCTTAAACTCACTGTCAGACAGCTCCTGGGTTTTCTGGGTAACCTAGAAACCAAGGCAGCTTCAGGGTACTACTTTGTAGCTCGATAATCTAAGTGTTCCAGTAAAGATTTATGTGATCTCATGGTTCCAATATGTACTCCTTGTGTTAAGGAACATATACGAAGCAACAGATCAGATAAACAACAACACAACATCCAGATTTAATCCGGTCAAAGGTTGTCAGAAAACAAGTTCATCCCATTTCTGGGTTTTCCAGAAATTTAATCTGTGATCGAGTGGCATGGTTTGACCACTTACTACGTTCAATCTACTGATGATTTAAATGATCTAAACCCCTGTATTTAAAGACCATATAACAGGGTATAAACTGGTTACAACAGCAACATCAAAACTCATAAAACCTGACAGATCAAGGAGCTTAAAAACATTGTCAAACACTGAAAAATGCTTTCTGAGTTACCAGAAATTGACTGGTCAGGCCCGGTCAACAGGTTTTGACCATTTATAACACACAATCTGGACATCCAATAGCTACGATTCCAGTTCTAAATCAAAGTAGTCATGTCAGGCTACACATTCAAAACATAAAACACCAAAGATCATTAACAGGTAATGATCTGTGGCTCCTGACATTCGGTTGTCAGACCACACTTAAGCTCAAGAATAGTTTTGAAAATATTTACATTTTACCCACTTAGATGTTATGGATCTGTGTTATAACAACATATATCACCATAAAACATCTTGTAACACAAAACTAAACACATAAACACAAAATATTTCTTACTATGTAAGATCAAAATAGGCTAGGGCTTTTATACCTTATTGTTTCCAATCTTTGATCTGTGCTCTCCTTAACAGTTCTTGGTGTTCTAGAGGCTGATTATGTGACTGATCCACTTAATATTTTCGGAGGTTTGGTAAGAGAGAGAGAAGTTGAGCTGGAGAGCAAAATAAGCAAAATTCTAGTCTTTCTCTCTCTTTAATCTTTCTAATATTTGATACAATGAATCTAAAGGTTGCAAGGAGTCAATATAGATCAGATTTAGCTTGATTTGCCAGCACAAGGTCTTACCTAATGTGATGACTCATGAAGTTCTAGAAAAACTTTAAGCTTACAAGTAAAGTAAGGGTATTTTGGACATTAAACATAAAATTTTAATGGCAAACTAGATAATTGACTTAACCCTTAGGGTTTAACCCTAAGGTTCTAACCATTAGGTTTTACAACTTTAGCTTCTAGGATTTTTTTTTTGTAATTAGGGTTTTAATTAGAAATTTTAAATTTCTAAATTACAATTAGGGTTCCCTAATTAAATTAGGGTTTCCTAATCATATTAATGTTTAATAATCACATTAGGCTTGCTAATTAGGATTAAGGTTTCCTAATTAGGGTTTAGGATTCTCGAATTTTAAATTATGTTTTCCTGGCTTTCGTTTAGGATTCCTAACTATGTGTTAGGGTTTCTAAATTTGAGATTAGGGGTTTTAATCCCTTATTAGGGTTTACTAATTTTAAACCTTATCCAATCAATCATTGATCAAAAATTCTATACAGTACAAACACGTACTCATCAATATAATTATTTTAAGTATATTTTACATCGAATCCCTATCCAGAATTAGGGTTAGGGTTTCTAAATCTATTAAGCACAACTCTACTCTTATTTTCTCAGTCAATACATAAATTGACTACATCTCAAGACTCGTATCACAGATACATAGCACAATATTAACAGTCAATATTATTATTAAATAAAAAAATAATTTATTCATAAAATATGGATTATTCAAAATCCCGGGTTATTACATTCACCCTTCCTTAAAAGGATTCCGTCCTCAGAATCACCGCTTTTTTATTCTCTACAATCTTTTAAAGTTGTATCATCAATTCATTCTTATTAACACAATATTAATTTGTGTCTCATATTCTAACCTGTGATTTGTATCTATAAAAGAAAATAAGTCACAACAATATTTTAACTCGTATTTCTCGCGTAATTTAATTTCTAACCAAACTCATTACCTGTCGCCTCTTCATGGGCATCTGCTGCATTTGGAACTGTCATGCTAAAAGCGAATGATGTTGGTCTTCCCTGCTGAGCTGATTCTTTGATCCATATTGTTCTTCTGTTGGTTCCCTTATTCACCCTCTTTTTTGGGAAATAATGGACCAGATGATCGATTGATCCACACACAAAACCACCTCGTGTCTTCTTTGGAATGGGACACTCGGGAGACATGTGTCCGTCATGGCCATAGTTGTAACAAACTCCTTTTTACTTCAAACAACCTCCTTGATGACGCTTCCCGTAAACTACACATGGCGTACCTTTCCTCCTACTCTCTTCTAGATTATTTTCTAAATTAACATTATCATCCCTCTTACATTTATTAAAATCCCTGCCTCCACTACCACCTATCATATTATTCCCTTCAGCATCCTTTCTTTGTTCGTGACTATTCTTCAATACAGCTTCCATTTCTCCTTGAGCGATAATGACTTTTTCCAATAAAGTTGAAAATGAATTAATTTGCAGCACATCAAACTTCTCGAGTACCAATGATTTCAATCCATTCCTAAAACATCGCGCTTTAAGTTCTTCAGTGTTCACTTGATGTGGAGCTAATTTAGCTAATTCGTTGAACTTGACAAAATATTTTGTCACTGACATATCCTTCTTCTTCAGATTCAAAAATTATTCTTCCATATTTTCCTTTAGACTTCCCTTCCTTGGCGGCATTATCTGATAAAAATCTTATATTAATTCTACACAAATTCTTATTAACCACACAATAAAAATTTAACACATATTTCAAATATAATCGCATATTTATTCAAATAGCACGTAGTACATTTAGTACTTCACACATATTACTATCCCTTTTTAATAAATATCAGGATTAACAACCTAACTTTTCACAAAAAGTTGCAATTCTCCAACTTTACATAAAAAAGTTATAATTCTCCATTCACACATATCTATTCCCAGTTCTTCAAACTTACCACAATTATATAAGTTTATGAACTTATCCTAGTCAGTCCTTTGGCGTCTATTCGCTGAGGGGTTCAAAACATTTCATATAATTATGAGTCATGAACTTACCATAAGTATGAGTTTTAAGAACTCACAAATTAATCTTAATCTTATATTCATATAAAATATAAAGATTTTATTCATACAAACATATATATTTATATATTTTCACACATCATTCTCGATATTACAACCGTTACTATCACACACTATCAAAAGATACTATTGCTTAAACTTATGTTATCTATCATCCACTACCTTCATCAGTCTTCTTGTTGGGACACTTGTTGAATCTGTGACCCATTCTCCCACCTGAAAAACACTTCCTCATATTTGGCTTAGGACAATGTTGGGAAATATGTCATTCCTGCTTACAATTGAAGTAGACATTCTTCCACATTATGCATTCTCCCAAGTGAGTCTTTGCACACTTGCTACAGACCTTCTTCTTCTTCGGGTTTGAATTTTCAGAGTTATCACTGTTGTTATCCCTCTTTCTCTTATTCTTTCCTTCTGCTTAATTGTTCCTTCAGATGATCCACGACCTTCAGTCTTCATTTTGTCCACCTGCGCCTTCAACTCATTCCTTTCTTCAGTCATCTCGCGTAATGCTCGCTCCGTCTTCCATAACTCCTCCAAGAGAAATACTTTACTATGGAGTTCTTGAACTTCTACAAATTCTTGACCTTGTTTTCCAACTGTGGTCTTATTCTCTTCCTCCACCTTAGCTTCTTCGTACTCTGCCTCCTCATCTTCACTTAGATACATCTCGGGATAATCGTTATGATCACTCCCCAGATTCACCATGGGTTCATCTTTTCCCACCTCTTCAACTGACTCGCTTTGCGGTGGCACCTCGGCTACTGGCACTGGGGAAACAACCGCTAGCACTTTTGTATTCATTTCATCTTCTCCCGACATCCTACAATCAGTTTAAATAACTTGATTAGTACTTTAATAGTACAAACTTCTCACACTATGTGTCCACATATCTCACTATCGATACACTTTATCAATCTCTCACTTAATACTCTAAATGAGTATACTAGATCTCGCTTATGGTTATAATCCTAGGGTTTCCCCATCCCACTTATGGTTTATAACCTACAACTTTGATACCAATCTGTGACACCCCCAAATTCGGGTTACCTAACCCCCGAGTTTGGTGTTCACGATCCACAATATAATTATCATCTAACTACCCATTCATTGATGAATAGAATATTATACCACATTAACTGATAAAGTTAATACATTAGTCACATGTTCTCTAACCTTAACATTACAAACATACCCTTTAGATATACGAAAAGGGTTTATAAATACAACATAATATATATGTTAATTCATAGTTACTCTATTACTATGCCTTTGCCTTTGTCCTTTATAGCACCTCCTGCCACCTCGTCCCTAGCTGAAAAGTTTTATTTAGCAAGGGTGAGCAACAAATTTGCCCCGCAAGTTAAGAAATACAATGAATATATAAGAATCAGAACAACAGACTATCTATTGTGATAGAATGAAGCCAAAGTATGGGGAAATTTGAAATAGCTGAACACTTTGTTCATATTTAACCAACCTTCTCGCAACCTATGCAACACAATAGTTCAATAATGAAAGAGTACAACGCTTTCAAAGTTTCTACGATATTCAATTGAATAATAATTTAGAAGAATTCTCCAAAGTTTAAGCTGAATGATCTTAAATGATCTTGAAATTCTCTTCTCGAGTAACTATCAAAGATTTACTTTTATATACCCAATTAACAAGATGAAAATATTTTTCCAGAATTTATGTTGAGTGATCACAAGGATCTAGAACTTCTATTCTCGAGTAACTATCAAAGATATACTTTGATTTACCCAGGGGTATCAGATAACCATAAAGATTAAATTATACTCCTCTGCAAGTATATAAAGTGATAAGCTTTATTATACCCTATATTATGCATAATATTTAGAAAGCGCGCAATGGCCGAATATACGACCAAAAATTCTACCCCTTTTATAATAAAAGGTTGTTCTTCTCAATCTTAGAATCAGAATTTGATTTAACAATGAAATAAAATGATTTCAAAATCTAAACACTTCTCTTCTGTTCTCTTCTTAAACTTATCAAATTTACTTTTTTGATCTAGCCGAAACAATTGGCATCGATCTATCAATAATAATTGAATTCTCTTATCCTATCTTCTCTTTTCGAATGTATCAAGTTCTAACAAATATTTGTCTAGCCAGAACTATTGGCTATGACATTTCTCAACATAATTCGACAATAGACAGAAATTATATGTACTATTTACAATCACTAATAGATTTTACGGATGTGAATATCCAATAACAATTATTCTATAAATGTATATTTCAGAATCACTAATTCAATTTGAATTAATAAGCATGCACTAACTCCGAATAATTAACAATTAATTTGCAGATGTTGTCTAATCAACAATAATTAACCACCATAATATTTGAACAATATAATTCAAGGTTGATTTAAGGAAACTTGCCTTTCGCGTTGATTACTGCTACACAATATACTTATCTGCGTTCGTAAGACCTAAAATCAACAATGTCGGTCTCACAATTAGCACAATAATTCATAACACACAGTATTGTAATTTACGGTCAATATTTCTCCTAGACATATTGCCATATAGCCACATCAGTGTTTATAACCTATATAAACACTTATCAAGTTTAACTAGTTCAGTCTGGTTGGACTTCGGTCTTATCTCGGTGTACTGGTCACCCTATCCGATAATGAACACATTTATTGTCAACTTAAACTTGGTCTCTAAGCTTCAATATTATTTTAGATAAGTCATGTATCATTTATAATATTTTTCGGAAGCTTTTAATAATTTATAAACAATTATTATAATTTATAATAATTTTCAAACACTTAAATCATTAATATTTAATAATCAAATAATCTTATCATCATTAATATTTAATAATATAAAATATTAATATTATACTTGTTAAAATATTAAATTTATTATTAATAACTTAAAATATTTTAAATCATCAATATTCTACTTAAATGATTTTTAAATTAATTAAAATTATTTTTAAATCATCACCATTAATATTTAAATATTAATAAAATTATCATCAAAATATTAAAATTTATTAATTATAACTTAAAATATTTTATATCACTTTTCTCATTTTTAAATGATTTTAAAATTAATAAAACCATTTTACCATCATTTATTTAATTTAATAATTAAATCAACCTAATATCATTAATATTAATTTATTATTGAGAATTCTCCAAAATATTGAAAATTATATTTTATCATTCAAAATATTTTCTAACACTTTATTCTCATTTAAAATGATTTTTATAATATTAAAATTATTTTCTCTAATTTATTTAATATACAAATTAAATAAATTAAATATCATTAATATTAAATTATTAGTGAAAATTCTTCAAAATATTAAAAGTTACATTTTATAACTAAAAATATTTTTAAATACTTTATTTTTATTTAAAATGATTTTTATATTATTAAAATCATTTTTCTTAATTTATTTAATATACTAATTAAATAAATTAAATACCATTAATATTTAAATAATTATAAATATTAATGAAAATATTCCAAATAGTCAAACAATATTTTTCATAATTTAAAATAATTTTTAAAACAATTTTTAATAATTTTTAGAATTTATTTCTATTTTTTAAATATTTTCCGAAAAATCAGAAATTAAAAATATTAAAAACCGTCACTATAGCCTATAGCGACACTAAGCGTCGCTGTTGGTGTTCTTGGGCTCAAGAACACTAACAGTCAGTGTTTCAACCTGCCATGTTTGATCGTCTCTAAATCTCAGTCCAATTTGTTTCTGGGCTATCTTGAACCTTGATCATGTAGTGTTTATGTAACACTACAATCAACAATTATCATCTATATCATATTAACATATCATAACAAGAAGATCTGACCTCTTAAACTCGCTGTTAGGCAGCTCCTGGGTTTTCTGGGTATCCCATAAACCCAGGCAGCTTCAGGGTACTAATTTGTAGCTCGATAATTTAAGTGTTCCAGTCAAGATTTATGTGATCTCATGGTTCCAATATGGACTCCTTGTGTCAAGGAACATATACGAAGCAACAGATCAAATAAACAACAACACAACATCCAGATTTAATCCGGTCAAAGGTTGTCAGAAAACAAGTTCATCGCGTTTCTGGGTTTTCCAGAAATTTAAACCGTGATCGAGTGGCATGGTTTGACCACTTCCTACGTTCGATCTACTGATGATTTAAATTATCTAAACCCATTTATTTAAAGATGATATAACAGGGTATAAACTGGTTACAACAACAACATCAAAAGTCATAAAACCTGACAGATCAAGGAGCTTGAAAACGTTGTCGAACCTTTGAAAAATGCTTTTGGGTTACCCGTAATTGATCGGTCATTCCCAGAACTGTTTTGTTGCTTATAACACACAATCTGGACATCCAATAGCTACGATTCCAGTTCTAAATCAAAGTACTCATTTCAGACAACACATTCAAAACATAAAACACCAAAGATCATTAACATGGAATGATCTGTGGCTCCTGACATTCGTTTGTCAGACCACACTTAAGCTCAAGAACAGTTTTGAAAATTTTCACTTTTTACCCACTTTGATGCTATGGATCTATGTTATAACAACATATATCACCATAAAACATCTTGTAACACAAAATTAACACATAACACAAAATTTTTCTTACTATGTAAGATCAAAATAGGCTAGGGCTTTTATACCTTCTTGTTTCCAATCTTTGATCTATGTTCTCCTTAATTGTTCTTGGTATTCTAGAGGCTGATTATATGACTGATCAACTTGATATTTTTGGAGGTTTGGTGCGAGAGATAGAGGTTGAGAGCTAGAGAGTAAAATAAGCAAAATGCTAGTCTTTCTCTCTCTCTTTAATCTTTCTAATATTTGATACAATGAATCTAAAGGTCGCAATGAGTCAATATAGATCAGATTTAGCTTGATTTGCCAGCACAAGGTCTTACCTAATGTGATGACTCATGAAGTTCTAGAAAAAACTTTAAGCTTACAAGTAAAGTAAGTGTATTTTGGACATTAAACATGAAATTTTAATGGCAACCTAGACAATTAACTTAACCCTTAGGGTTTAACCCTTAGGTTCTAACCATTAGGTTTTACAACTTTAGCTTCTAGGATTTTTTTTTGTAATTAGGGTTTTAATTAGAAATTTTAAATTTCTAAATTACAATTAGGGTTCCCTAATTAAATTAGGGTTTCCTAATCATATTAATGTTTAATAATCACATTAGGTTTGCTAATTAGGATTAAGGTTTCCTAATTAGGGTTTAGGATTCTCGAATTTTAAATTAGGGTTTCCTGGCTTTCATTTAGGGTTCCTAACTGTGCGTTAGGGTTTCTAAATTTGAGATTAGGGTTTCTAATCCCTTATTAGGGTTTACTAATTTTAAACCTTATCCGATCAATCATTGATCAAAAATTCTATACAGTACAAACACGTACTCATCAATATAATTATTTTAATTATATTTTCTATCGAATCTCTATCTAGAATTAGGGTTAGGGTGTGACGCCCCCAAAAATAGGTATACAACACCCATTCTGAGTTGCCAAATACATGGTACAGAAACAACTACAACTTTATTAATACAATTGTCGTGCAAAATACGACAACACATAAACTGTCAGTTAAATACAAATATTGTCATCTAGACAATATTCACACCCAAATAAGTCCTCATCACAATTATTGATACACTATTTTATAAAATAGTGAGGACTTCAAAAACAACTTCCTAGAACCTTCATTCCATACCCCGACTAGTACTCGCTACATTCTCGCCTCTTGAGAAGAAAAATGGAACAAAAAGGAAAAGGGAGAGCTCAACTAGCCCAGTAAAGAATATTATGACTAATATAATATAGAACAAATTATCGTTAGTCTTCAGCAGGGAAAAATCTGATAGAATATAATAGACAACAAGTTTCAGATCAATATTCGCAGTGGAAATAATAATTCATAGAAGAGTTACGTAGAGAATGAAATCTACTATTATCTATAAATTTAAAATTCCATCATCAATATTTATCCCTGTAACATCAATCAATATACATCTTGAATCAAATATTCATCTTTGCACTACATGCCAAAGATATTCATCAGTTGGTCATGTTCATCTCAACACATGTTCATCTTTGCACTACAGGCGAAAGATATTCATCAGAAAATCATTCATCTTTGCACTATAGGCTAAACATATTCAGTAATATCATCATTTAGGACTGAGAATGATGAAAAATATTTTAAAGAAAACGAATCCAGTGAAACAAAAGAACAAATATTAAGGATTCGTACTTTAAACCATCCCAGTTCAAAAATACTTCATAAATAACCATAGTGGAGTAAAATTAAAGAATGAAGACCAAAACATGGATACAATCAAAGTTAGTATCCATAATAGATATTTTGGACAAAAAACAAAAATTTAATTTTTCTGTGAATAGTGTCGTATTCATGAATAGTACCGTATACGTGAATAGTAACCCCGACACTAAAAGACAAGAATTTCACAAGAAAAATCTTTCCAATATAATGATATTGAAAGAATTAATATCATTTATAAAAAAAAATAACATCCCTTACCTCGAAAAGAAAGTATTTCTGACTGAAATACTGGATATAGTGTTGAAGGAAACTTGCACCGTATAGCAACACTCAAAGTATCAAAATACTCACAAGAATACGCTCGATAATATTAGAGAGAGAAAGAGAGAGAAAACTTATTTCTGGTGTGATTTTCAATTCTAACCTAAGCACCCTATTTATAGAAAAATGCTTAGAACACTAAAGTAGAAAATTTAATAAAATAATATTATTTATAATAAATTTTCTATGCCCACCTATAGACATTTGAAATCAGCATGTTTACAACATTTGTGGGGCCCATCAAAACAATAAAAACATTTTTCTTAAAAAAAATAACTAAAACTTCAAAAATCAATTATTCTGGAACTTCAATACCTCATAATAAATAGCCCTTTTATCAGAAAAAATTGAATCTTATGTCCATTCCATAAGAAATTCAATTCTCTACAACTTTGTAAGTTTAAGTTTTTCTAAATTCCAAGTAGAAGTTGACCGAAATCCACATGCGGGCGATTTTACAGGCTATAATCAAATTTCAATCAAGAAATGGGGCCCACCGACCTGTTTAACATGTTTTTAACATTTATTGTAACAAAAATACTCTTCCTCCTCATTTATTCATATATCACACATTCATTATAAAAATATCACCATTATTATATTATTATAATATAATAATATATTTAAATGAATTATTTTATTAGAAAATATAAAATATCAATTTTTCAACAATTGTCACTTTAAAATTTTCACCATCTATATCCACATAAAATGATTATTTTCCTTATCATATAAATCAATAACTAATTATTCACAAATAATATTACAGAATCATAATACTGATAACCAGGTCGTTCCGAGGAAAGAGGGGGCTTTTCAATAAGGATTTCTCCTTACTGGCGCGCAATTAGGTGACCAAACCTCTCCTTAGACAGAACTTTCTAGACATTGCCAATAATGTTATCTAATAATATTATTCAAATAATATGAATTATTGATATAATAATGGAAAATAATGTGTAATGACAATTATTGAAAAAATAATAATATAAAATATCAACGCAACAATTATTGAATCAATAAAATAAAATATTAAATAGTAATTACTGTAACAATTATTGAGTAGTGCCTTCTTACGTAAGAATCAATAATTGGTGCAATACTGTGTGCTACTGTGTTTTTAACCACCGGGTATTCCAACAGTATTAACGGTAACAACTACGCCGTTATTTATAAACAACTTATACTTGTCGTTTTCTTCATCCAATCGCTTTCCGTTATGGGGCCCACACAAGGTCATGGCCGTAAATTTAATATTCCCTACGTAAAGAATATTCCACGACCAAACGAATATTCCCCGAAAAGAATGAATATTGTATAACCACTTGCTTATTTGAAATATTTGCGCATTTTTCCCATAACTAACCACATTAATCAAATCAACCCTTACTATTTCAAAATAATAAATAGAGGAAATTTAATTTCATTAATAATAAGTTGGGGTCTTACATAGGGTTTCTAAATCTGTTAAGTACAACTCTACTCTTATTTTCTCAGTCAATACACAAATTGACTACATCTCAAGACTCGTATCACAAATACACAACACAATATTAACAGTTAATATTAATATTAAATATAAAAAAAAATTATTCGTAAAATTCGGATTACTTGAAATCCCGAGTTATTACAGGCTCCTCTGTCTCCAATAGAGTGGCATCTCTCTCATCAAGAGTTGTCAACATCAAGGCCCTAGCCTGATCTCTCACAAAGGTCATCAGGTGAAGACTCTGCTCTAAATATTATGTTGAATGCTGGATCACAGTAGCACTCGTATTGGGAGAATCTACAAGAGTTGTTGGCAACCCAATGAATAGCTCATCCTCGGTGTGAAGATCAATGTCCTCTATGGGCTCCCCATCATCAGAATTAACCTCTTTTACAAAACATCATTGCTATATCTTGTTAAAAGTGAATTTTTACACAAATTCAAACCCTTTGTATATCGGCGTAAAAGAGGCATAACACTATTTCTAAATAATTACACATTGACACACACACACACATATATTCATATAACAGTTTAATTGAAAAGTGGCGATCACAGTGGTAACACGGATGTCAGGGGGTGCCTAAAACCTTCCTTCCACATAAGCAAGTCCCCGGACCCTAATGAATCTCGGTTTCACAGACCAGTTTAACAGTGTTACATCACGTGGTCGATGTGCAAACCTTTTCTCGGTTGAGTTGGTGCAACCATTTAAAAATACCAACTGAAGACTATTACAGTCTAATCGTCGACATATAAATGTTGGACCTTTTCACAACTTGTTATTTCTAACAAATCTCACCTAACATGAGAAAACCAAAAGACAAGAACAGAAGAGGGACAGTAAAAATCCCGACGTCGACAAGGAGCACTCGAGTAGGTGCCCGACTATATATGCTCTGCCACTGCCTCCAAGGTGGTGAGGTCTTTGATCTTTTCAGATTTCAAACCCATGTCAGCCATTTCCCCATGTTTTATCATCTCAGAGAAGGATTTGCCTATTCCTTCCATGACTCTCTTATAATATGGGGCTTCTTGGAGGTCAATTAAAGGCATCACCATCTCGCATTAGTCCATTGGTGGGCTAACTTAGGCGGCCATGTGTTGGTTAATTTAGCAATCAATAAAACACGCGCAAGTATATGCTGTCAACAAGTAATACAACTATAAGATAGTTGTCGAACCCATGATGATTTCTCTCTAATGATTAACCAAGTACAAACTTTATATAGTCTCAATCTTATTTAAACAATTAATTTGAAGGATAAAAGCTAACGACTACAATAACACTAAATAACATAAATCAATAAAATAAATAAATATCTAAGGAGCTAAGAACATAATATCCCCAAACAAACATTTTGTCGAACACTTGGCATGAAATAATGCATTCAAATCTCCTTACTCCCAAATTGATTATAATGGTCACGACGAATTGTCAACCGAAAATTCATTAGTATTCATACACCTCTTCCGATGTTCATAAACATATCCTCTCTAGATCCACCCAAAAGGGAATAGAATGGAAAGGAACATCCTAGCTATATAAACCATCATATTCATATGTCAATTAACATTAGACAAGGAATTCAAGCTTAGATTCTCAAATTGGCTACACATGGTATATAGGTATATTCCTAACCTACACAAAAATTATGTATTCCATCATATAGAACAAGCATAATCACCTGCCAATATGTTCATGGCCTAAATCCACAATCCATTTTCCAATTTCATATACATTACCAAATAATTACCAATTCCTTAGCAATTAAACATTAAGCATAAATATATTGAACCAACTCATATGGTGCCAATGAAAATGATAAGAAATTTAACTCAAACTAAGTATTGTGTTCAATTACATTCATAGATCCAAAATTAATAATTACATAAAGGAAATACAAAGAAAAGATAAAAGTGGCTTCCCCATTTTTTGTAGACAAATCTCCATTGGAGCACCTCCATAAAAACTTTTGAAGAACCATGGCATAAGGCCATGGCCTACATCTTAGCCCTACCGCATCTCTCTCTCTCCCTTTCTTCCACTAATGTTGACTTATGTAATACTCCATCCTAAATGTTTTAATGATGACCATATTATTCTTCTAATCATGCTCTATGAAATTTCAGGAAAAGAAATGGCATTAAAGGAACATCAAGGAGGAAAATATAAAGACTTGAAGTCTTTGAAGGATGAACGGCATTTTTGAGTCCAAGGAAATATATGTAAGATCTTAAGCATAAATTACTTTTCAGTACAAGGCTTTAGGGAATGTGCTTTATATAGATATAATTATTTTGATCATATATCCGGTGCTAAATATTAGTACACTAAGATCATAAAAGCAAGTGATTAAAAGTAATTAAGGTAAGTCACTAGCTATTTCCACCGACCCATTTTAAGGTACATCAAATATGGCATCTTAGGTGGTTAAAGAAATACCATGAAACATGCGTCATATAATTACTCCATAATCTAAGGAGTTTATTGGTTATTTCCACCGACCCAATTCCTGGTAAGTCACATATGGTAATAAGTCAGTGGATATTTTAAATCAATATATTTTTCTAGTAATTAAGTGGCTGATATATATTGTTACATGATTCCAGCAAATCTATCTAACATTATGGGAAGCTGTAAAAGATATGTAATTTACCACATGATGAGCACTCAATCTGGCCCAAACTTCTTATCAATCACACTGATATAACATAACTACAGCGAAATATCTCTAATTGCATGTAAAAAGTTTTCTACGATGGCTATATGACTGGAACAAAATTTGATCTTACTATGATTAACATGAAATCTGGATATTATTCTAATATGCATGATTTGTGCAATTTGTCCCAAACATTTGTATTACAGAATTGGCACTAAGCAACAGTAACATATTATGGTTACCTATAAAAGAATTGAATCTAATGATAAGAGAAGACATAAGAAATACATACTGCTTTGGATAATACATAAATAATAGTGAACATGTGTTTCATCGTTATCTTCATCATATTGCTATTTGCAATTCTTTTGAGGAAGTTTCTGAGGTTCATTTCCGAGGTGATCTTATAGCAAATAATCTGGTAATATCTTTCTTGTTCATCATTGCATACTAGAGCCTTGCATTGTTAAGTGATAAATTTCTTTGATCAATAGACCTCTATTTTTATTTTAATTTCTCGTACAAATCAATATCATCTAATTTTGAATTGTAATCTGGTTAGGATTATTGTATTGTTACTATCAAGTTCGAAGGAAGCATAGGTGCACAAGGAGCAAAGGTGCTCAAGTGGTTGAAACTTGTATTATAATCGAAGTTGTTTAATAAAAGTGAGTCTCCAATACTAGTTGGTATTGGACGTGGATTAGGATACTATTATAGAGGGTAGTAGTTGAACCACGTAAAAATTCTTGTGTTCATGTGATTTCTTATTGGGTTAAATTATCTCATCATTCGGTTAACTATCCAGCAGGCTGCATTCAATATCTATAAATTTACAAAACTAATTTAGTAAATTGTTTTCACATAATCACATTCTGAAAAAAGGCTAAGTTTCTAAATTAAACGCTTTGGAAAGTTTTACATCAACTCAACATTTTGTCTTAACATTTTAATTTATAAGGATTTAGAATCCAGCCTCCTGAATTGAATATCAAAAAGAATTTTTATTTGGTCAAAAATTTGACATTGTTTGTTCCGACACTTATTAAAACCCCCCTTTTTAAGTGTGCCTACTTAAATTTCATTTGGTATCAGAGCTTGGCTCTACTTATCTTGGTCTTAAAGGTGACTTGTAGGGAAAGATTCTGACATGGAACAATTCAAAAACACTCATCAACAAGGACAATCAACAAACCAACCTCATTACTCTATGGAATAGAGAACAAAAATTTTTGGAAATTCCGAATGAGGATCTATCTTAAGCGAGACCCATTGGAATGGGTGGTGGTAGAGAATGGACCAGTGATCCCAAGGAAAAATGACGGTACTCCAAAAACTCTACTCGAGATGGACTTAACCGAAACCTATATGGTTTCATACGATTCAAAGGCAATGAACATATTTTTCAGCGGCATTGTACAATCCAAAATAGATAAAGTCTCATCATGCAATACAACAAAGGAGGTATGGGATACTCTAGTAGTGAGTCACAAAGGAACATCCAAAGTACGAGAAGTTAAGTTAAGCATGCTCATACATGACTATGAAATGTTTAAGCTAGAAAAAGAAAAAACAATCAAAATGGCTCAAGCACGATTTCTAGTACTCATAAATTCCTTGAAGTTGCTCGACAAGTCAATTCCACAAAGTGAAATCAATCGTAAGCTACTTCGGGCTATGCCCAAAGGGTTTGCATCCAAAATTACTACTTCTCAAGATTCTGTCAGTATTTCATCCATGGATACATTAACTCTCTTTGGTGAACTAGAAGAATATGAACATCAATTAAAAAGATATGATGACGAGGAAGAAGTTCTTCGAAAGAAAGTGTTAGCTCTAAATGCAGGAATTGAAGAGGAACTTGAATATAACTCAAATGATGAAATAGCTATGATTTCAAGAAGACTCAAAGGATTACTTCAGAGACAGAACAAAAGGAAGAACACATTCAATCCAAACAAACTCAAAACTAATCAAGCCAGAGAAATATGTTTTGAATGCGAACGACCAGGTCACTTCAAGAAGGACTATTTCCAGCTCAAGAACAAAGGAAAGCAAGGTATTAAAGAGATTTAAAATAACAAAGCTTTCTTAACTTGGAGTGACGATGAAGAATCCGAAGTGGAGATAGATGCAAATGATGAACTAGCTCAAGTATGCTTCATGGGACTTGAAGGTGAATCTAGTGAGGTATCTCTTTCTGATATTATGATTTTAAAATAAGAAAATGAAAAGATAAAAGGAAAAACTGTTTACTTAAAAGGTCTAGTAAACTCGCTAATGGGCGAAGTTGAATCACTAATAGATGAAAAGAAGGAAATAAAAAAAGTAACACACACAAATGAAGAAAAGTATTAGCTGCAAAAAATGACTATTTAGATAACTACAATAAAATACTTTTTTAACAAAGTAAAACAATTAAATGATGAAGTTAAGAAATTAACAAATGAAATAAAAATGGGAGATGTATGTATTGATGCGTTTAGTGATGAATCTAGTAATAAAACTGTGACGCCCCTAAAATAGGTATACATCACTCATCCTGGGTTGCCAAATACATGGTATATAATTCAAATACAACTTAATTATACAACTATCGTGTAAAGTATGACAAAACATAAGCTATGAGTTTTAACATGAATATTATCTTCTAAACAATATCCAAACTCAAATTCAATATTATTACAATTATTATCACACTATTTCACAGAAGAGTGAGGACTATTAATGCAACATCTCGGACCATCACTCCGTTCCCCGAATAGTCCCGGCTATGTTCTCATTTCCTTAAGAGAACAATGAAAACAAAGGGTGAGCTCAACTAGCCCAGTAAGAAATATTATGACTAAGAAAATACAAAATAAATTATCGTTAGCCTTCAACAATGTTAACAACTGATAGAATACAATAGACAATAAGTTATAGATATACAACTGCAGCGGAATAACAATTCATTAGAAGAGTCAAGTAGAGCATGATATTTACTATCTTCTATGATTTAAAAAGTTTATAATCAATTTTATCGCTAAGACCTAGCTTAATAAATAATCCACATCACTGAATTATCCATGCACTACGGGCTAAGAATATTAATTAGTATCATGACCATGAATTATGCATGCACTACGGGCCAAGGATATTCGTGTTTTCACTAATGTTCATGAACATGCCAAACAACAATTCATCTTTGCACCCTTGCCCGAAGAGAATGCATGGTCATGATCATACCGATAATTGTCGCTGAGACTCAGCTTAATAAATAATTCACATCACTTGTAACATTACAGGTTATGATTACACTGAATAATCACTGGTCATAATCATACCAATCAACAATTCATCTTTGCACCCTTGGCTGAAGATGACTTTCATCATAATATAAGCATGAGTATGATGACAATGATATATAAATTCAATTAAAAGAAAGCAAAGGATAAATATTTAAAGAATTATAATTTAATTTATTCAGAATTCAATAATGTCCAAATGGTCAACATGATACTGCTTTATGGAGTAAAATTCAAGAATAATATTGTATCAAAAATGATTTGGACCGAAAAGAAATCCATTTTTGTCATGAATAGTACCCCAGGTGAATAGTAAATGAGTGAATAGTACCCCGTGAAAAGTACTCCGACATGAAAAAGTTTAAACTTATCAAGAATGCTCAGAATAATATTTCCATGAAAAGATACTGGATGAAGCGCAAATATCAAGGATATTCTACTAATTTCATGGAGTATAGAAACCAAAACTTAACAAAATGAGTATAGAATTCAGAATCTGAAACGAAATAATATTACTTACATACTACATAGTATGGGAGAAAATATTATTTCTTATGAGTATTGAACAAAAATAATATCCCTTGTGACTGTTGAACAAAAATAATATTCCTTATGAATATTAAACGAAAATAATATTCCTTATAAATATTAAATGAAGATAATATTTCTTGCGAATATTGAACGAAATAAAATTTCTTACGAATACAAAAAATAATATCGTAAGCGAATATGAAATAAATAATACCCCTTACCTTAAAAAGAAGAGTATTCCAACTGGTATTGCGGAGATATTCGTAAAGAAAACTTGAACTATTTTCTACACTCAAAGCCTCTTAAAACTCGAAAGAAATATGTTCAATATTATAGAAGAAGAATTATCTGATCCTGGTGTATTTTCAATTCTAAGCTAAGCATCCTATTTATAGGAGAATAGAAGGATACTATTTAGAAAAATTTATCACGGACCAACAGTTGAAAAATTCACGGGTTGATTTCATCGAATTCTCAAACGTCTAAATTTTCTAAAATTTACTATGCAAATACTATGCAGCCACTATGCAAACACTATGTATAATAAAATATAATATATTCTATTTTATAAAAATAAAATTATAATATATATATATATATATATATATATATTAACCTTTTCCCTTACGGCAAAGGCAACACTCACACACACAAAATTAATTATTCACCCACACACACATATTTTCAAACACACACATGTATATATATATATATATATATATATATATATATATATATATATATATTCCTCCCTTTACGTAACCTCCCCCCCAATTTCCATTTTTCATCCCACATGTAGGTCCTACCCTACATGTCATGGGTTCACACACATATATTATATATATACTGAATAATTTTATACCGATTATTTAGAAAAATGGGTAAATGGGGGTCCAAATAATACACCAAAATTTATAGCAAATACTTCATAAAAAATTCCTCAACATTTTAAACAACATTTATTCCTCATTATTATAACTCGCAATATTAACAACCAAATCATTCCCAGGAAAGATGGGGCTTTTCGATAAGGATTTCTCCCTATTGGGGCGTAATTAGGTGACAATTACTGTAGAAATAATTGAATAAAACTGAGTGACTTCTCACGTAAGCGTCAATAATCAATACCATATGCTACTATGCAACCACGCGTATTACTATACTTTTACCACCAGGTATTTTAACAGTTAACGATAAAACTTCTACCGTTATTTTTATAAAAATATATTTTTGTCATTTTTTAACTTTGGCAGTAATTTTGTTGTGGGGTCCACCAATGATTGTGTCGTCGTATGGATATTCCCCAATAAAAAGAATATTCCCTGACCAATTGAATATTTTATAACCACTTGCTTATTATGAAAAATTTATAAATATTACCCACAACTATAACATTATATCAAATCCACACCTTAATATTCAAAAAAATATTTCGTGAAAATTAATATTTATTCATAAAATTTGGGGTCTTACAACCTCCCCTTCTTATGAAATTTTGTCCTCGAAATTAGTGTATGTACCTGGTATGCCGAAGAGGTGAGGATACCTCATCAAATTCTAACTCATGAGGTATAACCCTTGAGCATAGAACATATTCCTTCTTATCCAAGATTTTAACAGCTACCTCTTCATACGTTAAATCTTACGCTATTTCGTCTAGTTCTAACTCGGTAATGTGGTTCGGGTCATCCACATATTTATGTAACATTGATACGTGAAAAACGTTATGAACATGTGACATACATAGCGGTAAGGCGAGTCTTAAATGGGCCAATTAAATCGAGGGTTGAGATTTCCTCTCTTCATCGACTCCTGCTTCTAGAATAACGCCTTCTTGAACCTTTTTTCTTCGTATTCATTAGCTACGGGTCAGTAGCTTGAGCGGCTTTAACTTTATCAATTAAAGTTGGTTCTAATTGTATATTCACTATCTTTATTTAGGTTCTTGGAGTCTTTAACTCTATCTCCATCCTTTGTAAATCATACAAATAAGTCTTTGTGTTAACAACGTCACACTCGTAATTGCATACGATCTTTTACTCAACGTGTCAACTACCACATTCAGTTTTTCTAGGATTGTATTGAATGGCATGGTCGTAATGTTCAACAGCTCGAGCCAACTTTTTTGGCGCATGTTACGTTCGTTTTGGGTGAAGAAATATTTGAGGGTTTTGTACCGGGTTCAAGGTCGATACAAAATTCTATTTCACACTCTGGGGGTAGGCTAGGAAGTTCTTCAAGGAATACATCAGGAAATTTATTAATGATAAAAATATTATTCAAAATTGTTACTCTCATCCAAGACTTGGATAGCACATCACAAAGATACCTATCAACTTGCCACTGTTATTCACGGCATCCCATACGAAAAGTCTGGCTTTGGTGCATTGCAAGACTTAGAAGTCACCAGTAAAAGGTTCGGGGCTCTTTACTTATAGCTTAATATGACAGTGATTGACTTTAGGGGTTTGGTTTCTTGAATTCGCATAATAGGTTGGTTAGGAATATGAAAACTAACAACCTTACGAAAATAATTAATGTTAGCATGATGAATATTTAACTAGTCGATTCCTAAAATCACATCAAAGGCAAGTATTTTCAAAGAGATAAGATGTAACGCCCGAGAAAATTGGATTTATATGAGAATTAATTTTTTTTGATTATGTGAATTAAATGAATTTAATTGATTCTTATTTGAGTAAGCTATGTGAAGGTCATTCTATGACCTAGGATTTTCGGATGTGGTTAGGATTCTTGTTATGTGCTCTAATTAATTATTTTGAATTTCCAAGACGAAGATAAAAGTTTTCCAAGAAATTTATGTAAAAACACCATTCATCCATTTTTGCTCGGGAATTAAGTTTGAAATTCTGAAAAACGCGTAATGATAGAATACGAGGATGGGATGGAATATCCAATAATATTTCAGTTATGGCAAACAAAGTTTTCGCCTGTGGACTTAAAACCTAAGGGTTGAGAAAAATGATTTCTTAGAAGGAAAACGAAATACGTATAATGATTAAGATTATTATGTGTATGATATATGAGTGTGATACTAATTACTATACGAGTATAGTATGAAGATTTAATATGACGTACAATATGAATATAGTATGAGTACTATACGAGAGAATACATGAGTTATACGCGTAGAATATGATTGGTTCTTAATGGACTTAGATTTTAAGGACTTTGTATAATCCAATTGGACTTGGATTATATCAAGCCCAATGAATTATGTAATCAAGCCCAAGTTAAGGCCCGATATTAGTTTAATTAAGCCCGATCGAAGAAACCGAACTGTGGATCGAACCGATGGGTCACCAGATGGGTAAAACCCATGGGGATAACCCATGGACCTTGTGGGCTGGCCACTTGGCTACCAAGTAAAGTAAATACTTGGTGGCTAAGGTTTAAATAGTAAGGAGGTTAGGGAGGATGACCAATATGCCCTCCATTTAGTTTTTCTATAAAAGCAAGCTTAGGTTGTTCATTAGTTATTTTACTAACTTATATTGAGAAAGAGAAAGAGCTAGAAACAAGTAATCATCTTACTTTGAAGCAAACCATTAGAAGTTTTACCAAGAACGTGAAGAATGAAGAGGTAAAATTTCATAAACACTAACTTTTGTAATTTTCGATTCCTTATTCGTAAAGAATCGTAGATTGGTGGAGCATGCCTCTTATGGAGGAATAAGGATGGTTTTTAATGATTAAAACATTATTAAGTCATGTTTAAATAGAAATCATAAGGGTTTACGTAAATTCAAACCGTAGAAAACATTGAATGATATCATGGTTGTTGATGGATAAATTGAAAACCATCGTTGATAGGGTATGTCCATCTAGCTTGGTTAGGATGTAGATAAGGAATCAATGGAGTTATTCCATTTGATTTGTCATATAGAACACGAGTAAAGAAGTTATGGCAAATTTTTGGGAATTATATGTTAAACGTCGAAAACGTAGAAATCCCGGATTAGTAGTCAAAAGTTGTCGTGTGAATTGGAAATGTTAGTTTTTAATGTCAACACGTGTGATAAGGTATTCAAGAGTTGTGGACTCAAGAATCGTCGAATTTCGACTTAGAACGAAGAAAACAAGTATTGAATGCTCATGAACGATACACGAACGCTCAATAATGAACTTAAAAGTTAATTCTGAGTTAATGGATTCAAAAATGTAAAATTCTTGTATGAACACTTAGAGTATATAAAATGGGAGCAAAGGGATTTTGAACGGATCAATTCGGACTTATAACGAAGAAGTTATGAGCCCGGGAAGTTTATCAAAATTTTTGTCATTAAAATTTTCGATCGAGGTCCGAGTGCACATGTTGAACTGAACGAAATATATCATGCACCTTTGCATCACCATATGCAGTACGAGTAGTCACTAAAGAGTGGCATCGCAACGCCATTCACACATATAAGTTCCGTGTCATGACCGGGGCGAGGTATAACTCTCTGTAAATTGGCGTCAGCAGATGCCGGTGTTAAAACAAGTAAGGCATGCAAATGCCGATTGATTGTATGAAGGAGTTGACCAAGTTAGTTATATAATTTTAATTAATCGATAATGAATATGTAGAATGTAGGTGTACTTAATATAAAAGTAAATGCTCATTCTTAGATCACTTATAAAGTGATAACGTTAGGAAATTAAGTACGATTTAATGGAAGCTAAACTAAGAACACAAAGTGGAAGTAAGTAAACCATAAGCGATATTTGATGTTGCTACTTCACCAATAGTAATCGAGTCTCGGTTAACATTGTACGAACATTAACAAGCAGAGATAAATGGGTAGTAAGTCGGATTGACATTGTTAATGAAATAATTTCAACTAAGACATAGAAGAGAAGGAAGTTGGTAATAACAATGTGATAAGGTTGTTTAGAAACTAATTACAGTATGCTATGTATATATCATGTAGATACTGTAAAGACTCAGAACTGTTGAATATTTTATTCGAAGACGCTTGAAGGAAAGTTTTCTTAAACGCTTGTCTAACCTTTGTGTTAGTCGAGTTTTTGGTAATTCATGTGATGAACTGCATGAATGATTTTAAAGAAAGGGTCAATGACAGTTTTAACTCGACTAGACTATTTTTAAGAGTTAAATTGATCTGTGTACGTGTCTTTCTATATAGAAATGATAACGCTATCCTATGCCAAATATTTGGTACGGATTCAGAGGTAAGTTTATCTATGAATAAACAAAAGTATTTTTCATCGTTTATTTGATGGGCACGCGAGTTTGCCAAATCTTAAACTTAAATACGTTTAACGGATGAATGTTGATCAACATAGAGTACTGCAGGTTGATCATCTAGAAGTGCTCATAAGAAATGTCAAATGTACAACCTTAGTGTTGTGATGTCCTTTTCATGTATGAAAATGGAAAGATTATGTTCATGGTCTTTTGACCGGTTCATAATTCCTAAACTATTATATACTTTTGGATTGATGTTATGAATTGATAAGTACTAGTCAATGTTTTTTAATACTTCATGACTATTTGTTCAGTTATTGAAGATAATGATATAATTCACGAATGTGGTATTGATATTATCCTTTGTTAGACTTGCTGAGCTAGTTATGCTCACTTCTTGCGTGAATTATAAGATTGCAGCTAAAGCCGAACGTACTGATAATTCTAAGAGAGATAAAGGCAAGGATAAGATGGATAGTTAAATATCTTGTAATAGATTAGTATGGTTGTATGTATTATACTTATGAACAACAAATGATGTAATCGGTTTATGAACCTGGGAAAGGATTTTACTATGATTGTAATAAGAAGATAGTTAATACATTCATTGTGTTGTGGTTTCAATGGAATGATTGTATGATTATGAGTACCATGGAGCACTATATGTCAGGTTGAAAGATACGCGAATTTGGGGACGTCACAGGTTGGTATCAAAGCATTAGGTTATAAAACTTAAGGGGGGAGAACCTTAGGCTAATAACCTCGTAAGGAAGGTAAAGTCCGAAGAAAGTAAATTCGAGTCGAATGAGTTAATAAGGTATTGAGAAAACTCAGTACCGACAGATTTAAAAGATGGAAATTAATCCTAAATAAATTAAATGTGATTTGTGATTATACTATTGTGTATTATGTACTAATCACCATTTTATGTGTTATTGTAGATGTCGAACGATAGCTTGATGTATAGAGACATACACAAGGTGAGCGAAGAGTCTGTGAACAGAGTGGAGCTAGTACCTATGCCGGTGGTGGAGGTATCGTTAGTAATTCTGGAAGATTAGAATCTAGAGGAGTATATTTCCGAGGAGGATTACTCCGAGGAAACTATGGGAATAGCATCATACATTGATATGATGATAGATGTGGAAGAGGAGATGGAGGTATGGTCGATTAATACGGTGGTACCTAATCAGGAGTCAACACCTCCAGATGCAATGAGATCATTATTTCTGGCAGTGCTTGATAGGAATGTGCAACTGCGAACAGTGGTGCAGACACAGAATGAAGAGATTACCATTCTATATGAGGCGAAGGAGTCTGCAGAGGCAGATTTTGAGTCAGTGCACGATGAGAAGGTGCTGATGACAGATAAGGCTAGGGAATATAAGGAAGAGGTCGTAGAGCTTCGAAAGAAACTGGTTAAAAAGGACCAGAAGATATCACGGATATCTTACATCCATAACTGTGCTCATGAGGATTTCAATCTAAAAATTACTTGTTATTCTATTGAGTCAGGGAAGACTCGACATACGATTAGTCGAGATATTGTTTCGATTTTAGCAAATCAGAAACATAAGAATGTCGTAAGGCAGTGTTAGTAGATGATTAGATCTTTTTGGTATATGTGTAGTGACATAAAACCCATTTTTGTATAATTAAAGGGTAGCCTTTTGTAAATCCCAAATTTTGTAGAAGTCAATCGCGGGATAGTAATGTAATAGCTTTTGGCTATGGAAGCAAAGTGTAAATAGTTTTGAACTATGAAAAGCATATTAATATAATGATGTTTTTATTTAATGTGCTTGTTGTGGTATGAGTTGTTATTATGGAATGATAACTAAGTAAGTAAATAGATAATAATGAAACTTTATTTATTTAATCAACATAATGATAACGTAATCAAGAGGCTTAGTCATATAATGATAATTGGGGGGCGTCCAAATAACCCCATGCAAGAGTTCATTAATTTATTAACGGTAACATTTAACCAAGCTGGGGGTAGAGCTCCTGCAGTACATAGGGTAGCTAGAACAACTACCTTTAAAGAATTTAAAAGTATTGGTCCGCCGGAGTTCAATGGAACGACGGACCCATTAGAGGCCCAGACATGATTAAAAGAGATAGAGAAGGCGTTTGTTATCATAAACGTAGGTGAGGCGCAAAAGACTTCTGTTGTAACTTACATGATGAAAGGAGAGGCCAAATATTGGTAGGAGGCTCACTAGGGTGGGGCTAGAATGGTGGTGGTTACATGGGAATAGTTGAAGAAGGTATTCTTCGAGAACTACTTCCCTATTAGAATGCAAGGGAAAATGGAGATTAAGTTCCTCGAACTTAAATAAGGGGACATGACGGTTCCCCAGTACGCAGCCAAATTCAATGAATTGGCAAGATTTGCTACACATCAATTAGACATGGAAGAGAGGAAGGCTCATAGATTTGAGCAGGGCCTAAAACCCTGGCTCTACAGTAGGATTTCGGTGTTCTAGAGTGCTTCCTATGGGACCATTCTAGAAAAGGCAATTATAGCCGAAGGTGGTATTGAGGTGTTGACTCAATACCACAAGGAAATAAAGAATAAGAATAAGGGAGAGGGAGGAACCAAGGCAGAGGTTGTTAGTGGTAGTGGCAGTATGCCACAAAGGAAAAGTTTTAACCCCGGGAATACTGGGGTGAAAAAAGGGGATCCTAAATGTAGGATGGAGGCATGCAAGACATGCGAAAAGACTCATTTGGGAATCTGTCTAAAGGGAAAATCAGTTTGTTATAACTATGGGCAGGAGGGATATTTATCACCCAACGGTCCTAACCCTAAGAAAAATCATGGTTGTTTTGTTTATGGATCATTGGATCACATGGCAAGAAATTGCCCAAAGAAGGGGTTAGAGGGTAATAAGGGTTCTGGTAGTGGTAATTTAGCCATTACTGGACCAACACCATCGGTGGGTAGACCCTCATCCCGTACTTTTAATATGACTGTCCAAGATGCGGTTACATCATCGGATGTAGTAGCAGGTATCATTCCAGTCAATGAAATAAATGCTTGTGTTATTTGACTCGGGTGCTACTTGTTCTTTTATAGCATGTGGATTTGCTAAGCAATTAGGTTTAATCCCTGAAAAGTTAGCAATACCTTTAGACGTTAAGGTATCAAACGAAGAGATAATCCCCATTAAACAGATTCATAGGGATTGTTGTGTATATATTAGAGGTAATAAGTTATCGGTAGATTTGGTACCGATAAGGTTAAAAGAATTTGATGTAATTCTTGGTATGGATTGGTTGATTAACCATAAGGCTATAATAGATTTCCATAGGAAAAATGTGAACCTTCGGCTTTCCAAGAAAACCAAGGTAGTGTTTTTTGGTAGTAAATCACCGATATGCTCTTGTTGTCTAACGATGACACAAGGGAGGAAGATGTTGAAAAAAGGGTGTGTAGGGTATATGTGCCATGTTGTGGATACCCAAATAGTGGGAGTGTCCTTGGACCATATATCTATAGTTTAAGAGTTCGCGGATGTATTTTCGGAGGAATTATCGGGTATTTCGCCGGATAGGATGGTCGAATTTATGAATGATTTGTTACCGGGTACGACACCGGTTTCAAGGGCACCATATAGGATGGCACCAGTTGAGATGAAGGAGTTAATGGTTCAATTACAGGAACTATTAGACAGGAAGTACGTTCAAACGAGTGTGTCTCCTTGGGGAGCACTTGTATTATTTGTAAAGAAAAAGGATGGGTCGTTACGACTTTGTATCGACTATCGACTTTGTATAGGCATGCCGCCTTATGAAGCATTATATGGGAGGAAGTGTAGAACTCCACTATGTTGGGATGAAGTAGGTGAATGTTAGATGTTGGGACCTGAGATGGTACAACAGACGGCGGACATGGTAAAGTTAATACATACTCAATTTATAGCGGCTCAAGATAGGCAGAAGAAGTATGATAATCCTCACAGAGAGAAGAGGGAATTTGAAGTAGGGTCTTATGTCTTTCTAAAAGTATCGCCTTGGAAAAGGAAGATATGTTTTGGCAAGCAAGGGAAGTTAAGTCCAAGGTTTATAGGACTTTTTGAAATTTTAAGAAGGGTAGGAGAGGTAGCTTATGAAGTAGCCTTACCTCCAGAAATGGAACGTATTCACAATGTGTTTCACATGTCTGTGTTGCGTCCCTATAAGCCGGACTATAAACACATAATAGAGTATGAATCTATTCAGAAAGAAAAAGATTTATCGTATGAAGAACTTCCAGTTCAAATTGTTGATAGGAATGAACAAGTTTTGAGAGATAAGATAATACCCTCGGTAAAGGTTATTTGGAGAAACCACAACACTAAAGAAGTAATGTGGGAACTCGAAAGTAAAATGAAGTAAAATTTTGCTCATTTGTTTATATAATTATAGCGAGATTCTGGGGACAGAATCCTTATAAAGGGGGAAGAATGTAACGCCCGAGAAAATTTGATTTATATGAGAATTAATTTTTTTTGATTATGTGAATTAAATGAATTTAATTGATTCTTATGTGAGTAAGCTATGTGAAGGTCGTTCTATGACCTAGGATGTGCGGATGTGGTTAGGATTCTGGCTATGCGCTAGAATTAATTGTTTTGAATTTCCAAGATGAACATAAAAGTTTTTCGAGAAATTTCTATAAAAACACTATTCATCCATTGCTGCTCGAGAATTAAGTTTGAAATTCTGAGAAACGCATAATGATAGAATACGAGGATGAGGTGGAATATCCAATAATAATTCAGTTATGCCAAACAAAGTTTTCGCCTGCGGACTTAAAACCTAAGGGTTGGGTAAAATGATTCCGAGAAGGAAAATGAAATACGTATAATGATTAAGATTATTATGAGTACGATATACGAGTGTGATACTAATTAGTATACGAGTATAGTATGAAGATTTAATACGACGTACAATACGAATATCGTATAAGTACTATACGAAGAGAATACATGAGTTATACGTGTAGCGCCCCCAAATTTGGGTCCTAAATCACCATGATTCTGGTACACTAGTTCTAACTATTGCGGAAGATATAAACACAAATTGTTTATACATTACACATTACACATTATCCCCAAGGTCGAGTAACCATAACTTATACACAATTCAATATCCTATCTAACATACAATGTTATTATTATACAATATTGTTACAAATCTAGCTGCACACATAGTCCCAAGCTGAACTTGGCTTTATCTTTTCCTTGTATCGACTTATTCGCCTTAATCTGCAATGTTTATCATGATATAGCAAGGGTGAGCAATAAGTTTGCCCTGCAAGTTTAAGTTTAATAAAGTAAGGATATATCATGATGGAAAGATTTTGAATAATAGCTGGCTAACATTCAATAGTATATTTGTGATATAGCATGGACAAATTTTCATAGCTGAACCAACATTAAACATAAACATAACAGTTATATCTGGACCGAATGGTAATGAAGGTGATCAACCTTTCATACCTAATGAACTCATATAATATGCACATAGTGCGATTCAACAATTCTTAGACATGGTATAATTCACAATAATTAACCATAGGTATACTTGAATAATTATAACTCAGGGTTGAGTCAGAGAGAACTTGCATGTACCGTTGATTACCGTTACGAAATATAACTTAGCTTTATCCGAAGACATAATATAGATAATATCGATCTCCAAATATTAAAATAATATCATCACAGTATAAAATAACCTAAACACATTACCACATAATCCTATCAGTCTATACAGCACATAAGACCTAGTATCAAGTCAAACTATTGCAGTCTGAGTTGAGTTCGGTACTATTTCGACATCCCGATTGCCTAATCGGACAAAAATCGAGTTTAAGTTCAATTAAACTCTGCTTAAACACTTAACATTATCTTAGATAATTATATTATCAATTAAAATAATTTTCATAGGCTCATAAATTTTTTAAGCAATTATTATCATTTATTATGATTTTTCAATCATTAATATCATATTTATATGCATTAAATACTACTTAATTCCATTATCATTAATATTTATTTAATATTTAATATTAATGAAATCCTTAACATAATATTATAATATATTTATAATATCTCAAAATATTTTTAATACTTTATTATTACCATTGAATTATTTAAAATTAATTAAAACTATTATTAATTATCTCGCCATTAATATTAAAATATTAATATTTTTCATGACAAAATATCAAAAGTTATATTTTATAACTTCAAATATTTTTATAACACTTAAATTATTTTTATATAATTTTTAAAGAATTGATTCAATTTTCCATAATTTATTTAATAGATCTATTAAATAAATTAATTACCATTAATAATAATTTATTAATGAATTTCATCACAAAAAATATCAAAAGTTATTAAAAATAACTTAAAATATTTTCTTATACCATGATATAATTTTTCATGATTTTTCTAGTATTAAAATCATTTTTAAATAATTTATTTAATATTGAAATTAAATAAATTAAATACCACTATATTCCAAAAATATTAAATATTTATTGTAGACACTCCAAATTTTCTCTACATAACTAGTACTAACATTATAGAGGGCGTAATCGTCTTTCTGGAGATATAACCCCGGAAGGCAGTTCACATCCGTTCCTTGATACAACCTAAGATCATTTCAACCCGGACCACACACCGAACATCATTTCAACCCTAGGACCACACCTTTGGAATCTCATTCTCAACCCTAACACACACAAAATATCATTTCCAACCTCGAGATAACCCGAGTTTTTCATCGTGGCGATAACCCCAAGGAATGTTGTTGCAGTTCCGGCGATAACTCCGAAAATGCTTGTTTCAAATACATGCTATCAGCTTCAATCTCAGACCTCCTGTCGAGGCACTCATCTCTCAAACCCAGAGCTAACACCGGGAAGACAGGCACTCACAAGATGATCTTGCGACATTCAAACACTTGCAGCAGTCCAATCTCAGATGTAACCCTGAGCAACGTCTGCTTTTCAACTCAAATTGGTGATAACCCCGGCGAAGAGTCAAACGTCATCTTGTAACATCAACACCTGCGTGTCATCTCAACACTTCATACATACATACATACAACAATGTCCCATAAGAACCGAGGAGTTACAATCCCGAGTGACTATTACGCATGGAAGTACACCGGATAGAATTTGAAGCTTGAAGACTATGGGCATGGTCCCCTCTTCCTGACTTTGTACAACCTCTAATCCATGTCATTGCGTAACTCTCGACATAAGCTATCCGAAGAAGGTCACATATACCTCGTTCGAATGCTCGGATTAAAGTTTTGCAAGTTCGAGCGGACATTATAGTGCATGAGTGTACGTACTTCGAGACGACAGACCCCAAAGCTCTGCCCACCACGACCCCACCAGCAGTGTAATCAAGGTGACATGACACAGTACACTTGCGGCCATCAGTCTATAAATATAGACCTTGGGTCAGCCATTTTGAGAGAGAGAAGAGAGAGAAAAGGCGAGGAAGCCCTGTCAACTTTACTGTATACACACCTATATTGAGAGTTTTCCTCATTTTAAACATCTGTTAGCTCACATATAACTATACTTTTATCCGGCGGGAGCTGAGTATTTATCCATATAGAGTCATAGAAGTCTACATTGGCAGCCCACTGTAAGCCTTCTTACATTCTATAAATCCTTTCTTCTCATAATAGGACACACTGTTATACACATTGAGAGTCGTGTGTGTGTGTGTTTTCCCGGACTTCGGTCCGTGATTTTCATTGCTATCTGTATATATATATACTTATATATATATGTATATATTTTTATATGGACTAACATTATGGAGTTATGCCTCGATTGAACCTAGACTTCGGTCTGAAGCGTTTATTGGCTTTTATATATATATATATATATATATATATATATATATAAACTGCTGTCAGACTCTGTCTGATGAGCCTGGATTTTACATCCGGTGCATTTAATTGCTTATATATATATAACTATTATCGGATATATCCGATGAGCCTGGATTTTATATCCGGTGCATTTACTACTTTTATATATATATATGTATATATATATATATATTTACATTTCGTCCTGCCTCGAGTTTACTTCGTGGCAGTTGATAGCTTTAAGAAATGTGAGATGTCTTACAATGGGCTGCCAAGAAGACTTTAAATAGCTTTAAATGAATGAATACTCAGTTTTCACCGATAAAATGTAGCAAAGCACAAGCTCACAAGTGTTTGAAAAAACAAAGCACTCAGTTTATAGTGTGTACAAAGAAAAATGGATATAACTTCCTCGCCTTTTCTCTCTTGAAAATGGCCACCCCAAGCCCTCCATTTATAGAGGGGGGAGCCGCAGGTGTACCTACGGTAGCCGCAGGTGTACCTGTGACTACCTGGGGTGCCCCCGAGCTCTATGTGCCCCATTGTCTCAAAGTACGTGCACGCATACAGCGCATTGTCCGCTCGAACCTTTATACTTTTCAATCCGGGCATCCGATTGAGGCGTATAATACCTTTTCAGAATGTTATTGTCGAGAGCTACACAATGATATGGGATAAAAGGTTGTACGAAGTCTAGAAGATAAGGCCAAGCCTAGATCTTCAGGTCTTCAAATTCTATCCGGTGTGCTACTTGTTTATTAATCACTCGGGATTTGAGTTATGGTTCTTGTAGGACACTTCTATGTAGAATGTATGTTGAAATGTTGTTGAGACAGAAAAAATGTGGGATCGAGGTGGCAAAATGATGTTTTTGCCCCTCACCAAGGTTATCTCCGGTTATGGGCTGATTTAGCAGACGTTGCTCAGGGTTATCTTAAAGATTGGGCTGCTATAAGTGTTGGATGTCCTCAGGGTTGTCTCTAAGGTGTGCCTGACCTCCTGGGGTAATCTCCGGGGTTGGAACTGAGTGTCATGGGGTTATCTCCGAGGTTGAAGTTGACTGCTGGGGATTAACGAGTGGGATTTATACCCGCGAATCAGATACTTTATGACTTAAATAGTTGACTAATTTTGAAGATTTTATATAGTTTTATATGATTATAGTGTTATTGTGCTTAACCGACATATTGCAGGGTTTTATTGGACTTTTCTAGCTTTCAGAGGATAAAATGGACAAATTCCATACACTGGCGCCGCGGCGCCAATGCCAAGCCTTGTGCTCGCGCCACAGCGCCACCCTCCTGTCTTGCTAATGTCATCCCAAGACTGCGAGGCCATGGTTTTATATAGACTCGCTTCGCTACTGTTGAAAGCTCAAGTGTTTTCAAGGCGGCGTGGACGTGGCGCCACTACTTCACCTATATAGGTTTATTGATCGTATTGAACAAATATGAGCTCCAGTGGCCTCAGTGAGAGAAGGGCTTGGTTTGACCTAGCTAAAGAAGGAAACATATATATAAATCAATTAAGCTTCTGTATATTATATATCAAATAATATCAGACATCATAATATAGCTTAGGATAGAATAGTTTAGTTTTTCTTCCTCTTTTATAGGTTCTCTCTCTAGTTATTAGTTAATGTCTGTAAATATAGATTAAGGAGAAGTCTAGGATTTCCTTGGAGCTACAAGATTAGCGAGCTACACGGATTGGAAAGCTTGAATTGAGCAGAATGCTTGGAGACTGAAGAGCTTTGACATAGTTTCCTCTTATCCATTTATTTCCTCTGATTTTGTAATCCATTAATGTTGTCTTTATTGCTACTTATATTTTGTTCAATAGCTATGAACTGAGTATTGGCTCTAAGGTTATAATGGAACCCTTTGATATTTAAATTGACTGTCTTATCACTTTGGTTGGTACCATATAGTTTGGTTTAATATATTCACGCTTAATGATTCTCGCTAAGACATTAGTGATTATTTTTGTAATTTACATGATATTGAAAGAAGGATTGTAGATTTACACCTAAATATATTAACATGTGATTATGGTTTTTGACTGCATAAGTTGTTCGTAGAATAGATATATATATATGTGCGCCTCGTGCGACCTATTTGAGAACTTATGCTTAAATCCTTGTTATGATTAATTCGCATACATGTGTAAGATTGTATCTAGCTTGGATGTTCTTTTCTATTATATTCCCTATCGGGTGGATCTAGAAAGGATATGTGTAATAACCGTGAATTTTAAGTCACCATGAATGTATGTACATTTTTTTTACTTTGTGTTATATATGGATACATACATTTATGGATTTCATTAAAAATGAATGCCTTGTGACCTAATTATACATTAGGTAAGGATATTAAATAACCTAAGGGTTATAGTAACACGAAAAAGTTAATATTTTATATGTATACTAACTTAAGTGGGTAAACTTAGTATTTCAAGTGACTAATAATTTTAAACCTAATTCTTGTAAATCTAATTAGGTTATGAGATAAAATCATATTTATAAGTAATTAAACTTCATATGATTGGAGATGAAAGCCCTAAATTATCAAATTAGGTAACATTATTAAAATTGTTGGACTATGTTTTTATCTAGCCCAAATCAATTAAAAGAAAAGCCCAAGGAAAATAAAATGTAATCCAATACTTAGCCCACTTGATTGGGGGTATTCTAGACATTTGATTAATCAAAATTGGGCATTTAAAATAAAAGCTAAATGGTGGATATTATGAGGATCCTAAGTGGATTAATTAATCTAGCTTGTCCATTAGTAGACATGATTAAACATAAGGACAATGTTGTAAGGCTCCCATTGGTTGCCACTCCATTATGCACATTTAATCATGTTTAACCTAAGGTAAGTAATAATACAAAGTGTTTTACCTAATGGGCAACAAAATTATTGTGGGAGAATTAATAATGAATTGCCCATTACATTTTGAATGCACATCTCATTCTTCCAACACTTCATTCAGTATTCCAACATTTCATTTTCTCTCCATCTTCTTCATCTTCTTCTTCTATCTCTTGCTCCCAAGCTAGCCAACTTCAAAGAGAAAAAGAAAGAGAGAATTTCATCCATAGAAAGAAAAAAATATAGGAGTGCTAGTTGTTTATGCCCCTAAGTTTATTAGTTACTTTGGAAAATCAAGGAAGGTAGCCACTAAGTCAAGGTATAATGTACCTTCATCTTCTTCTCTTACCTTGTTTTGATAGCTTGAGTTTTGATGGAGTTATGTACAACTACTCAAGATACACTAGTTATACATACCATCATGCATGGAACTAAGTATCTTGAGTGTTGGATCTAAGGCTTAGAGGAAGAAAATGAGCATATGTTCTCCAAGGGTGAAAACTCTTGTTTTTCTTCCACTAAATCTTGTGTAACTCAAGTTCTACAACTTGGAATTATGATCCGTCGAAGGGGGGTGCTAGATACATGAGTTATCTAGTAAACCCAAGTGATAGATCACAAATCTAGTAAGTTTTGAAACCTTTAAGATTATTTTTCCCAAAACAGTCCACTTTATATGCTAAAGCTTTGAAACTCTAAATCAGCTACTGACTTGTTTTTCATGAGGCTGTTTCGGTCAGTTCCTTGTCTTGTAAAAATCTGGAAAAATATTACAGAGGTACCTTATGAAGTTATCTACGCATAGGAAAAAGAACGGACACGCGTTTGAAAGTTATATATTGTGCGTAATGACTATTTCAAAGAAAGGACTCCATAAATATTATCCTACAAATATCTCACTGTGTATACACTGGAAAATTCCAAAATTTTTACAGTAGCTTCATATATGTTAAGAGAGCATATCCTGAAAATTTCAGATTTTTTTGAGTAAAACTTAATTTATGAAAAATAGATCAAGATCCGAGTGTTTTGGACACTCTAAAAATAGTAAATCATTTTCTAAAATTCTAGAAAAATTAGAGGATCATTGTTGGTTCATATTCTGTTAAAATCCAGAAGCTGAAAATTTTTGGAATCAGTTTGCTATTTTTCCTAAAAATGATTAGGTTATGAATAAAAGAAAATAAATAGTTAAATGATGCCTTTAATGAGAAAAATATGATTTTATGCTTGAATGCTCATAATATATTATATCATGACTATCTTAGGTCATTTTGGTAATTTATAATAATAAATATTACTTATGACCTTTTATGGATATTAAATAAGAGGTTATTAAAGGATGAACAATTAGAATAAATTGTTTATTAATTTAATAAATCATTGGAATATTATTATAATACTAATAATATTATAATATGATGTTGTTATGTAAATAAAATATTAGATTAGAGTATTATTATTAAATAATAATATTCGAGATTAAATAAAATATTATTAAATGATTAATAATATTAGTAAGTGAATAAAATATTATTAAATAATTAATAATATTATTAAATGAATAAAATATTATTAAATGATTAATAATATTAGTAAAGGGATAAAATATTTTTAAATGATTAATAATATTAGTAAGTGAATAAAATGTTGGTAAATGATTTAAAGTATTATTAGTGAACCAATAATACTAGAAGGTGAATTAATATTATCTAAGTTAATAATATTATGTGAATTAAAGGTAGTCGTTAATTAATAATAACACTATCTAGGCATGATAATGTTTATAAGAACTTATTGTAATGTATGATATCTATGTGATTACATAATCGATGTTATGCATTGACTAATTGAAAGACTAATTATAGGTCTCTCAAAGGAAGATAATTTAACTACATAGTGGATAGAAATTTATTTCAGTAGTGTAACCTACGATCGAGGCAAGTTTCCTAACTCAACTTGAGTTATTATTTTCAAAAGCATATTAGTGAATAATTATTGATGATTATTCACGCCTTTATTGATTATTGAAATTAAGCACTTTGTGCAATTGAATTCCGATTCTACTTGCCATTGAATGTGAATTAAATTAAAGTTCTTCATTTATGAATCATTTATGGGATAGATCTATGCTAATTGTATCGCCTAGATCAAGCATGTCTAAATTTGTTAAATCAAATGGATTTTAAATAACTGTTCTTATTAATTGATATGGTAAGAACTCTTGATCGAGAAATGAACAAATTTGATTAAGGCATGATATCAATGTCGGATTATTAAGTGTTTATGCATAAATCACGGGTATGAAAGGTCGATCCCTTGAATACCAAAACTTATTAAAAGGTCCAGTTTAAATCACTAAGCACCTTGGCAAATGTTCATGGTTATTCAAAATCACTCAGTTCATGTTATTCAATTATCGAATATTCAATTGTTGATTATTAATTCATGTTCCTTCACAATCTTATATTATTGTTGAACATTGAAGGCAATATTTCTTTCTACGCCATGATATATCTCCTTTGTCTTTATAAACTTGTGAAGCAAATTAGTTGCTTACTCTTGCTATATCATGACCTCTATTTTCGATTAAGCTTCAAAGGATCTAATCACGAAGGACAAGGGCAAGGGCAAGATCCAGGGAGTAATTTTAGAATGAATGTTAAATTAGTTATTATCTAATGGAATTTCTTGAGTAAACTGCTTTGTATTATAAATGGTGTATTTAAAGTTAAGGTTAGAGACCTTGGGACCATGTTTTGAGACTTTTATATAATGAACAATGTATGTTTATTATTTCAAATAGTTATAGAATGCTTATGATGATGATAGGATCGTGAGCAATTGAATCGAGGTTAGAGAACCCGGATTTGGGGGCGTCACAAGTTGGTATCAAAGTCATGGTTATAAACATTAGGAATGCGAAAACCTAGGTTATAACCTTAGTAGAAAACTCTTCTACGAGTATGTTAGGAGATGGATTGTGGAAATTCATCGAGTATGTATTGTATTTAATAAAATATTATTTCATTTCATCAATGGATATATTTTATTGTAAAACTTGATGTTGTATCCTTGTTTTATAGGATGCGGTGATAGTCGGGAGCCATTACATGGACCAGAGGAGGTCGTCCCGGAGGAGGTGTCGGACACCTCAAGGATGTGATGATTAATAACTGTTAGAAAAAACTATGCTCGTGGAGCAAAGGATTTTTTTGCGATTGGAGGCGGAGAATATGAACCATCAACACACGGGAAAGCGTTAGATAAGGATGCTTTCTTATCGTGCATGAGATGGAGCTAGCAGAGATACGAGTCCAAATTAGAGCGGGGAGAAGGCAAAGTTCGCAAAGATTGAGAGTAGAGCATCCGGCGATCGCAGTGAGTTTGACGTAGAGATTGCGAGATAAGATACGAATTGGAAGAAGCATTTCATAAGTCGGCCAAACAGTGGACCTATTAGAGATGGCAATTGGATGCCATGAAGGTCGAGTGGAGACTTTAGGATCTGCATTAGACGTCACAGATGAGGGCCCAGCCAAGAAGGGGGCTAGGAGGGTCCACTCGAGATAGGAAAGTCTAGTCGATCCGCTTCGACGAGAGTTCTCGGAGTAGTTGCTTCCCTAGAGCCTCAGCGAGTGACTGGCAGGGCCACCTGGTGGTGATGATGTGATGGCCCGATTGTAAATAGATGCATTAGTACCTTTCTTGTTGTGTAATAAGGTTTTACGTTGATGTAAACCTCAAAGCAGTGTGTGAGTAGTAAATGGTTATGTACTTTCCCTAATTGTGTTTGTAGGAGGTATCATTATGAGTTAATCCCATCTTTTGTGTTAAAATGGGATAGTAGCATTTATAAAATATACTGTATTAATCGTGTAAGTCATCAAGATTGGTGTATGAATATAAATGCAGTATTATTATGATGTGTTAGAAAATTTTAAATAGTAAATTTTCTATTTAATGTTATGTGAATTCAGTAGACTGATTTGGAAAATGTTCTTTAAAAACAAACTTAACCCACTAAGTAGGGAGAAAGACTTCCAAATCTCTAAGAACTTAAAACTCTCACATAATGATCATCCGATTGTTTAAATAAATAGCGTACACATACTAAGTAATCATATGATAATAAATCCAAGTAACGTGTTAGAATTTTTGTTTCACTAGATAATGGCGCAGACGTGGACTCAGGAACCAAGATATTGAAGAGTCAGTTAATAATGCAGCGGGATCTCAACAAAACCCAATGCAAGATTTTATTAACATGATGGTTGAAGCCATGAGGAATCAAGCTCAACCTGCAGGAAATCAGGCAGGCACCCAAATAGTAAACTTTAAGGACTTCAAGGCAGTAGGACCGCCAGAGTTCAGAGGAACAACAGACCCGATAGAAGCCCAAATGTGGGTAAAGGAGATTGAGAAGGCCATCGTTATTGCTAGAGTAGCGTAAGAACGAAGACCATTTTTGCTACCTACTTAATGAAGGGGAGGCTAGCTATTGGTGGGATGCCAACCAGAACAAAGCCGGAACTGGAATCGTGACTTGGGAAGCATTCAAGAAGTTGTTCTTCGAGAACTACTTCCTTGAGAGCGTTCAAGCAAGAATGGAGATCAAGTTCTTGGAACTAAAACAGGAGAATATGTCGATGTCGTAGTATCTTCATGAAATTTAATGAATTGGCCGATTCGCTCCACATCGTGGACACAGAGGTGAGGAAAGTGAGAAGGTTTGAAAATGGACTAAAGCCGTGGATTTATAGTAAGGTAGCGGTTTTACAAATCCCATCATTCTCAACTCATGGGAAAAAGCTCTTATAAGCGGAAGGAGGAAGCGAAGCGGTCTCAAGATACAATCGGAGAAGAATAAATAAGAAATCGTAAGGTGGGAATCAAAATGTTAGCGATGGCGGTGAGCAACAATAAGAAGCGGAAATGGAGCAAAGGGGGTAGTAATCTGGAGATGCAAAGAAGGAAGCGTCAAACAAAAGAAGCTCTGTGTGGGAACTGTGGAAAGGGTCACTTTCGGGAGTCTTTGGAAAGGAAAAATGATATGTTATACATGTGGACAAGAAGGAATACCTCACCCAATTGTACTAAGGTGAAGAAAGGAGGTTGCTTTAATTGTGGTGAAGTGGGACATCGGATCAAGGATTGCCCAAGAAGAAAAGCATGGATGGCGGAAATGGCGTGAAGCAATAACACAAAGACAACCAACGCAGTAGGACCAAATTTTGCAAACAAGCCAACAACACGGACATTCAATATGACAGTGCAAGATGCTGTGGCATCCAGGGAGGTGGTGTCAGGTATAATTCCGATCAATGATATAAATGCCTATGTGTTATTCGATTCGGGAGCTTCATGTTCTTTTGTATCTGATGAATTTGCTCAAAGATTAAGTTTACCTCATGAACTATTAGAACACCCAATGAATGTAGAAGTAGCAAACAAAGAAATTATCCCTGTAGACTACATCTATAGGAACTGTTGTGCTAATGTAAGAGGTTTTAAGCTTAACGTGGATTTGATACTGATTCGTCTTGGAGAGTTTGATGTAATCCTTGGGATGGATTGGTTATCAAGTCATGAAGCGGTCATTGACTGTAAGAAAAAGTGCGTACACCTAAAGACTCCGAATAAGTCAAAGGTGGTATTTTATGGCAGTAAATCGCCAAGACAATCTTGTTGTCTGACGATGATGCAAGCAAGGAAGTTGCTTAGGAAGGGTTGTATAGGTTTTTGGCTCACGCCAGGATACCCGCAGAATCGAAGGTGAACTGGGTCAAATACCTATTGTAAGGGAATTCGTTGACGCTTTCCCGGATGAAATTCGGATTGCCACCAGATAGAGATAGAGTTTGTTATCGATTTGGCACCGTGGACATCACCGCAGATCCAAAGCGCCAGATCGTATGGCTCTGTGAGAAATGAAGGAACTGATGGTTCAACTACAAGAGTTGTTAGATAAGGGATACATTCACCAAGCGTATCACCATGGGGAGCACCAAATTTTCATTAAAGAAGAAGGATGGGTCATTAAGACTTTGTATCGACTACTGAGAGTTAAACAAGGTCACCATTAAGAATAAATACCCATTGCCCGGGATCGACGATTTGTTTGATCAGTTGAAGGGGCAAAATACTTTTCAAAAATTGACTTGAGGATCGGTTATCACCAACCGAAAGGTGAGACATGAGGATGTTCCAAAGACGGCATTGAACTCGGTATGGACACTTTGAGTTTACGGTAATGTCTTTTGGGTTAACTAATGCACCAAAGACATTCATGGATTTGATGAACAGTGTTTAAGCGAAGATTTGGATAAGTTTGTTGTCGTGTTCATCGACGACATTCTGGTATATTCCGAGATAGAGGAAGATCACGCTGAACATCTAAGGAAAGTGTTGGAGACGTTAAGGAGGGAGAAGTTGTATGCAAAGTTCTCCAAGTGTGAATTTTGGTTGCGGAGGGTGCAATTTTTGGGTCACATTATCGACAAAGATGGTGTTTTGGTAGATCCAGCAAAAGTAGAAGCGGTTATCAATCGAGGAACAGCAAAGACACCGCGAAAATTAGGAGTTTCTTGGGATTAGCGGGATACTATCAAGATTCATCCAAGATTTTTCAAAGGTAGCATCGCCATTGACCAACCTTACTAGAAAAGCAAAGAAGTTCGTTTGGACGGAAAAATGTGAACAGAGTTTCATGGAATTGAAGAAGAGGCTCGGTCAAGCACCTATGTTGGCTTTTACCCGACAACACGGAGGATTTGTAGTGTATAGTGATGCGTCACACAAGGGTCTCTTGGCGTGTCTTGATGCGAAGATGGCAAGGTCATTACAGACGATCACGCCGCCTAAAGGACTATGAGAAGGGTTATCCACTCATGACACGGAGTTAGCAGCAGTAGTTTTTGCCTTGAAAATTTGGAGGCACTATTTGTATGGAGAGAAGTGTGAGATATATACGGATCATAAGAGTCTAAAGTATATCTTCACCCGTAAGAGCTAAATATGAGGCAATACTGATGGCTAGAATTGATCAAGGATTATGATTGTGAGATTACATACCATCCAGCAAAGCAAATGTAGTGGTGATGCCCCGAGCGAGAAAAGGCAGAGAGAAGTTATTGAAGTTAACCATTCAAGAGGAATTGGTGAAGGATTTCGAACGACTTGACTTAGAGGTTAAGTACCCAACGGAGGTCAATGAGAAATTATTTACTGTGGCAGCGAGCCCTACTTTATTAGATAAGGTTAAAGAGGCTCAAGAGAAGGACGAAGATTGCGATAGCATCAAGAAGCTTAAGAATGAAGGGATGAATTGAAATACAAGATTGATGGCACGATCGCTAAGATTTGAAGGACGAATTTGGAATGCAATTAATACCGAACTAAGAGAAGAGATTCTGCAAGAAGCACATAATACGAGGTACTCGATACACCCAGAAGCATAAAATGTATCAAGACTTACGTCAACACTTTTGGTGGCCAAACATGAAGAGAGATGTTGCGAATGTGTCAAGAAATGTCTAACTTGTCGAGAGTCAAGGCGTAACATCAACGACCGAGTGGACTATTACTGACCTTTAGAGATTCCAGAGGGAAATGGGAGCACATCACGATGGATTTTGTGGTGGGACTTCCAAAGAACGCAAAAGGGACACGATGCCATATGGGTGATTGTAGATCGCCTTACGAAGTCGGCTCACTTTTGCCGATCAAGATCGTATAGTCCGGACCAATGTAGCCAAACTATACATCAAAGAAATTATATCGAGACATGGCGTACCAGTATCTATTGTGTCGGATAGGGATCCGCGTTTCACGTCAAACTTCTGGAAGAGTCTTCAAGAAAGAATAGGGACGCAGCTACGGATGAGCACCGCGTATCATCCATGAGCCGATTGGCAAAGTGAGAGAACGATTCAAACACTTGAAGACATGCTCGAGCTTGTGTGATGGACTTCAAGGGTAGTTGGGAGGATCATCTTCCATTGGTAGAGTTCGCATACAACAATAGCTACCACGCCAAAGATTTAATGCCGCCAGACTGAAAGCAATCATATGGGAGGAAATGTAGAAACGCCCGTATCTTTGGGATGAAGTGGGTAAACGCCAACTGTTGGGACCAGAATCGTGCAAAGAGATCAGAGAGACCATTAAGGTGATTAGAGCCCATGGTAGCAGCTCAAGATCGCTGTAAGAAGTATGCAGACTTACATCGCCGAAGCGAGATTTTGAGGTGGGAAGCCATGCATTTTGAAAGTATCTCCTTGGAAAGGAAAGATAAGGTTTGGAAAGAAAGGTAAAATTTGAGTCCGAGATTTATTGGACCTTTTGAGATCTTGAAGAAGATAGGCGAAGTGGCGTACGAGGTAGCTCTACCTCCTGAACTGGAACATATTCATAATGTGTTTCATGTGTCAGTGCTACGACCATATAAGCCTGATTACAAGCATGTGATATCGTACGAGCCAATTCAGGTCGAAAAAGATTTATCGTACGAGGAAATTCCAGTCGAAGTTTTAGATAGAAAGGAACAGAAATTGCGAAATAAGGTTATACATTCTGTAAAAGTTCTTTGGAGGAACCACAATGCTGAAGAAGCTACGTGGGAACTTGAAGAAAGGATAAGAGAAAATTACCCACACCTTTTTGAGTAACCTTATATGTAATTCCGGGGACGGAATTCTTATAAGGGGGGGAGGATGTAATAACCGTGAATTTTAAGTCACCATGAATGTATGTACATTTTTTTTACTTTGTGTTATATATGGATACATACATTTATGGATTTCATTAAAAATGAATGCCTTGTGACCTAATTATACATTAGGTAAGGATATTAAATAACCTAAGGGTTATGGTAACACGAAAAAGTTAATATTTTATATGTATACTAACTTAAGTGGGTAAACTTAGTATTTCAAGTGACTAATAATTTTAAACCTAATTCTTGTAAATCTAATTAGGTTATGAGATAAAATCATATTTATAAGTAATTAAACTTCATATGATTGGAGATGAAAGCCCTAAATTATTAAATTAGGTAACATTATTAAAATTGTTGGACTATGTTTTTATCTAGCCAAAATCAATTAAAAGAAAAGCCCAAGGAAAATAAAATGTAATCCAATACTTAGCCCACTTGATTGGGGGTATTCTAGACATTTGATTAATCAAAATTGGGCATTTAAAATAAAAGCTAAATGGTGGATATTATGAGGATCCTAAGTGGATTAATTAATCTAGCTTGTCCATTAGTAGACATGATTAAACATAAGGACAATGTTGTAAGGCTCCCATTGGTTGCCACTCCATTATGCACATTTAATCATGTTTAACCTAAGGTAAGTAATAATACAAAGTGTTTTACCTAATGGGCAACAAAATTATTGTGGGAGAATTAATAATGAATTGCCCATTACATTTTGAATGCACATCTCATTCTTCCAACACTTCATTCAGATTCCAACATTTCATTTTCTCCATCTTCTTCATCTTCTTCTTCTATCTCTTGCTCCCAAGCTAGCCAACTTCAAAGAGAGAAAAGAAAGAGAGAATTTCATCCATAGAAAGAAAAAAATATAGGAGTGCTAGTTGTTTATGCCCCTAAGTTTATTAGTTACTTTGGAAAATCAAGGAAGGTAGCCACTAAAGTCAAGGTATAATGTACCTTCATCTTCTTCTCTTACCTTGTTTTGATAGCTTGAGTTTTGATGGAGTTATGTACAACTACTCAAGATACACTAGTTATACATACCATCATGCATGGAACTAAGTATCTTGAGTGTTGGATCTAAGGCTTAGAGGAAGAAAATGAGCATATGTTCTCCAAGGGTGAAAACTCTTGTTTTTCTTCCACTAAATCTTGTGTAACTCAAGTTCTACAACTTGGAATTATGATCCGTCGAAGGGGGGTGCTAGATACATGAGTTATCTAGTAAACCCAAGTGATAGATCACAAATCTAGTAAGTTTTGAAACCTTTAAGATTATTTTTCCCAAAACAGTCCACTTTATATGCTAAAGCTTTGAAACTCTAAATCAGCTACTGACTTGTTTTTCATGAGGCTATTTCGGTCAGTTCCTTGTCTTGTAAAAAATCTGGAAAAATATTACAGAGGTACCTTATGAAGTTATCTACGGCGTAGAGAAAAAGAACGGACACGTTTGAAAGTTATATATTAATTGTGCGTAATGACTATTTCCGTAAAGGACTCCATAAATATTATCCTACGAATATCTCACTGTGTATACACTGGAAAATTCCATAATTTTTACAGTAGCTTCATATATGTTAAGAGAGCATACCCTGAAAATTTCAGATTTTTCTGAGTAAAACTTAATTTATGAAAAATAGAGCAAGATCCGAGTGTTTTGGACACTCTAAAAATAGTAAATCATTTTCTAAAATTCTAGAAAAATTAGAGGATCATTGTTGGTTCATATTCTGTTAAAATCCAGAAGCTGAAAATTTTTGGAATCAGTTTACTATTTTTCCTAAAAATGATTAGGTTATGAATAAAAGGAAATAAATAGTTAAATGATGCCTTTAATGAGAAAAATATGATTTTTATGCTTGAATGCTCATAATATATTATATCATGACTATCTTAGGGCATTTTGGCAATTTATAATAATAAATATTACTTATGACCTTTTATGGATATTAAATAAGAGGTTATTAAAGGATGAACAATTAGAATAAATTGTTATTAATTTAATAAATCATTGGAATATTATTATAATACTAATAATATTATAATATGATGTTGTTATGTAAATAAAAATATTAGATTAGAGTATTATTATTAAATAATAATATTCGAGATTAAATAAAATATTATTAAATGATTAATAATATTAGTAAGTGAATAAAATATTATTAAATGATTAATAATATTAGTAAGTGAATAAAATATTATTAAATGATTAATAATATTAGTAAAGGGATAAAATATTATTAAATGATTAATAATATTAGTAAGTGAATAAAATGTTGGTAAATGATTTAAAGTATTATTAGTGAACCAATAATACTAGAAGGTGAATTAATATTATCTAAGTTAATAATATTATGTGAATTAAAGGTAGTCGTTAATTAATAATAACACTATCTAGGCATGATAATGTTTATAAGAACTTATTGTAATGTATGATATCTATGTGATTACATAATCTGATGTTATGCATTGACTAATTGAAAGACTAATTATAGGTCTCTCAAAGGAAGATAATTTAACTACATAGTGGATAGAAATTTATTTCAGAAATGTGAACTCTACGATCGAGGCAAGTTTCCTAACTCAACTTGAGTTATTATTTTCAAAAGCATATTAGTGAATAATTATTGATGATTATTCACGCCTTTTTATTGATTATTGAAATTGCACTTTGTGCAATTAAATTCCGCTTCTACCGCCATCGAACTCGTGAATTAAATTAAAGTTCTTCATTTATGAATCGTTTATGGGATAGATCTATGCTAATTGTATCGCCTAGATCAAGCATGTCTAAATTTGTTAAATCAAATGGATTTTAAATAACTGTTCTTATTACTTGATATGGTAAGAACTCTTGGTCGAGAAATGAACAAATTTGATTAAGGCATGATATCAATGTCGGATTATTAAGTGTTTATGCATAAATCACGGGTATGAAAGGTCGATCCCCTTGAATACCAAAACTTATTAAAAGGTCCAGTTTAAATCACTAAAGCACCTTGGCAAATGTTCATGGTTATTCAAAACCACTCGGCCATGTTATTCAATTATCGAATATTCAATTGTTGATTATTAATTCATGTTCCTTCACAATCTTATATTATTGTTGAACATTGAAGGCAATATTTCTTTCTACGCCATGATATATCTCCTTTGTCTTTATAAACTTGTGAAGCAAATTAGTTGCTTACTCTTGCTATATCATGACCTCTATTTTCGCTAAGCCCAAGGATCTAATGCGAAGGACAAGGGCAAGGGCAAGATCCGAGGAGTAATTTTAGAATGAATGTTAAATTAGTTATTATCTAATGGAATTTCTTGAGTAAACTGTTTGTATTATAAATGGTGTATTTAAAGTTAAGGTTAGAGAGACCTTGGGACCATGTTTTGAGACTTTTGTATAATGAACAATGTATGTTTATTATTTCGAAATAGTTATAGAATGCTTATGATGATGATATGATAGTTAGCACTAAATCTGAGGTTAGAGAACCTGGATTTGGGGGCGTCGCAATATGTTTGTGCATACCTCGATAGAAGTGTATGAGCACCTGTGTGTTCTCGGTCGGCAAATTGTTATGACCATTAAGACCAAAGAGAGAAGGGTACGAAGTTTGATGAAGCATAGCATGCCAGGTGTTCGACAGAATGCCTGTGTGGGGTGAAGTTGTAACCTTAGCTTGTAATTCCTTCGATTACCATTCGTTATCGATTTACTTACTTTGATAATTAGTTATAACTAGACTAATCACACTTCCATTAATTGTTGTTCAAATAAGACTTAAGTGATACAAAGTCGGTATTTGGTAAATATCAGTGATAGTTCCTCATGGGTTCGACACTTTCCTTATCACTGTATTACTTGTTAGACCAAGTATACTTGCGCGTGTTTAGTGATTGGTTTTTCGACCAACAAGTTTTTGGTGCCGTTGCCGGGGAACTATTATTCTAATATTGTCCAATATTGATTTAAATCAATTTAGTCTTAATTTGAACGTATATATATATATTTCTTTTATTTGTTTGATCTTCCTTTTTATTTTTAAGTTTACAGGTTATGGACGATCATTGTTATCAATGGCCTTATGAGAGAATGATGCAACCAAGCTCGGAAGAAGTACTCAAGCAATTACAAGTTCAAATTGCAAATTTCTTGAGTTTTTCTGACAATCTTGAGTGTCAACCCACTCAGACTGCATACCGTCAGGAACGAGCTGACATTGAACCGAATCCCTTTCATCCAAACTGTTAGGGTTATCCAAACTCTTGGGACTATAGTCAAGAGCAATATCATGATCCGAATTACTCCTATCCAAATCAGTTTGACTATCAGTCTCCGCCGTAATGTGAGGTGACGTCTCGACCCAATGAGAGCTTTTCTGAGTACTCAACACAAAAGAAGAGAAAAGGCATGAAGAGCTCATCACCAACTTTATTAAGAGAAATGAGGTTCGAAAGGCATGCCAAGAAGCCGCATTGCAAAGCCTCAAAAATTAATTGGGACAACTCGTCAATGCATCACCAATCTACCGCAAGGTAATCTACCGGTCATAATTGATCTCGACGATGAAGCAGTAGAGCATTGCACGGTGGATATGCAAGGAGAAGGCGATGAGTCTCACACAGTTGTTGAGGGAGACATCGCGGTACAAACTATCCAACCGGTGGAGTCTAAAGTTAGAGAAAAGAGGATCAACAGTGGTTGTATAGTCAAGAGTAATCAACAACCAGAAACCATGGTCACGATTGTGGAAACCCTGGAGTGCCCACTAGCGCACAAAGAACGCTTTCAACTTGATGACAAAGGCGAATTATTGGATAATTCCAGTGGTGAAAGATTGTTCGTGACGACGGATGAAGATAAGGGGAATGGACAATCATCCATGTCGGCCAAAAATTTAAAGGAATTAACAAATAGGCGGCATGAAATGGTCATTTTCACTTATGAGCCGGAATGAGCGGCATCGGTTCAGTCAAGCCAACAACTTTAAAATAAATGCTTGGTGGGGAGGCACCCCCATCTCAGTATCAAATTCTATCTGTTTTTATTACTTATGTCTAGTTTATATTTAGTCTTTTCACTTTAGTGTGTTCACATTGCTCCTAGTTTAATTATAATCTCAGATGCATGTTTTTGTGGCTATAGAATGCAGACAGCATGTTTTCTGTTTGTGTTGCTATTTTATATATAGTAGTATAGTTAAGCTAGTTATTAGGTGGGTTAATATATATATAATATATATATATATATATGTTAATCTGGTGGCTAATACATGGTTTAAATTGGGCAGGGAAAAAAACCAAGATACAAGGCTGGAGCCGGAGCGCCAAGGAACAAAGAGGACCTCGCGCCGCAGCACCAAGGATGAGACCAACATTCTGCTAACACACGCCGCGGCGCCAAGCAAAGAAGGCCACAAGCAAAATTTAGTTTTTTAAAATAGATTAAGGCCAATAGTTTAGGTGACTACTCCCCTACTCTCTCGGCATATCTCGACAGACAGCGATAGCTTACGCCTACCCAACCATCGCCCCTCCCACAAAATCCTAGTAGTGATCGATTGCTCATCTCAAACCACCATAAAAAAAACCGAGAGACTCCATCAATTGCTTATTAGAGTTCGAGCCCACACTAGTTCTCACCTAGGGTTTTCCCACTCAAGGTATTTTTAGATTTTGTTCAATTAGAAAAGTGCTTTGATCGAATTATTGAGATTGTGTTTTTCTTCTTGGTTGTTTGGGTGATTTCCACTAAAGGAAATCTGGTTAGAACACCGTCAAGCGAGGTTTGTCTAGTTGGGTTTTCAGAGTGCACAGAAAGTGTTCGATAAATTGTCTAAGAGAGAAATTTGACTGTTTTGGCTTAGAATCACTGGGATTTATTCGGGAGTTGTTGTGAAATGTTTCGAGGGTTGTTTCTATACTGCTTAGGGACTGTTTTTGAACCAAACCAATTGTTGAATCGACATGGCTTCAAAAAGGCAATGCCTTAGTGTGGGAGGATCATCGTCCACAGCACCACCAACAACATGGGACAACACCAAATTCATGAATGAGGAGGCATGGAGAAGGTACAAAAGCTCCTTTGTCGCACGAAATTTGATTCATGAGTGGGGTTGAGGCCGGACAAAAAGGATGGTGAGCTAACAACCATGATACTTGAACGTAACTGGGTGCATTTCACAAAACCACCCGGGTCAGCTATTGTATTTGTGGTTCAGGAGTTTTATGCAAACGCCAATCCCGAAGGTCCTGCTGTTGTCCAAGTTAGGGGGAAGTCAGTGGCTTTTGGAAGCCAAGCTATCAATGCACTATTTGCGGCACCCAACTATGAGGGCAGGGACTATACGGATCCGGGACTCCGCAGCTATGACCTCGAGGATATTATTAGGAGGCTCTGCAAGCCCAGGACTACATGGAAGACTAATGACTACACGGGTGAGAAGACCAGTTTCCTGTCTTCAGCACTCAGTCGTTATGGGAAGATGTGGTTCAGCTTTATTTGTGCCAATATGATCTCGACCCGTCACTTGAGCGACGTGACTGAGGATAGGGAAATTTTGTTATTCGCCATTTTCATGGGTCTGCATATGGATATGGGAGTTCTTATTCATGAGTCAATTATGAAGGCGATCAAGAGTACCATCGATGCAGGACTTCCACATCTATCCTTGATTATCCACTTGTTCAAGCAAGAAAATATTCAGTGGGGGCCAGAAGAGATAGCCTTGCCACCCATGGTAGTCATTGACCATCAGACCATCTCACGCTACAATGTATGGGACGAGGCAGATTCTTATGTCAGAAGCGAAGGATACGGGCCACCTACTGTTCTACCTCCTATAGCAGGGTCCGAGCCCTCGCAGCCTCTAAACGCAGGCCCAGCTTCACAGGGACTACTGGCAAACATCATGGCATCCCTCACCTTGCTGCATCAGAAGCACAACACCGAGGCTCGGAGGCAACAGAGGCACATTGCAGCAGTGGCCTAGAGACAGGACATAGCGATGCAGTATCAAGCTGAGCTGGTAAACACGATGCAGAGCATATACACCAATTATTGTGGAGAGAATGCTGAGATCACGCCATACTAGTTCTCAGAGTCTCATATCTTCCCACCATACCCTCCACCATCACCGGCCGCCGAAGCTAAAGAAGACGATGACGCTGCTTAGTAACCAAACTTCAGGGAAGCCCTCATATATACAATTGATCTATGTTTAGCAATGAGGGCATTGCTCACCTTATGTTTGGGGGTGTTAAGTCCTATTATCTTTTTATTTCTGTCTAATGCCATGTTAGGTTGCATATTTAGTACTTTGCTTGTGTTTTTATTAGTATTGTGGTGCAGTGGTTTTGAACTGCAATATTTTATTTTGGGATTATTATTATGAATGCCATGAACTATTTTTGGTTATTATTTATGAATGCTTGGATTATTATCAGCATGGTTGATTGGTTTATAGCCATCTTTTTTGGGCTTATACAGATTTATATGTTTGTGCCATGTTAATGGCCTTTTTACCCTATTTTAAGCTGCTATTAAGCAAGGGTGTTATATTTATCCCTAATTTTTTATTGTGGCTAATGACAAGCGCCAAGTAATTATGTCTATCTCTTAGAGTCATGCCTAGCATGTATGAGCTAGAGGTTTGTTCAATCAATAAGTTTAGACTGTTATTGATCCATCCTTCTTAGCAAGCACCGACCAACTGTGTTAACTACTTATGTTTTCGAATTTAGTTTGCGTGTTTATTGCTTTGAGAGTATGTTCACTCTGATAAACTTTCATTGTTACAAGGTAATAAATGACTTAGACGCATATACAGTTTTGGATCTTGGATTCTTGGATGTTTGAATAAAAAAAAATTAATTAGAATAAAAAGAAATGAAGATTGAATATCGAAAGTCTTGCGGTGGGTCGACATGGAGCGTAAAACGCACTCGCCCATAAACGCAGGACCGATGTTGAGATGGAGCATAAAATGCACTCGCTGAATAATCTTCGGAGTTTGAAAAATCTAATTTGGCTTATGTTGATTACGTGGCATTTACTGCTCGAGTTATTAGATTCATAGGGGTGTTCTACACCTAGTCCCCTAAAGTCATCTGGCTTGGGAGTAACTGATCAAAAGCTCATTAATGGGTAGTTCTGATTAGCCTAAGGTAATTAAGGACTGTCTGAGTCAGATTTTACTGTCTTTATGCTAGTCTTTTGATCATTTCCTGCACATGCGTCTTATTCTTAATGTTTGTTGAATGTTTAAGTTGCAAAGTTTGCATATTGGTATTAACAATCGACTATGCGAACTTATTTGAGCTATGATTAGTCAGGATGGTTGGTCTCCACACACAGACTTAGAATGGATCGAATATAGTCTTATGCTTGAAATTGAATGAACCCTTACTTCTATATCTGTGTTTGCCCTGTTCTCTGGGAGTAGCTATGATCGAGCTTAGAAGCCATGATAATAGTCTTAGTACTATTGTTAGTTTTGTGTTAGATAGTTTGCTCGAGGATAAGCAAAGACTTAAGTTTGGGGGTATTTGATGAGTGGGATTTATACCCACGAATCGGATACTTTATGACTTAAATAGTTGCCTGATTTCATAGATTTTATATAGTCTTATATGATTATAGTGTTATTGTGCTTAACCGACGTATTGCATGGCTTTACAGGACTTTTCTAGCTTTCAGGGGAAAAAATGGACAAATTTCATACACTCAAGAATCTGGCGCCAATGCTAAGCTTTTGTGCTCGCTACCAGAAGGCCACACCCTCCCTGTCTTCTTAGATGTCATCCCACTGCAGCATGCCATGGTTGCTTCATGGACTCATCTTCAGCCACTTAAGCTAGCTCAGGTGTTTTCAAAGTCAAGTGGTGTCACAAAGACCACCCATAAGCCTATTAACTGCTACCATGATCATGTAGCTTCGATGCCTAGGCAGAGAAGGGCTTGGTTTGACCTAGCTAAAGAAGGAAACATATATATAAATCAAGCAAGCCTCTGCATATTATATATCAGATAATATAAGACATCATAATATAGCTTAGGATAGAATAGTTTAGTTTTTCTTCCTCTTTTGTAATTTCTCTCTCTAGTTCTTAGTTAATGTTTGTAAATATAGATTAGGGAGATGTAACGCCAGAGAAAATCGGATTTATATGAGAATTTAATTTTTATTTGATTATGTGAATTAAATGAATTTAATTGATTATTTATGGGAGTAAACTATGTGAAGGTCATTCTATGACCTAGAATGTGCGAATGTGGTTAGTATTCTGGCTATGTGCTAGAATTAATTTTGTTGAATTTCCAAGACGAAAATAAAAGTTTTTCGAGAAATTTCCGTAAAAACACTATTCATCCGTTTCTGCTCGGGGATTAAGTTTGAAATTCCGAGAAACGCGTAATGATAGAACATGAAGACGAGATGGAATATTTAATAATATTTCATTTATGGCAAATGAAGTTTTCGCCTGCGGACTTAAAACCGAAGGGTTGAGAAGAATGATTTCCAGGAAGGAAGTGAGATTCATATAATGAATTACGATAATGATTATGCGTACGTTATATGAGTGTGATACGATTTATTATACGAGTATAGTATGAAGATTTAATACGAAGTACAATATGATTATAGTACGAGTATTATACGAAGAGAATACGTGAATAATACGTGTAGAATACGATTGATGTAATGGACTTAGAGTTTAGGACTTAGTATAATCAAAATGGATTTGGATTATATCAAGCTCAGGTAATTGAGTAATCAAGCCCAATGAATTATGTGTTTAAGCCCAAGTCAAGGCCCAACGTTATGTTTAATTAAGCCCAATCCAAGAAATCGAACCGATGGGTCACCGAAAGGGTAAAACCTATGGGGCAACCCATGGGGATGACCCATGGGCATGTGGGCCGGCCACTTGGTGGCCAAGTAAAGTGAACTACTTGATCAACAAGTATTTTACTTGGTGATGAAGTAGTGAATAGTAAGGAGGTGGGGAGAAATGACCAAAAAGCCCTCCATTTGGTTGCCTATAAAAGAGAAGCTTATGTTAGTCATTTGATGGTTTTTCAAATATTTTCTAACTTATATTGAGAGAGAGAAATAGCTAGAATCAAGTAATCATCCTACTTTGAAGCAAAACCTTAGAAGTTTTAGCAAGAACACAAAGATCGGAAAGGTAATATTCCATTAATAATAGTTTTCCATCCCTTTTGATTTCTTTGTTATAAAGAATCATAAATTGGTGGAGTATGCCTCTTATGGAGGAATAAGGATGGCTTGTAATATGTAAAACCTTTATAAGTCATGTGTAAATGTAAATCGTAAGGGTTTACGTAAGTATAAACTGTAGAGAATATTAAATAATGAATTTGGTTATTGATGGATAAATTGAAAACCATCACTATTAGGATATGTGCATCTTGCTTGGTTAGGATGTAGATATGAGATCAATGGAGTTGTTCCATTTGATTTGGCATATAGAACACTAGTAACGAAGTTATGGCGAATTTTACGGAATTAGACGTTAAACGTCAAAAACGTAAAAATTCTGAATTAGTAGTCGAAAGTTGTCGTGAGACTTGAAAACATTGGTTTTCAATGTTAACATGTGAGATAGGGTATTTAAGAGTCGTGGACTCAAGAATCGTCGGATTCTGACTTAAAACGAAGAAAATGAGTATTGAACGCTCAATAACGTTTAAAGAACTCTTAATAACGAACTTAGATGTGAATTTTGAGTTAACGGATTTGGAAATGTAAAATTCTTATATGAAAGCATAGAGTATGTAAAATGGGAGTTGTAAGCTTTTGAACGGACCAAATTGGACTTATAACGAAGAAGTTATGAAGCCGAGAAGTTCACTAAAATTTTTATTTGTAAAATTTTTCAGTCTTTGAGGTCTGAGGTACAAAGCATGAGTGATTATTAGCTATAAGTGCCGTGCCAAATACAGTCATTGCGTTACATGATATAATGACCTCATCAAGAGTAGCGTCATGTCGCCATTCACAGTATAGGTTTTTGCACCAGTAGCGCCAAGACCGGGCTTAGTATCAAGAAACCGAGCCCGCAAATGATGTTGTTGTGTATAGAGGCCACGCCACGGTGCCGAGGCAAGGCATTTGTTAGACAAGTTAGGTTTGAACTTCAATTGTTTCAAGACCTGTATAAGTTAAGTTAATGTACTTAATAAGCGTACTAAGACTATTCCTATGTTACCTATACTAGTGTATATGGTGATGAACTTAGGAAGTAAACACAAGTTGTTAGTATGGTAACGAAGAACACGAAGTGTTAATAAATAAACCATGAACGGTAATCGACATTAGTACTTCACCAATGATGATCGAGTCCGGTTAATAACGTAAGATCGTTAACAAGCCGCGATGAAGGGTAGTAAGATGAATTGACCTTATTAATGAAATAAAGTTAACTAAGACATAAAAGAGAAAGAAGTTGGTGGAAACAATGTGATTGATTGTTTGGTAGCTAATTATAGTGTGCTATGTGAATATATCATGTAGATTTTATAAAGGATGAGAACAGTCGAATAAATTATTTGAAGACACTTAAAGGCAAGTTTTCTTAAACGCTTGTCTAACCTTTGTGTTAGTCGAGTTTTCTGTGATTCATTGTAATGAGTTGCATGAATGATTTTGAAGAAAGGGTCGATGCCAGTTTTAACTCGGCTAGACTATTCATAAGAGATAGATTGATTTGTATACATATCTTTCTATATAGAAATGATAACGCTATCATATGCCAAGTATTTGGTACGGATTCAAAGTTAAGGTTTGTCTATGAACAAACAAAAGTATTATTTTCATCGTTTATATGATGGGCACGCGAGTTTGCCAAAACTTAAACATAAATACGTTTAACAGATGAATGTTGATCAACATAGAGTACTATAGGCTGATCACCTAGAAGTGCTCGTAAGAAATGCCGGATGTACAGCCTTAGTGCTATGATGTCCTTTTCAAGTATGAAAACAGAAAGATATTATTCATGGTCTTTTGACCGGTTCAGAATTCCTAAACTATTATATACTTTTGGAATTGATGTTATGAATTGTTACGTATTAATGTTTCGTAATACTTCATGACTATTTGTTCAGTTATGGAAGATTTTCATATAATTCATGAATGTGGTATTGTTATTATTTTTGTTAAACTTGCTAAGCTATTTATGCTCACTTCTTGCGTGAATTATATGATTGTAGTTAAAGCCGAGCATACTGAGAATGCTAAGAGAAATAAGGGCAAGGCTAAGATGGATAGTTAACCATCTTGTAATAGAGTAGTATGATTGTATGTATTATACTTACGAACAACGAATGATGTAATCGGTTTATGAACCTGGGAAATGATTTCACTTTGATTGTAATAAGAAGATAGTAATTACATTCATTATATTGTGTTTTCAATGGAATGATTGTATAGTTATGAGTACCGTGTAACACCATATGTTGGGTTGAAAAATACCCGAATTTGGGGGCGTCACAGGAGAAGTCTGGGATTTCCTTGGAGCTACAAGAGCAGTGAGCTACACGGATTGGAAAACTTGATTTGAGCAGAATGCTTGGAGACTGAAGGGCTTTGATAGTGTTTCCTCTTATCCATTTATTTCCTCTGATTTTGTAATCCATTAATGTTGTCTTTATTGCTACTTATATTTTGTTCAATAGCTATGAACTGAGTATTGGCTCTAAGGAATTGACTGTCTTATCTCTTTGGTTCGTACCATATGGTTTGGTTTAATATATTCATGCTTAATGATTCTCGTTAAGACATTAGTGATGATTTTTGTAATTTACATGATATTTGAAAGAAGGATTGTAGATTTACACCTAAATATATTAAAATGCGATTATGGGTTTCGACTGCATAAGTTATGCGTAGAATAGACATATATTTGTGTGCCACGTGCAACCTATTTGAGAACTTATGCTTAAATTTTTGTTTTGATTAATTCGCATATACATGTGTAGGATTGTATCTAGCTTGGACGTTCTTTTCTGTTCTATTCCCTATCGGGTGGATCTGGAAAGGATATGTTTGTGCATACCTCGACAAAGGTGTATGAGCACCTGTGTGTTCTCGATCAACAAATTTTCATGACCATTAAGATCAAAGAGAGAAGGGTAGGAAGTTTGATGAAGCATAGCACGCCAGGTGTTCGACAGAATGCCTATGTGGGGTGAAGTTGTAACCTTAGCTTGTAATTCCTCTGATTACCATTCGTTATCCATTTACTTGCTTTGGTAATTAGTTATAACTAGACTAATCACACGTCTATTAATTGTTGTTCGAATAAGACTTAAGCGATATAAAGTCGGTATTTGGTAAATATTAGTGATAGTTCCTTGTGGGTTCGACACTTTTCTTATCACTGTATTACTTGTTAGACCGTGTATACTTGTGCGTGTTTAGTGATCAGTTTTCCAACCAACAGGGATGTAAAATGAGCTTTTCCAGGGTTATCTCCGGAACTGCAACTGCATTCCTCGGGGTTGTCTCTGAGGTTGGAACTGAAACTCCCAGGGTTGTCTCCAGGATTGGACTGAGTATCTCGGGGTATTCTCCGAGATGGAAAACTGAGGATTCCGGGGTTGTCTCCGGGATTGAGCTGAGTTGACCTCCAGGGTTATCTCTGGAAGACGATTCTGCCCTCATGTAATGTTAGTAACAGGAATACAGAAATTTTGAGTGTCTACAATGTCCAAATTCCAAGATATTAATGGTTAAAGTGGGTTTACTGACCATGACTTTATGTTTCTGGGTAACCCAAAAAACACCCAAACGGGTGTAACAAAATTTTGTTGAGCTTGAATCTATCAGATGTTAGGTTATTTGATTGTGCTAGTGTATCAATGGTATACTCTGTTATATGGAGTATAGATTCATGGCTTTAGATCACTTAAACAAACAACAAATTTAAAGTACTGAGCAGTCAAAGTGAGTTTGTTGCGTAAAATCTATATACGCACAGCATGCAAGTATACGTGGTCAACCAGTAATAAAGTGATAAGTAAAGTATTGTTCCCTCAGAGACAAATTAGTAAGAAACTTAACCTTACAATTACCAATTTCCTATTAATCCTAATTTTATTAAACTATTCAATTCAATGATTAAAAATTATAGAAACTAAATTAATAAATAACTAAACTACCACAAAATAATCACAATTATCAAAATCTGGAATTTCAACAATTAATGGAGAATTAGACTTATGATTTCACCCTAAGGTTCACTCTGATTTCTACACCTTTATTCCAGTTCAAATCACTATCCCAGTTTATTAATCAAGAACATGAATGTAGTATTAGCCACCTCTCGATACCCTAACACCGTATTAACTTAAATCCACAAATTAGATAGAAATAAGTTAAACACCTTAATCAACTAACTCACTATATCTCTATGTGAATTATAATTAAAGAAGGTTTAAGATTAAGTTATCTATACGATCACATCTGATGTCAAGCATATCTATACCTTAACATTCATCAAGATTCTGCTATTCACAAAATTCATGAACACATGCTATATTAACTAAGTCTAGATTCGAATATCCTCTCTCAATTCCATACAAATCCACAAAGAATTGTTGATCAGGCAATTCATAAATTCAAGCTCAAATTAATATAGATAAACTACAAAATAGCTTATTGAACTAGAAGTCAAAGTTTACAAAATCATCGTGTCACTTAAAGATCCATCATAAGCCTAATAAGTCAATTTGTTCATCATAAATGAAATAACAACTGAATATTTCAAAGATAACATTCTTTTAATTACAGATAAAAGTCTAAGAAGAAGAATAGTGAAAACACCCTTCACCTAGCCTAAATCTGCAATCGTCACGAAAATCTCTTCAAAATCTCCCTCCAATGCTTGCTATGAAAAAACTGGAAATTGATCTTCGTAATGTCTCATCTCTTGTTTAATTCGTTGTTAATTGAGTAAAAATAAACATCCAACACACATTTTTTTGACCAAATCCCATCCCTCTAGAGTCCAATTGCCATCCAAATGCTAAGATATTATGTTCCAACACAGGCATACGCAAAATAGGACTCCCATCTGTCGAGACCCATACTCAAGTTTAAGTGGTATATTAGGCACCCTTTCCGTAAACAAGCCCGCCTCGACGGGCTTCTATTCTGCTAAATGACTTTTCTTGCTTTATAATTTCCAAAAATGCTCCAAATGACTCCAAATCTTCGTTAAATGCCACAACGACCACCCTACACATAAAAGAACACAAAATCAAATAAAAATGAACATGAAAACAAGAAAATAGCAACAATTAAGCATGAAATGGACAACGATTCGTGGATATGAAATCCACTTATCAAAATCCCCTAAACTTAAACCGTGCTAGTCCTCGAGCACAAAACAAACTACATGCTATGCACTGTAATAAAATGTAATGACTCTACACTGTATGCTTTCGAATCCAACAGTATCACAGAATTAAAAATTATTTCACTAGCCTCAGAGAAAACAAGTAAACTTTACAATATTAATCACCAAAACCAATCCACAACTCCTTATTCATCCTCAAATCTTAAACCATCATCACTCGTATAGTGTGCGTGTGTGTTCAACATCCATGATAATTAACACGGATTCAAATTAAATACATAACCAATTTCTTAGAAGGAATCATACGATACAAACTTAAAAATTTCAAAAATAGACAAGTTCCACTAGAAATCAGACATTTACCAAGATTAAGGGATCAAAGAGGGTATTTATGCTCTTCTTTTTTTTTCATCGATGGGGGCCCTTTGCTCTTATTTCCGGCCTTTTTTTTAGATAGACGGTTGGTGAGTGCGTTTTACGCTCCATCTCACGCTCGTGTTTATGGGGAGTATATTTTTCTCAACCCACCACAAGACTCAACTAGATATTAATTCCTCTTTTTGTTTTTTTAGAAGCTTATATACCCTGCCTAAATCCCCCAAACTTAAGTTCTTGTCTAAGTCATCGTTTTCACTGCCTATCCTTGTCATTTTCTCATTCACCCTAGCATTATCCTTTAGAAAATCTTTATGTATCAATTTGAACTAACCAGACAACACAAAGGTTATTGGCGTGCTACCCTTTTTATACCAGTTTCAAATGAGCGCAAGATTTGATTCATAACAATCATTATATCATAGTTCTAGTAATCAATGTTGTATTTGTTAACTTATTCACAATCTCATCATTGGCCCACAAATAACATGAACTACAACACTGCTGGACATATGTAAACACAATAGTTAACTAATTTTTTTTTTAGATATCAAACATAACATGACATAATGTAATAAAAACGAAAATAAAAATGCAATAACAAAAGTGACCTAGACCTAAGCTACTATGTGACTATATGAATGCAACATCATAATTCTTAAACTAGTATGAAAAAATAGGATGCAATGACAAATGTAAACCTAACTAATGACATTATGCATGCAGACAAGAATTTAAATCCCCCAAACTTAAGTAATACAATGCCCTCATTGGATGAATAATTGCAATTAAGTGTATGAGGACTTCCCTAAAATCGTCTAAGTTTGGGGAGGTGGTGGTTTATCTTCTTCTTCTGAATCACTTGGTGGAAACCTCGGCATTGGCATGGGTGGCTGATATGGGAAGTGAGCAGCTGGATTGAAGCTCTGAAGTGTCATGTTGAGTGAAGCAAATGAAGTGTTCATAGCGTCAAAGATATGGTCTTGCCTTAATGCGAGTCGCCGCATCTCCCGACGTGCTACCTTGTTGTGCGCATCCATTTGACGTTGAAGGTCATGGAATTGAGGACTGGATAATGCCTCAGTCTGCAGTACCTGCTCGGTTCCTTGATCTCACATAGCCTCATCCTCATCCTCATCCTCTGAGGTTTCTGCAGCGTCAACTTCATCCTCCGAAGCCGATGGAAAAATAAAACCCAATCCTCGAGGATCGGAATCGCCCCTGGCCCATACTGAATACCATGCTATCATTCCGGAGTCTAGCAACGCAAGAAGCATCTGTGTGGGTTCATCGTCAGACCATCTCACACCCGCTTGGCGGCACAACCCACATATGAGTGATGGGCGTGGTAAGCCGCCTGAAAAATTTCCTCGAAGTACTGGCGGATGGAAAAACATATAATGGCCCCGACGTCAATGATGAAGTCTTGCACAATCGTGTATAGTAGTAACACCTTCTCTTTGGTCATGTCTGAGGTGTGTTCAGATGGATACAGTTTAGCACATAAGAATGCGTACCAAATTTTTCCATACCGACTAAGATCTTTTCTATGGAACATTGTGCCTCCCTTCCGACCTCTGATCCATGTTGTGCCTGGCTTAGTCATTTCCTTGAGTATTGCCTCATAGTCCGGATCAAAATCACGTAGGTGGGCATATTTGCATTGTCGATGCACACAAAATTGGTAGAAGGTGTTGATTGCATTGGCACTGAATGGGACCAAGCGACCCCGCACATAAGTGTTGAATGGGGCTTTGTCCTCGGCGTTCGCATAGAACTCCTTGACTATGTTGACCACGGTGGGTTTTGGTTCTTCGGTGAATTTGTTCCAACCCTTCTGATAGATTTTCTGCATCATCTCCCCATCAACAGGATCCGGTGCCAACCCCCGCTCCGGTGTAAGGGCTTTTGTCAACATATAATCATATCGGTCAGCGGCGGTGACACTCACAAATTTTTGGCGATCAAAGGTCCTTGTCAGTTGTGCGGGCCTTGAACTCTCTCCCCTTTGGTGTTTCGATGTGGGTTGCGAAGCCATTTACTCTCGAATGCTTGTATCAACGTATCTCCCCCCACACTTGGTTAGCACAAATCATCGATCACTTGGTGTGCATAGAAAATGCTTCCCCCAAACTTGTCGAATTTTGTGGCAATTATGGTGAATGAAATTGAAGAACTCGAAATTAGGGTACTCACACTCACATGCAAGACGAATTCCCCCAATAAGAACCCTAATTCTTGGCTTCTTTGGTTCAAGTGAATGAAAATGATGAACTTTGGTTGTGATTGTATGTTTATATAGAGGGGGTGTGATAGAGAGAAATATGGGTAGTGGATTGTTGGAGCAAAGTATTGGGTTGATGGAAAAATATGTACTGATTGTTGGCAAAATCGTGGGTGAGGAATGGGAGTAGTGGGATTGATGTAGAGGTTTAATTGAGGGAGAAGTCATGAGGTCTAGCAACATACATAACTGCCGAGAAGTTGATTGAGTTCCAGGACCCCCGCCCCGGCAGGGGGTGCTAGGCTTAGAAAGCCCGCCCCAGCTGGCATAGCTACTGCTAACTGGAATTGGGGACCCCCGCCCCGGCGGGGGGTGCAAGGAAAAATAGGCCCGCCTTAGCGGGCATGGCTTCTGTCTAAATTCTGGAGAGACCCCCACCCCGACGGGGGGTGTAGTTCATTTTGAGCCCGCCCCGGCGGGCATGCCTTCTGCTAAATTCCTCTGTTAATCAATTTTTGCTTCATGGTAAGTCACTCAATGTTCTTTTTTCACATCCTGCAAGACATGAAACATAAGAATTAGTGGATTATTAAGAAAATAGAGCATTATGGAGAGAATAACAGGACTTTTATTATATAATACCTACCTAATAACTTAATAATAACTATATCCTAACAATTATGATTGAAAATACTGAAATTAAACGTAAGATTGGGTTGCCTCCCAATTAGCGCTTGATTTTAAGTCATTCAGCCTGACTACTTCCTGTTCATGGTGCGTCGGCCAATTTAATGGCGATGACATCGGTGTTAGACTCGCCACCCCAATAGTGCTTTAATTGTTGACCGTTGACTTTGAAAGTTTCTAATGGATTCCGACTGAAAAGTCCAACGGCGCCATGAGAGAACACCCTTTTTATAGTGAATAGTCCAGACCATCTCGACTTAAGCTTTCCTGGGAACAATCTCAGCCGTGAGTTGAACAAAAGGACTGATTGCCCCGGCTAGAATGTTCTACGCATGATTTTCTAGTCATTCCATCTTTTAAATTTTTCCTTGTATAGTTTGGAGTTCTCGTAGGCTTGAAGGCGAAATTCGTCGAGCTCATTTATTTGAAGTAATCTCTTTTCCCCTATAGCTACTTGATCGAAATTGAGTTTCTAAATCGCCCAATAAGCCTTACGTTGTAGCTCTACTGGTAAATGACAAGCTTTTCCGTACAGTAGTTGATATGGTGACATCCCGATCGTTGTCTTATACGCAGTCCGGTATGCCCATAATGCATCATCCAACCAGAGCAACCAATCCTTACAATTCAGATTCACCACTTTCTCCAATATTTTCTTGACTTCCCTGTTCGACACCTCAGCCTGCCCACTGGTTTGGGGGTGATAAGTCGTTTCTACCTTGTGGTTGACCCCATACCTTGCCAATAGAGCTGTGAATGATTTGTTGAAAAAGTGACTACCTTCGTCACTTATAATTGCTCTTGGCGTGCCAAACCTCGTGAAAATGTTTTTCTGTAGAAATTTAAGGACCACCTTCGCGTCGTTAGATGGTAGTGCTGTAGCTTCTACCCACTTTGATACGTAATCCACGGCGAGTAGAATGTACTGATTATTAAGTGACGAAGGAAATGGCCCCATGAAATTGATGCCTTCAACTTCAAGAATCGTTTGTAGCGGCATCTCATTCCTTTTTGAAATGTTGCCCACCCTTTGACATCTATCACATGTTTTGACAAAATGGTGGGCGTCCTTGAATAGTGTAGGCCAATAAAACCCAGATTGCAGCACCTTTGTTGTTATCCTCTCACTACCATAATGTCCGCCATACGCGGATGAGTGAAACTCATGCAGAATGTTTTTCACTTCACTGTAGGGCACGCACCTTTTAATCATTTTGTCGATGCACTGCTTGAATAAATAAGGTTCGTCCCACATGTACCATTTTTATCATGAAGAAACTTCTTTTTATGTTGTCTTATGAGATCAGGTGGAAGAACGTTGCTCACTAAATAATTCGTATAATTCGCGTACTAAGGAAATCCTGTATTTATTCCAAACAATTGCTCATCAGGGAATGATTCGTTAATTTCACTCTTGTCCTCTTTCAATTTCCCTTGGTGTTCTGGCCTAGACAAGTGATCGGCTACTTAATTCTTCGTCCCCTTTCTATCCTTTATTTCTAAATCAAACTCTTGAAGTAGGAGAATCCACCGGATAAGGCGTGGCTTAGCATCTTTTTTTTTGCAATTAGGTACCGAATAGCCGAATGGTCCGTGTAGACTATCACCTTAGTCCTGATCAAGTATGCCCGGAACTTGTCAAACGCATACACCACTGCAAGCAATTCCTTTTCCGTAGTTCTATAGTTCATTTGAGTCTCCATGAGCATTTTTCTTGCATAATATATGGCGTGAAACACCTTCTCTCGGCGTTGACCCAAAACAGCCCCAACCATGTAGTCGCTTGCATCACACATCAGCTCGAAAGGCATATTCCAATCCGGTGCGACGATCACGGGGGCTGTAGTCAACTTCTTCTTCAATAACTCAAAAGCTGACTTACAATTTTTGTCAAAACTGAAAACAACATCCTTCTCTAAAAGACTGTATAAAGGTTTTGCAATTTTAGAGAAGTCTTTTATGAATCTCCTGTAGAACCCAACATGTCCCAGAAAACATCTAATTCCCTTAACTGAGCTCGGTGGAGGCAGTTTCTCGATTGTTTCCAGCTTTGTTTTGTCAACCTCCAATCCTTAAGCCGATACATTGTGGCCCAAAATTATACCCTCCTCAACCATGAAGTGGAATTTTTCCCAGTTAACTACGAGGTTCGTATCCTTGCATCGCTGTAACACCATTACCAAATTCCCTAGGCAAGTATCAAAGTTGTCCCCATAAACAGAAAAGTCGTCCATGAAGACTTCAACATTACCATGTTTTAGAAAATGGCCATCATATACCGTTGAAAGGTCGCAGGTGCATTACATAACCTGAATGACATTCTCCTGAACGCGAATGTGCCGTAAGGGCACGTAAATGTAGTCTTCTCTTGATCCTCATGAGCGATGACGATCTGGTTGTAGCCTGAGTATCCATCCAATAAATAGTAGTACTCATGTCCCGCCAATCTGTCCAACATTTGATCGATAAAGGGTAGCGGGAAATGCTCTTTTCGGGTTGCCTTATTCAACTTCCTATAATCCATGCAAACCCTCCAACCTGTCACTGTTCTTATTGGTATTAATTCGTTATCCTCATTTTGTACCACAGTCATTCCTCCCTCTTCGGCAGACACTGGACTGGACTAACCCACTTGCTGTCGAAAATTGGGTAGACGATACCGGCATCCAATAATTTTAGAATTTCCTTCTTCACAACTTCCTTCATAATGGGGTTAAGTCGACGTTGTTGCTCCACCGTCGGTTTTGCATCATCTTCCATCAGAATCTTGTGCATGCAAAATGAAGGGCTGATTCCCTTTATATTAGTTATCGTCCACCCTATCGCTGATTTATGTTCCCTAAGCACCCTCAATAACTTTTCTTCCTGTAAATTGTTAAGTGTAGCAGAAATAATAACAGGTAAAAAATTTGATTTGCCTAAGTATGCATACCTGAGGTGTTTAGGGAGTGGCTTAAGGTCCAAAGTTGGTGGCTCGTCCAATGAAGGTTTCAATTTTTCTGTGGTTGTCTCCTCCGTGTGCAAAGGTTCAAATGGTGCTCTGAATCGGCTAACTCGTGGCAACGAATCTAACATCTGTAAGTAGTCCACAAATTCCGGGTCATCGAACTCTTCATACCCCAATAATGTTGTTTCTAATGGATTGTTGACCAAACTCTTGCCCATATCTTTACTGATAATTTGCTCAATTATATCCATCCGAAAACATTCTTCCTCATCCGTAGGGAATTTCATGGCCTTGAACACGTTAAATTTAATTTCTTGATCTTGGACCCTCATAGTAAGTTCTCCTTTTTGTACGTCTATGAGTGTCCTACCCGTGGCCAAGAAAGGTCTACCTAGGATGATCGGGATGTTCTTGTCCTCATCAAAATCCAGAATAATAAAGTCTGCGGGGAATACAAACTTATCCACCTTAACCAATATGTCCTCAACTATGCCTCTCGGATATGTGACTGACCTATTCGCCAACTGCAATGAAATATTTATAGGCTTTGGCGCGGGAAAGCCTAATTCTGCGTATACTAACAATGGCATAAGGTTAACACTCACCTCCAAATCACATAAACACTTATTAAAGGACATGTTCCCGATCGTGCATGGAATAGTGAAACACCCCGGGTCTTTCAACTTTGGTGGAAACTTCTGCTGTAACACTGCACTACATTCCTCTTGTAATGACACTATTTCAAAGTCTTCCCATTTCTTTTTCCTTGACAGAATCCCTTTCATGAACTTCGTATAACTCGACATCTGCTCTAGGGCTTCTGCAAATGGAATGTTAATCTGAAGTTTCTTGAAAACTTCCAAAAACTTCGTAAACTGCTTATCTAATTTATGTTTTTGGACCCTCTGTTGAAACGGTGGTGGAGGATATACAACTAGCTTGTCGTCTAACTTTTTTTTCTCGCTTTGCTTATCCTCACCCTTGTTTCCTTCAACCACTTTACTGTCATCAACTTTTTCATCCGATATCGCTGAATTTTCTACATCTTCACCAACGAGATGTTTTCCACTCCTTAACGTAATTGCCTGACACTGTTCGTGGTGTCCCTTCGGATTTCTCTCTGTATCACTTGGTAGGGTTCCTTGTGGCTTGTTATTTAATGCTAAGGCAATTTGCCCCATCTGATTTTCCAAATTCTTGATGGCCATTGCTTGGTTTTTCATCGCTGCCTCATTGATAGTTATATACTTCGACAACAACTCCTCTAAATCTGATTTTCTTTCTTGTTGTTGAGCCGGTTGTTGGTGATTCTGAAAACCTGGGTGATATGATGGTCATGGAGCTTGATGTTGCTGATTATTGCTCCAGGAGAAATTTGGGTGATTCATATTCCCCTGGTTATAAGTGTTTTGGTACATATTCTGTGGACCCCTGTTATAGCTACCTACGAACTGCATGGACACTGGATTGATTGTGCACTGATCTGTAGGATGGTCACCCGGGCACAATTCACACATGACCGCAACTTGCTATACTTGAGCCCCTGTCATGGCATCCAACTTCTTGGACAGCGCAGAAATTTGTGCTTGTATTGCTGTCACCCCATCTACTTCTAACACCCCAGCCGCCTTTGCCTGTGTCATTCTTGCTATGGGCCACTGGTAGTTGTTAGCCGACATGGTCTCAATCAAATTGTAGGCCTCCTCATAACTCTTAGACATGAACGCTCCCCCCGACGCTGCATCAATACTGGTCCTGAGATTCCCATGTAGTCCGTTATAAAAAGTATTCATTTGTAGCCACTTGGCAATCCATGATGTGGGCACTTCCTGAGCAATTCCTTGTATCTCTCCCATACCTCATATAGTGACTCCCCATGTTGCTGCTCGAACATTGTTATCTCATTCCTCATTTTTGTAGTTTTCGCCGGTGGGAAAAATTTGGCAAGGAATTTTTGAGCTAAGTCTTCCCATGTAGTTATCGATCCCAGTGGTAGAGAGTGTAACAAACTCTTCACCTTGTCCCGTAAGGTGAATGGGAACAAGCGAAGTCTCACCGCATCATCCGACACCCCATTATACCTAAAGGTGTCGCAAATATGCAAAAAGCTAACTAGATGTTCATTTGGATCGTCATTTGCCAATCCCCCAAATTGAACTGAATTCGGGATCATCTGAATTCTCCCAGGCTTGATTTTAAACGTATTTACAGCAATTGCGGGCCTGGTGATGCTCGACTGCAGTTCAGTCACCTTGGGTGTGGCGAAGTCCCTTAATGCTTTCTGACCTTCAGCTGCCATTGCCTCTTCTTTCTCAAAATTTTCAAAGTCTTGCTTCGTTTCCTTGATCCACTTACTTAACCTCTGGAACCGTTTCTCAATGTCGTCCTCAAAAGGCAGCAAGTCTGGATTTTTGGACCTGGTTTGCATAAATGGCTTCAAAAACCTGAAATAGGAGGAACAAAACAAAATTGAAAATATTTAAGTAAAACTAGATTAATTAAACAGATATTATAAAAATATTAAGATCTATACTAAATAGTCCCCGGCAACGGCGCCAAAAACTTGTTGGGTAAAATCTATATACGCACAACACGCAAGTATACGTGGTCAACAAGTAATAAAGTGACAAGTAAAGTATCGTTCCCTCAGAGACAAATTAGTAAGAAACTTAACCTTACAATTACCAATTTCCTATTAATCCTAATTTTATTAAACTATTCAATTCAATGATTAAAAATTATAGAAACTAAATTAATAAATAACTAAACTACCACAAAACAATCACAATTATCAAAATCTGGAATTTCAACAATTAATGGAGAATTAGACTTATGATTTCACCCTAAGCTTCACTCTGATTTCTACACCTTTATTCCAATTCAAATCACTATCCCAGTTTATTAATCAAGAACACGAATGTAGTATTAGCCACATCTTGATACCCTAATATCGTATTAATAAATCCACAAATTAGATAGAAATAAGTTAAACACCTTAATCAACTAACTCACTATATCTCTATATATTGAATTATAATTAAAGAAGGTTTAAGATTAAGTTCTCTATACGATCACATGTGATGTCAAGCATATCTCTACCTTAACATTCATCAAGATTCTGCTATTCACAAAATTCATGAACACATGTTGTATTAACTAAGTCTAGATTCGAATATCCTCTCTCGATTCCATACAAATCCACAAAGAATTGTTGATCAGGAAATTCATAAATTCAAGCTCAAATTAATATAGAGAAACTGCAAAATAGCTTATTGAACTGGAATTCAAAGTTTACAAAATCATCGTGTCACTTAAAGATCCATCATAAGCCTAATAAGTGAATTAGTTCATCATAAATGAAATAACAACTGAATATTTCAAAGATAACATTCTTTTAATTATAGATAAAAGTCTAAGAAGAAGAATAGTGAAAACACCCTTCACCTAGCCTAAATCTGCAATCGTCACGAAAATCTCTTCAAAATCTCCCTCCAATGCTTGCTCTTAAAAAACTGGAAATTGATCTTCGTAATATGTCTCGTCTCTTGTTTAATTCGTTGTTAATTGAGTAAAAATAAACATCCAACACACGTTTTTCTAATCAAATCCCATCTCTCTAGAGTTCAATGGCCATCCAAATGCTAAGACATTATGTTCTAACACAGTCATACGCAAAACAGGACTCCCATCTGTCGAGACCCCATACTCAAGCAAGTACAAGCTTAAAACACGCCATTTTCTGCGTGGCACCCTTTCTCGTCGATTGTCATTGAAGACCCCCACCCCGGCGAGGGTATGTAGGTCAAACAAGCCCGCCCTGGCGGGCTTCTATTCTGCTAAATGACTTTGTTTGCTTCATGATTATTTCCAGAAATGCTCAAAATGATTCCAAATCTTCGTTAAATGCCACAACGACCACCCTACACTTAAAAGAACACAAAATCAAATAAAAATGAACATGAAAACAAGAAAATAGAAACAATTAAGCATGAAATGGACAATGATTCGTGGATATGAAATCCACTTATCAGAGTTAACCGAACACGAATTGAATTTTCTGGAAATTCCAGAAAACGTATGAACACAGTTTCTGACAAGGTTTGACTAGCTCAGATCTTGTGATTGTGATGTAGTTCGACTAACCTAGTATAGTATATTTGATCTTTGACATGAGGACTACAAGATTGAACCATTTAAACACCTAATCAATGTCTAGAACCCAAGATTAATCGAGCTGCAAAGTACCTACTTGGAACTGTTTGGGTTTCTAGGTAACCCAAAAAACCTAGAACAGGTCTGACAATGAGTTTGAAGTCCTAGATCTTCATGGTGTGATGTTGTATGACCCTGATTGTTGTTGATATATGTAGTATTACATCAATACTACATGATCACTACCTTAGCAAGCCTAGAAACATCATGAGCAATGAATTTGAAGGTAGTCAAACATAGCATCTTGAGACTAACTTTGAGTGTTCTTGAGGCTCAAGAACACCAATAGTGACAGTTTCTGACGCTAAAGGTTTTAGCGACAATTTTATTAAAATTACTTATATTTAATTTCCAAAAATCATTAAAATAGAAATTTATTTTTAAAAATTCCAAAATGAGTTTTAAAAACTATTTAAAGTTATAAAAATTAACTTTTGATAATTTGACATATTTTTCATTAATATTTGTATTTATTTGAATATTAATGACACTTAATTTATTTAATAATGATATTAAATAAATTAGTTAAAAATGATTTTAATATTATAAAAATTATTTTAAATGATAATAAAGTATTTAAAAATATTTGAAGTTATAAAATATGACTTTTAATATTTTGAGATAAATTTTATTAATAATTTAATATTAATGATATTAGATTTATTTAATAATCATATTAAATAAATGATTTTAAAATGGTTTTATTGATTTAAAAATCATTTAAAAAATATTAAAATATTAATGGTAATTAGTTAAAATGATTTAAAATGTTTTAAAAATCATTTAAGGGTAATATTGATGATTTAAAAATATTTTAAGTTATTATAAATAACTTTAATATTTTGACAAGTATTTCATTAATATTTTAATATTATTTATATATTAATAATAATGGGATTATTCAAGATTTAAATCATTTAAAAATGATTTTAGTGTTTAAAAAATTATTATAAAATATAATAATTATTTGAAAATTATTATAAGCTTCCGAAAAATATTATAAAGGATATTTTAATTATCTAAAATAATATTGAAGCTTTGGGACAGAGTTTTATTGAAAATAAACTCATTTATTATCTGATAGGGTGACCAAGACACCGAATTGATACGGAAGTCCTACCAGACTGAACTAGTTAGACTTGATAAGTGTTTGTATATGTTATAAACACTGTTGTGATTACTTGATTACGTGACTAAGTGATATATTGACTTTAAATGATAGTGTTATGTGTTATGATATGTTATCCTAATTGCGAGACCGATATTATTGATTATAGGTCTTTCAAACGCATCTAAGTTATATTATGTAGAAGTAAACCACATCCAAGGAAAGTTTCTTTAACTCAATCTCGAGTTATTACTTTTCAAATATAGTAGTGGTTAATTATTACTGGTTATACCACGTTTGAGATTTATTGTTAATTATTTGTAGTTAGTGCAAGTTTGTTAATTTAAACTGAGTTTTAAATTTCAAAAGTGTGACTGGTGAATAACTATTGTTGGTTATTTACATCTGCAGGTATTATTGTTGATTGCAAATAGTGTAGTTAATTTCTGTCTATTATTGAACAGTTTTTGAGTTATGTCTTAGCTAATTGTTTTGGTTTGATGAATATTTGTTGGAACTTGATACGTTCTAAGTTGATTGTTATTGAAAGATCAATGCCACTTATTTCAGCTAGGTCGAGATAGATATTAGATGTTGAAATCATAGTATTTCTTTAAATCCAAACTATATTATTGTGATACGAATTCTTGTTGTAAGACTGAGATGAACAACCTTTATATAAAATGGGACTTTGTGGTCGGATATACGACTGTTGCGCGAGCTTGAGTATTATGCATAATATTGGGTACAACGAAGCTGATCACTTTGTGTACTTGTGGAGGGGTATTATTTAATCTTTATGGCTATCTGATACACCTGGGTAATTTCAGCTTTAAATAACTATTAATTACTCGATCGGTTCATGATCCATTGGGATCGCTTAGCACAAAATCTGGAAATTATCCACTTTGTTATTTCGATTGTGTTATCTTTTGATAATCGATTAAATCTTATTGAAACTTTGAAAGCGTTTTACTCTTTCATCATTGAAATTTTGTTTAGCATAAAATGCGATAAAGTTTTGTTATTGATTAATGATTTATTCAGCTAATTCAAATTCCTTTGAACATTATTGAAGTTCTATCAAATTAATAGTCTAATATTTTTGATTCCTATACTTTATTGTATGTTTTAACCTGTGGAGCAAACTCATTGCTCACCCTTGCTTAAATATAATATTTTAGCTAAGCCTGAAGTAGCAGGAGGGTCGGAGAAGGTCCAAGGCAAAGGCAAATTGAAGGAGTAGTTAGTATGAACAATATTTATTATGTTGTTATGTATAACCCTTTTTGTATATCTAAGGGTATGTTTGTTATGTTAAGGTTAGAAAACCTGGGGATAATGTATTAAGATATTAATTAATGATATGTATGTTTATATTTTTAAATGAATGGGTACTTAGATATTATTATATGATGGATTATGAGCTAATAAGTAGGTTTATACCTAATTATCCGGTATCTATTACTTGAATTAGTTGCTTAAACCTATGTTTCATAGTTACTTTGCATGTATTATGTGTTCATTTCATACATTTTATGTTATTTTATAGGTTATGACACGGTATTGGCATGAAGAAGCAAGAAAAATCAATTTGGACATCTTTTGGACTAAAATACGAGAGAAAATGCAAGAAGGGAAGATTGTAGGGCTTTTAACACCAAGTTGGATGCATGTTCTTGGCTTGAAACTTGGATTTTATTGTAGATATACTTCTTAGCTTTCCGAAACAACTTGAATCATCCCAATCGAAGCTCGGATGCGTGAGTTGTGGCCTTTTTATCAACAAAGATTAAAACTAAGAGTTGTCATGCTTGCGATTTACATAGCATCTACTTCACGCCCAATTTCGACCTTTATCCAGTCCGAATCTGTCAAATCTCAAAGAATAAAAGTTGTAGATCTCGTTGATATCTTCGATTTGATAGGTGGCTACCCCGTAACTCCTAGCAGATCAAAAGTTATGCCTATTTTACCAAAGGACATTGCAGCAGGAAACAGAGTGGCGCGGGGCACGCCGGGCCATCAAAATTTCTGCTACAATAGCGCGGGGCATGCCCAAATTAGCCTAGAAGCAGCGCCCGGCGCGCCGGTCGGCGAGGAAAGAGTTAATTTGGGTGTTATAATGTCCAATTTGAGCTAGAATAGGATTGTGAGTTGCCTAACTTGCTAGGGTGACCATTAGAACTATAAATACTTGATTCTAACTTGGATTGGGAGGCTAGTTTTGGAGGATTCCATTAGATTAGATTAGAGTAGATTAGGAGCAAAACCCTAGTTCTTATGAGATTTGGAGATTGAAGAAACTTGGAGACTATTGAAGATCAAGAGCAGGAGCTTGAAGAAGATGGAGATTTGCTGACAACAGATTTATTCTTCACTCTAATCTTATTCTTATCTTTTAATATGTATTCAAGTGTGGATTCTTAGTTTTAATTCAATGTACTAATTCTTTGTTTGAGATTACAATGGATCTTATTGTGTAGTTTATTTTAATATGCTTCACTATCAATTATTATGTTCTATCGTGAGAATTGTCTATTGTGGTTTGGACTTAATTGTTTAATTAATTGACCATTAATTACCATGATAATCTATATGAACTCGAGAGATGAAGTATAGATTTAGATCTGATCATGATAACATGTGTTTGTGATTTCTGCATAGATGGAATTCATGATTCGTGTTTAGGATAGAGATATGCCTTTACGCCATATGTAATCTTATAGAGAACTTGTGCTTTAAATCATTTTTAATTGTAATTCACATAGAGATATAGTGGATTAGTTAATTAGGGTGTCTTGCTTAATTCTATCATCTGTGGATTTTAGTGAGTATGGGTATTATGCATCGACAGGTGGTTTTATCTGCTTTAGTGTTCTTGATTAACAATTCAGGATAGAGCCCAACAAATTTTTGGAGCCGTTGTCGGGGAATTAGTTTAATATTATTTACCAATATTAATTTCAATCAAATTAGTCTTCATTTAAACATTTTTATTTTTATTTTTCATTCTCTTCCTATATTTCTCTCTTTTCAGGTACCATGAATAACTTTGCGTATCAATGGCCATACACGAACATGACTCAACTAAGGAAAATAGGGATTGATGGACTTAAATACATTTTCTGTAGAGTCAGTACAAATTTAGGAAAATTCGAAGACGTAGGAGTTTATCGCAGCCCAACAGAGTCGAAGGATAGAAAACATGACTCAACCAAGGGAAGCGAAGATTGATGGAGTAGCGACACTTTCTGTATTGTCGGCACAGATTGAGACACTTTCGAGGAGGTTGGACGCTTTTGTAGCACAACGTCGTCAAAGTGTGGCGGGTACGTGTGATTATTGTGCTGGAAATCATCTGAGTCATCAATGCGCCATCAGTTTTGAGCCGGTACAGTGTGGTGGTGATTTCCCCAATAATTATGTCTATCCTAACAACTATCATCAAGATTGGGGGTATCACCCAGATTCTTCATGGAGTTTCAATTATCAAGATCAATTTTATGCTCCAAGTCCAACATACCCACCGGATTTCTCGTGTCCACCTCCACTACAACAGGAAGAACATTCAAATTTGGAGGAAATTTTATCCAAGTTCATAGCTTCAAGTAAGGAGAGGAGGATTAATCAGGAGATATCGAGTCAAAAATTTTCAAAACAAATGGAACAACTAATCAATGCCTCAAACATTTGTCCTCAATACACTTGGCCCTATGGTATGGATTCTGAGACTGATGGTGAGCCCGAACCAAATCTGCAATCGGATGTGCGAAATGATATAGATGTTGAAAGAGAGGAGAGACTTGGGGACCAAAAAAAGGAGATCTGTGAAAATCTAACTTTGAGTACCAATGAAGATGAGCTGATTTTGATAGTGTCCCATGTACCTTCTCCACCAAAGTTCAAGAATCCGGGCAGATTTTCAAGACCGTGTCTAATTGGTAGTCATGTCATAGGCAAGGCTATATGTGATATGAGAGTTAGGACAACTTTAGAGCCATGGTGGGATGAAAAAGGGAATATAGAAGAAGACCCTGTTGTGTTTGACAAGCTTCCATGCCATAATTTGATCATAGACATAATGGGGAAAGCACCTAGTGGTTTCTCGTACTTAATAGGGATCCTATCTAAAAGGAACATGCTAGGTGACTTAAATGCATTGGCCATCGCCTGTGGTAACCTCCAAAAGGACAATTTGTTACTGATGGATGGAGGGTTCCTCAACTTTCGAAGAGGAATTGGATAGCGTTGACCAGGCAAAGTCTGGTTGAAGGACTATAAATCAAGCGCTTATTGGGAGGCAACCCAAGTTTAATTTTTATTTATATTTTTTTAGGTTTCATATTAGTTGATAGATTTTTTTTCATTTCTTTAGGATTTAATAAGCTTGCTTCTTTTGTGTTCACAGGTTAGTTAAGTCCAACACAAGTGTGGTGCCCAATTTATTCCAATGTGTCTGGCCTATTCTTCAGACTTCGCAGGTAAGGAGATAAATTGTTATATATTAGGGAAGTCCTCTCTTTTAATTTTTTTCCTATCTTAGCCATTGAGGACAATGTCTGTTTTAAGTTTAGGGGTATTTATCATGTTTAGTATTTACTTGGGCAATGTTTTGATGGAATTTGATTTTAGCCAATGATAAGTGGGTGGTTGATATTTTTAACTCTTGGAGAATTGATGAGCATGCTTAGTCTATATTTTAACTCTTTAGTTGGTTTGCACAATACTTGCGAATTTTTTGAAAATTTTTACACATATCCAATTGTTTAGCTAGTTGGGATTGAAATTTTTTTGGCTAAATGCTTATGAAAGATACCATTACGACTTGAGAAATCTTATTTGAGCATCATTTGAATTGAAAATTAGGCACTCACATAAGTTTGGGGGAAATCTTGGGGTATTTTTGAAAATAAATTATTGGAACCTTCCCGAGTTGAATAATTGAAGCATGTGGTGGGTCGAGATGGAGCATAAAATGCACTCTCCATAAACACAGGCACGGGATGGAGCGTAAAATGCACTCGTTCAATGAAAAGTGGAAAACGAGATGGAGCGTAAAACACACTCATTCAATGAAAAGTGGAAAGTGAGATGGAGCATAAAACGCACTCACTATATAAAGAAAAGAAAATGTGTATGTTTGAAATACTTGGAAAGGGTTCATATGTGCTTAAATATTTGAATATCCTGTTGATCCTCAAAGAAAAAAAAAGAAGAATTTTTTTTTTATGCTTTGTCTATTTTAGCGGTGATTGATGTGATAAGAAGTTTTGAGAGTTGTTTTTGAAAATCATTTATGAGTATTGGTTGATCTAATCTAAATCATGACTAGGTTGAAAATATGGATGCACACACACACTTAAAGGATCAAGAGTAGATGTCAAGCTAATGAAAGTTGTTGAAATTTTATACATGACATTGTTTTGAAATTTTCTGCAGATTATTATTTGAGGTAACCTTTGAGGCCATTGTTTAAATTCATATTGATTCATTGTTTAAGTGGATCATTGCTAAAGAATGAATTTTTCTAATTTGTGTTTTTTCTTGAGGTTAAGCAAATGTTTAAGTTTGGGGGTATTTGATAAGTAGGTTTTATACCCACTTATCTGGTATCTATTACTTGAATTAGTTGTTTAAACCTATGTTTCATAGTTACTATGCATGCATTGTGTGTTTCTTTCATACATTCTATGTTATTTTGTAGGCTATGACATGGCATTGGCATGAAGAAGCAAGGAAAATCAATTTGGACATCTTTTGGACTAAAATATATAAGTAAATGCAAGAAAGGAAGATCGCAAGGCTTTTAACACCACGTTTGATGCATGTTCTTAGTTTGAAACTTGGATTTTATTGTAGATATACTTCTTAGCTTTCTGGAACATTTTGAATCATCCCAATCGGAGCTCGGATGCGAGAGTTATGGCCTTTTTATCAACAAAGATCAAAACTAAGAGTTGTCATGCTTGCCATTTACATAACATCTACTTAAACCCCAATTTAAACCTTTATCCGTCCCAAATCTGTCAAATTGCAATGAATAAAAGTTGTAGATCTCGTCGGTATCTTCGATTCGATAGGTGGCAGGCCCCGTAACTCCTAGGGGATCAAAAGTTATGTCTGTTTTACCAAAGGACATTGCAAAGAAATGTGCAGCTACAAGTGGGCGAGCCGAACCATCAAAATTTCTCTTTCTGATGGCCATATGCGCGCCCAAATTGGCCTAGAAGTAGTGCTGGCCACGTTGATCGGCGAGGAGAGAGTTAATTTGGGTGTTATGATGTCCAATTTGAGCTAGAATAGGATTGTGAGTTGCCTAACTTGCTAGGGTGACCATTAGAACTATAAATTCTTGATTTTAACATGGATTAGGAGGATAGTTTTGGAGGATTCCATTAGATTAGATTAAAGTAGATTAGGAGCAAAACTTAGTTCTTATAAGATTTGGAGATTGAAGCAACTTGGAGACCATTGAAGATTAATAGCAGAAGCTTGAGGAAGATGGAGATTTGCTGACAACAGATTTATTCTTCACTCTAATATTATTCTTGTCTTTTAATGTGTATTCAAGTGTGGATTCTTAGTTTTAATTCAATGAACTAATTCATTGTTTGAGATTACAATGGATCTTATTGTGTAGTTTATTTTAATATGCTTCGCTATCAATTATTATGTTCTATCGTGAGAATTGTCTATTGTGGTTTGGACTTAGTTGTTTAATTGATTGGCCATCAATTACCGTGATAATCTATATGAACTCGAGAGATGAAGTATAGATTTAGATCTGATCATGATAGCATGTGTTTGTGATTTCTGCATAGATGGAATTCATGATTCATGTTTAGGATAGAGATATGCCTTTACGCCATATGTAATCTTATAGAGAACTTGTGCTTTAAATCCTTTTTAATTGTAATTCACATATAGATATAGTGGATTAGTTAATTAGGGTGTCTTGCTTAATTCTATCATCTGTGGATTTAAGTGAGTATGGGAATTATGCATTGAGAGGTGGTTTTATCTGCTTTAGTGTTCTTGATTAACAATTCAGGATAGAGAATAATTGATGAGAAGTGTGTTAACTTAAATGAAGTAATAAGTGAAGTTGTGATTTTAAATCTCCGTAATCTTAATTTAACTAGTGGTAATTAGAATTAGTTTACTTATAAATTGAAATTCATTTGTTTAAATAAGATTGAGTTGGTTACAGGTTAGTACTTGGTGATTTTTATTAAACAATTCCTCGTGGGAACGATACTCTACTTACACTTTATTACTTGTTGACCATGTATACTTACGTGTTGTGCGTAATTAGATTTTACCAAATATGAGCACCAAACTCGTGGGTGAGGTAACCTAGATTTGGGGGCGTCATAGGTTTGTATCAAAGTTGTAGGTTATAAACCTTAAGTGGGGTGGGGGAACCTTAGGATTATAACCATAAGCGAGATAGAGAAGATTCATTTAGAGTTATAAGTAAGGGATTGACGAAATATATCAATAGTAAGATATGTTGACGCATAGTGTTTATGAATTTTGTACCGGTGATGTACTAATCAAGATTGTTTAAAACTGATTATAGGATGTCAGGAGATGATGAAATGAGTACGGAGGTGTTAGCAGTTGTTGCACCAATGCCAGTAGTCGAGGTGCCAGCTCAGAGTGAGTCAGTTAAAGAAGTTATGAGAGATGAACCTATGGTGAATCTTGGAAGAGATCATGATGAGTATCCTAAAATGGATCTGAATGAAGATGAGGAGGTAGATTCTGAAGAAGTTAAGGTGGAGTCGAAAATTAAGGCTGATGTAGGAGAAAAAGGTCAAGTATCTGCAGAAGTTCAGGAGCTATGGAGTAAGGTATTTCTCTTGGAGGAGTTGTGGAAGACGGAGAGATCATTGCGTGAGATGACCAAAGAACGGAACGATCTGAAGGCACAAGTGGATAGGATGAAGGTTGAAGGTGGTGGATCATCGGAAGGTACACTTGTTGCATCCTTTTTAGTTTAACAAAAAAGACTCTAACTCATGCAAGTATACATGGGTCAACAAGTAGTACAGTGTAAGAAAAGTATCGATCCATGGAGAAAGGTATTAAATCTAATTTATCATGCAACAACTTAATCACTATTTCTATATGCTTAAACGATCAACTCAAAAGTAAATTGAATTATAAAGTAATTAATGAAACAAAATTATAATTACTAAAGTAATGAAATCAAAAAGGAGAGAAATGGGATTCTAATATCATTTAATGTTTCATCTAAACTGCAACCCTCATGTAATGTTTAATTATTTATCATGGAAAACTAGTCCAGTGCACTAAAGTGGAACATAATCATTTTTCAATGAACTATGACCAATTTACATAAAATCCACATTTTATAGAAATCATGTAAGCATCACTATTACCAAACTCACTATATGTCTATGTGAATTTGCAGCAAAAATGATTTAAGTGCAAGCTCTCTTAATGACTACATATGGTGAACTGCTATATGCCTATCCGGGTCACAAATCACAAAGCCTAATACACGTAAGCTTCACAATCATATGCCATCATGGTTTAATCTATACTTATATTTCATTTTCCAAATTCATATGAGCAATTAGTGTAAATGGTGATCAAGCATTCAAGCAAATAAGCATAACCATAATAGGTAATCCAATGATAAATATACAACATCACAATCAGATATACATATTTAAACTACGCATCAAAATCCATTAGAATCACATAATTGAGTTTAGTTCATTTCTGAACCAAAAGTCATTATGGGATTGAAGCAAAACATGGAATTAAGAAATGCAATCAATAGATATAAGAGAAATCATAGAGCAAATCTGTTAATCTTTGTTGCAGAGTCTGTTCCAAGCGTGTTCTAAATCACCAAAATCTCCAGAAAATGTAAACTATAATTATTGATTAATCTAGATAAAGAGAGGAGTTAAATGTATCATCTAATGCTCAAACTGTCTCTATTCAAGCTAAAACCTAAGAACAGTAATGATAATGATAAAAACTACATCTGGTACCAACCATATCATCTCAGTTGAGCAAAATACGCTCAAGTTCAAATTACAAAAAGTTAGTAAAATTAACTGAAGAAGACTTGCGCGGCCGCAAGGAATTACACTACATTATGGACGCGGGCGCGGTATGGAGTTGTCTGCAGAGTATATAGCACGGGCGTGCCAAAGCCTTTTGTTGTTGGAGTGCGCCGCACGATGCCTGATCTTCCTCTATCTTGCCTTAAGTGTGGGCGCGCCATGTAGAGCTTGAATAGCAGCGCGGCCACGATGCTGCTGCACTCTGTCTTCTGCTGTCTTTTTGCTTGTTGTTGCTGCTTTTTGTTGCTACTAGCTTTCTTCTTCGTATCCTCACTTCTGCACTTCACCAATTCATTGATCCCCTTCTTATTTTCTCATGTCCACCTTGCCATGCTTTTGCTAGCTTCATGCCATCCATGCCAATCCATGTTATTCCATGCCTTATGTTGCTATAGGAGTTCCATCAATACATACTACAAAATAAACATAAAATGCAATAAAATATAATAAAAACTACTTGAGATGAGCATAATTCCAGTGAGTTGGCACCCAATAAGTAGGTATAAAACCTACTTATCAAATACTCCCAAACTTGAACTATTGCTTGCCCTCAAGCAATGCATACGAAAATAAAATGAACAATGCAACTACATGCTATGCAAACTACACTATGATGCAAGTGAGTCCAAAGATTTCCAGCTACAATGGAATTCTAATTAAGTGTGCCTCAGAGAATTTTCCAGATTCAAGAATAAAATATCAAACTAAGCTATAGACATAACATTATACAATCAAATAATTCAAACTCGCTATATAGATGTTGTGTGTGTGTTATGTTAACAAATATGCTTAATAGAGACAAAGTCTATACATGTTATACTACTAAAGATAGAAAATTGAAGTTTAAATCAAGAATTACGTATACTAATGAAACAAAAACTACTCCAACACATTAATACAAACTAAGGTTCAATAATGGGTTTATTCTGCTTTATTTTTACTCACGAGGGCAATTTTTGCACTTTCCCGCAGTGTTTATTTGTTTCTTTTTTTTAGCGAGTGCATTTTACGCTCCATCCTGCCCAACAACAAGCTTCAATAATTCAACATGGGAAGGTTTCAATAATACTTCTCTTTTTTTTCTTTTTTTTATAGCAAGCATACCCATGTGTTCCCAAAGTTTGATTATCAGTGTTTTCACAATCTAATTCCACTTTCTACACAATTCTATTTTTAAAAACAACATTTTCTACTAAGCAGGCAAAACACATTATTCTTATACTAACAAGCATATATGAACAACTATGTGCTAACCGAAAGCATCTAAACAACAAGTATGGCTCAAATCATGTATACCATTATAACCGAGCTCATGTTATCACTAAATTCAAAAATCCATCAAATTCATATTCACCATTGGCTAAAATAAAATTCCATAAAGCTAGATACTTGGGATATGCAACTAAACACATAACTAAAACATAAATTAATCACTAAAATGCAAAAAAGTTCTGCAATTATTAAATAAACACATACTAAACAAATAAACATGCAAAAATTAAACTAAACATGCAAAGATGATGCAAATTAACTACATGCAACTACACTACTCTACTAAACACCCAATACCCCCAAACTTAAAATATTCATTGTCCCAATGAATGAAGGTAAAGGGTTTTAAGGAACTCCCCTAGTTATCAGTTGTACCAACCTCCTCGGGTGGTGAGTCTGGCAGTGGAAACGGCATGGCTGTCCTAAATTGTGGCACTCAAGCATCGTTCCTTGTTGTGCGAAAGCCTCGACTAGGGACCTCGTCAATCCATTGGAAAATGCTAAAAAAATTTCATACATTGCGTCGACCTTTCTCTTCAACCTTCGGAGACGACGATCATCCTGTTCAACAGTGGCTTGGACTGAGGTTCCGGCGTCAGTTGTGTGCATGGGCTGCGGTGAAGGCCTCGATGAGGCTAGTGGAAGGATGAAACCTTTGCCCCTTGGATGAGGGGTACCTCCTGCCCAATCCACAAACTTAGCTATTGTGGTGTCAGTGATATCCTGACTTGGGTATTGCAACGGTTCATTATCCCACATGATTCCTGCTCGAGCACATAAATGAGCAACAACTGAGGCGTGTGGTATACTTCCTGTAGTGTTCCCCCGCATGTAACGTAACATGTTCTGGTTAAGGAGATGACCAACATCAATGTATTTTCTTGTAATTATACCCCACAAAATAATTGCCCGCTCAGTTGTAATCTCATGTTGATGGGATGATGGCATAAGTTTTGCACAGATAAATAGATTCCAAGATTTGGTATAACGGTTGAAGGCTGAAGCTTGAAAAGTTCTAGGCCGATTCGTGCCTGGCTTGTAGGTCCACTATGTACCCGATACACACAAGTCAGTGAAAACTCTGTCAAGGTCAGTCTCAAACCTTGCAGCCTCGACCCAATTTGCACGTCCAGTTGGAGGGTCGGGTAAATTAAACACGCCGCAAATCGCCTGTGGGCGATAGTCTACTTGCATACCTCTGATGTGATGCCCAAAAAATAGGTATACATCACCCATCTTGAGTCGCCAAATACATGGTACAGAAATCAAATACAAACTTCTTTAATACAACTGTCGTGTAAAAATACGACAAAACATTACAATTATCCACACTCAATGAAGTTCTCATTACAATTATTATCACACTATTTCATAGAATAGTGAGGACTACTAAAGTCACTTATCCTGGACCATCACTCCATTCCCCGACTCGTCCCAGCTATATTCTCATTTCCTGAAGAGAACAATGAAAGAAAAGGGTGAGCTCAACTAGCCCAGTAAGAAATATTATGACTAAGATAATGCAGAATAAATTATCCTTAGCCTTCAACAGTATAACAACTGATAGAATATAATAGACAACAAGTTTTAGATCAACAACTGCAGCGGAACAAGCAATCCATTAGAAGAGTCAAGTAGAGCATGATATCTACTATCTTCTATGATTTAAAAAGTTTTTCATCAAATTTATCACTGAGACTCAGCTTAATAAATAAACCACATCATCGAATCATCCTTGCACTAAGGACCAAGGATATTCATGTAATCAACAATGATAATGATTATACCGAATAATCACTGGTCATAATCATACCAACAACTGTCCATCAATGCACTACGGGCCAATGAGGACTTTTACCACATCATTTATAACAGTATGGGTCATGATTATACCAAATGATCCCCGGTCATAATCATACCAATCAATAGTCCATCTATGCACGTAAGCCAAAGATGACTTTCATCACAATATAAGCATGAGGATGATGACAATGATATAAACATTAATCAAACGAAATCAAGGATAAACATTGAAGACTTTAAATTTATCCAGAGTTTAAAAATATCCAAATTGTCAACATTATACTGCTGTATGGAGTAAAATTCAAGAATAATATTCATGTACCAAAAATAATTTGGACAGAAAAGAAATATATTTTCCGGGTAAATAGTACCCCGTGAATAGTACCCTGTGAATAGTACTTCGGGAATAGTACCTTGTGAATAGTACCCCAGCATGAAAAGTACCCCAAATACCCGAGTGAATAATATTTGGATGAATAGTAATTGGGTGAATAGTAACTCATGAATAGTACTCTGGCATGAAAAGTGCCCCGAATACCCGAGTAAATAATATTTGAGTGAATAGTAACTGGGTGAATAATAACTCGTGAATTTTACTCTGTCATAAAAAGATCAATAATTATCAAGAAAGCTCAAAATAATATTTCCATGAAAAGATACTGGATGAAGCGCAAATATCAAGGATATTCTACTAATGTCATGGAGTATAGAAGCTAAAACTTCAACAAAATGAGTATAGAATTCAAAATCTGAAACAAAATAATATTACTTATATACTAAAGAGTATGGAAGAAAATATTATTTCAAACGAATATTGATCAAAAACAACATCCCTTATAACTGTTGAACGAAAATAATATTTCAACGAATATTTAACGAAGATAATATTCCTACAAATATTGAACGAAGATAATATTCTTTATGAATATTGAACAAAAAAAATATTCAAACGAATATGAAAAATAATATCTCTTCAGAATATGAAATAAATAATACCCCTTACCTCGTAAGAAGATCGGATATCGGAGTAGTGAAGTAGCGGTATCGCTTTTCTTCTATCTCTCTATAGCTTCTCTCTATATATCTTCTCTCTCTATAATTGCTCTTGTGAGTCTTAGTGAATTGGTGAGAATGAAGGAAGAATGAGCTTCTATTTATAGGAAAATATAGTTTCAATAATTGCACATTTTGGGGCTCGAAATATTACAGTGTAATACCTTCATCTTTTCCTTCATTTTTAATTTAGTCCTACAAGTATTATCAAACTTGCACCACCTCCACTAATAGTATATCATGTGAATCAATAGTACAATCATGTGACTCAATAGTTCTATACATGTGAAAAAATAATTTCAGTATAGTACCTTCATCTATACCTCAATTTTTAATTTAGTCATGAAAGTATTATCAATCTTGCACCACCTCCCCTAATAGTACATTCATGTGAATCAATAGTACACACATGTGAACAAATAGTTGTAGACATTCAAAATTTTCTGCACACCTGTTACTAACATTATAGGAGGGAAAATTTGTCTTTTGGAGATAACCCTAGAAAATAGCTCACATCCATTTCGGATACTACCAAAAGTTCAGTCTCAACCCCAGAACACACCTCGAGAGTATCATTTCCAACCTCGGAGATAACCCCGAGTTTTATCCTTGGCGATAACCCCAAGGAATGATGGTGCAGTTCCGGCGATAACTCCAGAAATGCTTGTTTCAAATGCATGCTATCAGCTTCAATCTCAAACCTCCTGCCGAGGCACTCATACCTCAGACCCGGAGCTAACACCGAGCAGACAATCACATTTATAAATGACCTTACAGCATTCAAACAATTGCAGCAGTCCAATCACAGATGTAACCCTGAGCAACGTCCGCTTTCAACTCAAACCAGAGATAACCCCGGTGAGGAGTCAAACATCATCCTGGCACCTCAACACCTGCGCGTCGTCTCAACACTTCATACATACATACATACAACAATGTCCTACAAGAACCAAGGAGTTCCAATCCCGAGTGGCTATTACACGTGGAGCACACCGGAAAGAATTTGAAGCTTGAAGACCATGGGCATGGTCCCCTCTTCCTGACTTTGTACAACCTCTAATCCCATGTCATTGCATAACTCTTAACACAAGCGGTCCAAAGAAGGTCTTATATACCACATTTGGATGCTCGGATTGAAGTTCTGCAAGTTCGAAGGACATTACAAAGGCACGAGTGCACGATTTCGAGACAATGAACCCATGAGCCGGGGCATCTCTCGCAGCGTACCAGGTGCATCTCATGGTACCGCCGCAGTACACTTCACTGGCTCCTCCCTCTATAAATAGAGGGCTTGGGGTGGCAATTTATAAAAAAAGAGAGGCGAGGAAGCCCTGTCCAATTTGCTCTGTACACACCCCATATTGAGTGTTTCCTCATTTTAAACATCTGTTAGCTCACATATAGCTATATTTTTATCCAGTGGGAGCTGAGTGTTTATCCATATAGAGTCATAGAAGCCTACATTGGCAGCCCACTGTAAGCCTTCTCATACTCTATAAAACCTTTCTCTTCATCTTTGCACACACTATTCTACACATTGAGAGTCGTGTTGTGTGCGTTTTCTGGACTTCGGTCCGTGGTTTTCATTTCTGTCTGTATATATATACTTATATATATATATGTATATATATGTATATATTTTTATATGGACAAACATTATCGAGTTATGCCTCGATTGAGCCTAGGCTTATGTCTGGAGCGTTTACCTGCTTTTATATATATACATATATATATATATATACATATATATATATATATATATATATATATATATATATATATACATTTCATTATGCCCGAGTTTACTTCGAGGCCTTTTACTGCTTTATTTACATTTAGTCCCGCCTGGAGTTTACTTGGTGGCGGTTGATCGCATTTACTGCTTTATTTACTTTTCTGATCCCCCATGGAGTTGTTTCATGGTGGTTGATCATGTCCATATATATATACATATATATATATATATATATATATTTTTACTGCTTTTATATATTTACATTTTCGATCCCCCCTGGAGTTGTTTCGTGGTGGATGATCATGTCTGTATATATATATTTACTGACTTTTATATATATAACGCCATCGCTTTTATATAAATTGCGGCATCATGTGAGCCTAGGAATCATGTGATCACAGATTCAGGCTACTGAATCTAGATTCGGTTCCCGTGATGGACATTTTTCAGCTATAATCAGCTTGTACATTATTTACAGTGTCTGAATTTCCTTGGATGGCTGTCATGCCCATGAGGAGTTCGGCACTCATGTATATTATTTTCTCGAGGATGCTTCGCATCTCGAAAATAAAAGCAAACAAGCCGAACATTTTAATAATAAAATGGAGGTATGAAAAGGTCTCAATTAATATTGAGTACAGGGTTTGAAAAACCTCTTTTTACAAAACTTCACTGCTATATCCTGTTTAAAATTGAATTTTTCTATAAATTTAAACACTTTGTATATAAGTACGAACGAGGCCTCGCACTACTTATAAATAATTGCACATTGATCCACACACATAAACACACATTCATATAACAGTTTCTTGAAAAGTGGCAGTCACTGTGGCAACACGGATGTCGAGGGGTGCCTAACACCTTCCCTCCGCATACTCAAGCCCCCGAACCTAAATGAATCTTGGTTTCACAGACCCATTTAGCAGTGTCACATCACTGGGTCAATGTGCAAACCTTTTCGGTTGTGTTGGTGCAACCAGTTAAAAACACCAACTGGCGACTCTTAAAGTCAAATCATCGACATTACACATGTCGGACCTTTTTCACTTGTTTTTTCAAACAAATCTCACATAACATGAGAACACCAAAGAACAAGTAACGAAAAGGGACAATAAAAATCTCGACGTCGATAATAGTTATAAACATGTGAATTAATAGTAATTAATTGCTCATTTATCCGATTAATTACCCCGATTGGTCAATATAACTTCCAGACATCAATTATTATCAAAATAAATATCGATTCCACTAATACTAATAATCCCAACACAATGAAACTATCAATTTCATCTTTAATCAATACGAACTTATTCATCATTAATATTATAACTCATAATATTTAACACCCACGTCATTCCCAGAAAAGAGGAGGCTTTCCAATAAGAATTTTTTTCTATTGGCGCGCAATTAGTTGACCTAACCTCTCCTTGACAGAACTTCTAAACATTGTCAATATTGCAAATAATAATATGAATAACTTTGTCGTCTCAATTATTAATTTAATAATATAACATATTATGCAGATGATACTATGACAACAATTGAATCAATAATATGAGAGATATGATGCAGTAATTACTGTAGCAATAATTGAGTATAACTGAGTGACTTCTAACGTAAGCATCAATAATGAATACCGTGTGCTACTATGCAACCACGCGTATTACTGTACTTTTACTACCGGGTAGTTCAACAGTTTAACGGTAAAACTTTCACCGTTATTTTTATAAAAAGATAATTATGTCATTTTCTAAGTACGACAATACTTTCGTTGTGGGGTCCACTAATGATTGTGCCATCGTACGAATATTCCATGTTAAAATGAATATTTCCCGACCAATCGAATATTCCCCGACACAACAAATATTTTATATCAACTTGCTTACTTTACAAAATTTTCAAATATCACCCTTAACTTTAACCTTGATCAATTTAACCATTTACTAAATAACATAATAATTATAGGAAAATTGAATACTTTTATTTCATAAAATTCGGGGTCATACAATCTCCCCTCCTTATTAAATTTTGCCCTTGAAATTTATGTACGTACCTAGTATGTCGAAGAGGTGAGGATACCTTGTTTAGATTCTAACTCTTGAGGTATAACCTTTGAGTGTCGAATATGATCCTTCTTATCCAAGATTTTAACACGTATCTCCTCATACGTTAAATCTTCTGCTATCTCGTCTAGTTCTAATTCAATAATGTGGTTCGGGTCATCCACATATTTACGTAACATCGATACGTGAAAAAAAATGTTATGAACACGCAACATACTTGGCAGTAAAACGACGAGTCTATAGGCCACAGTTCCTACTCGATCGAGGATTTCAAATAGACTAATAAAATTGAGGGTTGATATTTCCTCTTTTCATCGACTCTTGTTTCTAGAATAACGCCTTCTTGAACCTTCTTCTTCGTATTCATCAGCTCCGGGTCTGTAGCTTGAGCGGTTTTAATTTTATCGATTAACGTCAATTCTACTTGTATTATTTGACATCATCACGTGGGTCCTTAGAGTCTTTAACTCTATCTTTATCATCATGTGAAATGGGTCTTTGTGTTAACAACATTACAATTGTAAACGTATACGATCTTTTACTCAATGCAGCAGCTACCACATTCCGTTTTTCCACGATAATATTGAATGGTATGGTCGTAATCTTCAATAGCTCGAGCCAACGTCTTTGGCGCATTATACGTTCGTTTTGGTTAAAGAAAAATTTAAGGGTTTTAGAAATAGGTTTTGTATTGGGGTCAATACAAAATTTGATTTCACACTCTGGGTAGGCCAGGAAGTTCTTATAGAATACGTCAGGAAATTTATTAACGATAGAAATATCATTTAAAAACTATGACTCTCATCCAAGACTTGGATAGCACATGTAATGAAGGTTTCTCCTAATGGAGTTTCAACCGATAAGTCAAACAAGGTATAGACTTCGTAAGAGTTTATGATTAACTAACCCATGATAACTTCGTTCGGGTTACTCGCTTTTTGAGAAGGCTGTGAACCTTGGAAGGCTGTGAATAGTTTGGACTTATATGTCCCTCCTCTCCGCATCTGTAGCATCTAACTGGTGGTCGTTCTCCTCCCCTAGAATTTGTTACTGGTGCTGGTGCTGGTGCTGGTGCCGACGTCTTCCCATCATCGTTAAATCTTCTCTCCTTAAATTTTCCACTTGAATCATTTCTTCTATTATCTTGGCCATGATTACCACCGAAGTGGTTACCATTTCTGTCATGATAATTTCCTCCACTATGGTTATCATTATTCAGATGACCGTTGCCACCAGTACGATTATTATTGTGTTGTTGCTCGCTATCTTTTAGTTGGGCTGGCTCATTATCGCGCTCCAAGAACTGAGCCCTATTCACTACATCTGAATACAAACACAATTTGTGAGAAATGAGGTATTGACGTATTTCGTGTCTCAAACCTCGCAGAAACATTCGCGTCATTCGCTCCTCATTATCAAACAAATGGGATGTAAACCAGGACAACTCGGCAAACTTAGCCCCGTACTGCGACACGGTCATAATGTTTTGCTCCAGCTTGATGAATTCCACCTCCTTCATGTGACGAATACTTTCGGGAAAGTACTTGTCGTTGAATAATTCTTGGAATTTCTCCCAAGACATCTTTAGTGCGGCAGGCTAAGTACGTTTTACTGATTCCCACTAGTAATCTATCTCTCCTTGCAACATGAAGGTGGCAAAAGGATCCTTTTGCTCCTCGGAACATCCCAAGACATCAAATATCTTTGTGATCTCCTTTATCCACGTCTCCGCTTTAAGTGGTTCTAGCTCTCCCAAAAACTCTGGTGGTCCCAGCTCCTTGAACTGCTTAGTGGTGACCGTCCAAGAGTTGCCAGTGTTTCCACCTGCATTTTGTACATGAGTCTCTCTCGCCTGATGTTGCATGAATTGCATAAAGCCTTTGAACATCCCATCGTTCATCATCTGATCGGTGTTGTTGTTTACCTAAGGATTATTGTCTTCTTGTTGCACATTATCCTGGGTATTGATCGTTGGTGACTCAACGGTCTCATGTGCTTCATTGCTGATCTTAACATTTTCATATGCCATTTCCAAACACTATCACAAAACAAGGGTTAATTGACATGCAACATATTATCCCTATACTCTGACCGACCAATTAAATACCAAATAAACTTAGGTAGGTCATACTAGTGAAGGAATTCCCCGTCTCTCCCCTCCTAATTCTTGTCTCACATCTCAGCCAGGGATCATATCCCTAAGCTCTGATACCAACTATGACGCCCCCAAAATAGGTATACATCACCCATCTTGAGTCACCAAATACATGGTACAGAAATCAAATAAAAACTTATTTAATACAACTGTCGTGTAAAAATACGACAAAACATAGCTGAGTTTTTAAAACGAATATTGTCTTCTAGACAATATCCACACTCAATGAAGTCCTCATTACAATTATTATCACACTATTTCACAGAATAGTGAGGACTACTAAAGCCACTTATCCTAGACCATCACTCTATTCCCCGACTCGTCCCAGCTATATTCTCATTTCTTGAAGAGAAAAAAGAAAGAAAAGGGTGAGCTCAACTAGCCTAGTAAGAAATATTATGACTAAGATAATGCAGAATAAATTATCCTTAGCCTTCAACAGTATAACAACTGATAGAATATAATAGACAACATGTTTTAGATCAACAACTGCAGTGGAACAAGCAATCCATTAGAAGAGTCAAGTAGAGCATGATATCTACTATCTTCTATGATTTAAAAACTTTTTCATCAAATTTATCGTTGAGACATCGAATCATCCTTCCACTACGGGCCAAGGATATTCATGTAATCACCAATGGTCATGATTATACCGAATAATCCATGGTCATAATCATACCAACAACTGTCCATCAATGCACTACAGGCCAATGAGGACTTTTACCACATCATTTGTAACATTACGGGTCATGATTATACCGAATGATCCCTGATCATAATCATACCAATCAACAGTCCATCTATGCACGTAAACCAAAGATGACTTTCATCACAATATATGTAACACCCAAGAAAATCGGATTTTTATGACAATTAAATTTTTATTTGATTATGTGAATTAAATGAATTTAATTGATTTATTTTGTGAGTAAGCTATGTGAAGGTCGTTCTATGACCTAGGATGTGTTTATGTGGTTAGTAATCTGACTACGTGCTAGAATTAATTGCTTAGAATTTCCAAGACGAAAATAAATGTTTTCCGAGAAATTTTCGTAAAAAAACACTATTCATCCGTTTCTGTTCGGGGAATTATTTTGAAATTCCGAGAAACACATAATGATAGAATATCGAAATGAGATGAAATATCTGATAATATTTCAATTATGGCAAACGAAGTTTTCGCCTGCGAACTTAAAACCTAAGGGTTGAGTATATTTATTTCCGAGAAGAAAATGAAACGGGTAGAAGGAATTGCGTTATTGTTAGAGTGTGTGTTATACTAGGATGATACTATTTAGTATCTATGTATAATACGATGATTTAATACGAAGTACAATACGATTATTGTACGAGTATTATACGGAGAGAATACGTGAATTATACGTATAGAATACTATTCGTATTATGTAATTAAGTTAAGACTTAATGTTAATTCATTTGGGTGGGATTATGTTTTGTCCAATCAATTGAATGAGCAAGCCCAAGGAATTTTTGTGTTAAGCCCAAGTCAAGGCCCAATATTAGATTGGTTAAGCCCAATGCAAGAAAAATCGAACCGTGGATCGAACCGGTGGGTCACTGAATGGGTAAAACCCATGGGGCAACCCATAGGGATGACCCATGGGCAAGGTCGGTCGGCCACTTAGTGTGCAAGGCAAGATAATCACTTGGTCACCAAGTATTTTACTTGGTGACAAAGTGTTGAATAGTAAGGAGGTGGTGGTGTATTGTCCAATTTGCCCTCCATTTTATTTGCTTATAAATAGAAAGCTAAAGTTGGTCATTTGAAGGTTTTTCAAGTTGCCAACATATATTTTGAGAGAGAGAAAGAGCTAAACTCAAGCAAATAATCTACTTTGAAGCTTTGCCTTAGAGTTTTTCAAGATTACCTAAGAGTTCTTAAGGTAATATTCCCTAATTCTAATTCCATCTCTTTTGGTTTTCTTTTATCATGGAGAATCATAAATGGGTGGTGTATGTCTAGTATGGTAGAATAAGGATGACTTACCATAGATTCAATCTCTATAAGTCATGAGATCATAAAAGTCATAAGGGTTGTTATAGCTTAAAATCATGAAATTATTGATTGTTGATAAACAATTGAACTCCATCAATACGTTAATATGTGCATCTTGTTTGGTAAGGATGTAGATATGAAGTCCATGGAGTATTCCATGTGATTTGGCTTATAGAACATTAGTAATAAAGTTATGGCGAATTTCACGGAAATAGACGTTAAACGTCGAAAACGTAGAAATTCTGGATTGGTGGTCGAAAGTTGTCGTGAGACTTGAAAATGTTATTTTTCAATGTCAACATGTGAGATAGGTTATTTAAGAGTCGTGGACTCAAGAATCATTGGATTCTGACTTAAAACGAAGAAAACGAGCATTGAACGCTCATTAACGTTTACGAACGCTTAAAAAATGAACTCAATAGTGAATTTTGAGTTAACGGATTCGAAAGTGTCAAATTCTTATTTGAACGCGTAGAGTATGTCATTTATGACGTGTAGGCTTTTGAACGGACCAAATCGGACTCATAACGAATAAGTTATGGATCCAAGAAACTCACCAAAATTTTTATTTGTTGAATTTTTAAGTCAGGCTTGAGGTGCAGGCGCCATGAGGCAGATAAAGGTGTGTTAAATGTCGCATTCGCAATACACACGTTGTGTAGTTAGCTCTTTGGAAAGTGGTAAATACAGCTGATTCTGATATTGATATGTCATTATTGCGGTAAGTGTGCGGGTTTTTGATAAATAACTTAGGTTTTGAACTGCAATTGTTCAGAGACCTAAAAGAGTAGAGTTTATGTACTTCATAAGTGTACTAAAAATATTCCTATACTACCTATACTAAGGTATATGGTATTGAAACTTAGGAATTGAATGCATGTTAGTAATGTATGAATGACGAACACAAAGTGTTGTCAATGAACCTTAATCGGTAAACAACGTTGGTACTTCACCAATGATGATAGAGTCCGGTTAATAATGTAAGTTGGTTAATAATCCGGGACGAAGGGTAATAAATCGAGTTGACTTTATTAATGATATTAAGTTAACAAAGACATAGAAGAGAAAGAAGTTGGTAGGAACAATGTGAATAATTGTTTGATAGCTAATTACAGTGTGCTATGTGAATATATCATGTAGATTCTCTAAAGGCTGTGGTCAGTCGATTAAGTTATTTGAAGACGCTAAAAGGCAAGTTTTCTTAATGCTTGTCTAACCTTCAAGTTAGTCATGTTTTATGTGATTCATTGTACTGAATTGCACGACTGATTTTAAAAAAAAGGGTCAATGTCAGATTTAACTCGGCTAGACTACTCGTAAGATATAGATTGATTGATATTCATATCTTTCTATATAGAAATGTTAACGCTATCCTATGCCAAGTAATTGGTACGGATGTGAAGGTAAGGTTTGTCTATGAACAAACAAAAGTATTTTTCATCGATTATTCGAAGGGCATGCTAGTTTGCCAAATGTTAAACGTAAATACGTTTAACGAATGAGTGTTGATCAACATAGAGTACTATAGGCTTATCACCTAGAAGTGCTCGTAAGTAATGCGGATGTACAACCTTAGTGCTGTGATATCCTTTTCAAGTATAAAAACAGAAAGCTCATGTTCATGGTCTATTGACCGGTTCAGAATTCCTAATCTATTCTATATTTTGGGAATTTATGTTATGAAATGTTAAAGTATTATTGTTTCATAATACTTCATAACTATTTGTTCAGTTATGTAGGAATTGTCATATAATTCAGGAATGTGGTATTATTGTTATCCTTTGTTAAACTTGCTAAGCTTGTTATGCTCACTTCTTGCGTGAATTATATGATTGCAGTTAAGGATGAACGTACTGAGAATGCTAAGAGAGATAAGGGCAAGGCTAAGATGGATACTTAACCATCGTGTAATAGATTAGTATGTTTATATGTATTATACATTATGAACAACAAACGATGTAATCGGTTTATGAACCTGGGAAGGATTATACTTTGATTGTAATAAGAAGATAGTAATTACATTCATTATGTTGTATTTCAATGGAATAATTGTATAGTTATGAGTATAGTGTAGCACCATATGTCGGGTTGGAAGATACCCGAATTTGGGGGCGTCACAATATAAGCATGAGGATGATGACAATGATATAAATATTAATCAAACGAAATCAAGGATAAATATTAAAGACTTTAAATTTATCCAGAGTTTAAAAATATCAAAATTGTCAACATGATACTGCTTTGTGGAGTAAAATTCAAGAATAATATTCATGTATCAAAAATAATTTAGACAGAGAAGAAATATATTTTCCGGGTAAATAGTACCCCGTGAATAGTACCCTGTGAATAGTACTTCGGGAATAGTACCTCGTGAATAGTACCCCAGCATGAAAAGTACCCCAAATACCCGAGTGAATAATATTCGGATGAATAGTAATTGGGTGAATAGTAACTCGTGAATAGTAACTCATGAATAGTACTCTTGCATAAAAAGTGTCCCGAATACCCAAGTAAATAATATTTGAGTGAATAGTAACTGGGTGAATAGTAACCCGTGAATAGTAACTTGTGAATAGTACTCCATCATGGAAAGATCAATAATTCTCAAGAAAGCTCATAATAATATTTCCATGAAAAAGATACTGGATGAAGTGCAAATATCAAGAATATTCTACTAATTTCATGGAGTATAGAAGCTAAAACTTCAACAAAATTAGTATAGAACTCAAAATCTGAAACGAAATAATATTACTTACATACTACAGGGTATGGAAGAAAATATTATTTCAAGCGAATATTGAACAAAAACATCCCTTATAACTATTGAACGAAAATAATATTCCAACAAATATTTAACGAAGATAATATTCCTATGAATATTGAACGAATATAGTATTCTTTATGAATATTGAACGAAAATAATATTCATACGAATATGAAAAATAATATCTCTTCAGAATATTAAATAAATAATACCCCTTACCTCAGAAGAAGATTGGATACTGGAGTAGTGAAGTAGCAGATTGCTCTTCTTCTATCTCTCTATAGCTTCTCTTTATATAGCTTGTCTCTCTATAATTGCTCTTGTGAGTCTTAGCGAATTGGTGAGAATGAAGGAAGAATGAGCTTCTATTTATAGGAAAATATAGTTTCGATAATTGCATGTTTTGGGGCTCGAAATATTACAGTATAATACCTTCATCTTCTCCTTCATTTTTAATTTAGTCCTGCAAGTATTATCAAACTTGCACCAACTCCCCTAATAGTATATCATGTGAATCAATAGTACAATCATGTGACTCAATAGTTCTATACATGTGAAAAAATAATTTCAGTATAGTACCTTCATCTATACCTCAATTTTTAATTTAGTCATGCAAGTATTATCAATCTTGCACCACCTCCCCTAATAGTACATGCATGTGAATCAATAGTACACACATGTGAACAAATAGTTATAAGCATGTGCATTAATAGCAATTAATTGCTCATTTATTCGATTAATTACCCGATTCGTCAATATAACTTCCAGACATCAATTATTATCGAAATAAATATCGATTTCCACTAACACTGATAATCCCAACACAATGAAACTATCAATTTCATCTTTAATCAACACGAACTTATTCATCATTAATATTATAACTCACAATATTTAACAACCACGTCGTTCCCAGGAAAGAGGGAGCTTTCCGATAAGGATTTATCCCTATTGGCGAGAAATTAGATGACCTAACCTCTTCTTGATAGAACTTTTGACATTATCAATATTACAAATAATAATATGAATAACTTTGTCGTCTCAATTATTGATTTAATAATATAACATATTATGCAGATGATATTGTGACAACAATTGAATCAATAATATGAGAGATATGATGCAGTAATTACTGTAGCAATAATTGAGTATAACTGAGTGACTTCTAACGTAAGCATCAATAATCAATACCGCGTGCTACTATGCAACCATGCATATTACTGTACTTTTACTACCGGGTAGTTCAACAGTTTAACGGTAAAACTTTCGCCGTTATTTTTATAAAAATATAATTCTATCATTTTCTAAGTATGACAATACTTCTGTTGTGGGGTCTACCAATGATTGTGTCGTCGTACGAATATTCCCTGTTAAAACAAATATTCCACGACCAATCGAATATTTTATATTAACTTGTTTACTTTGCAAAATTTTCAAATATCACCCTTAACTTTAACCTTGATCAATTTAACCATTTACTAAATAACATAATAATTATAGGAAAATTTAATACTTTCATTTCATAAAATTCGGGGTCTTACATCTGACATAGAAAAATCCACTCATGGTCTCCTTCGCATTGGCATAAAATTCACGTACAATGCCCATAGGTGCAGGCATGGGTGTAGAATAGACTCCAAGCCAGCATCTTTCTCTGATCATTTCTTTCAGTTGCCCATCTTGTGCCTCAGGCTTGAAACCACACTCCCTTACAAATGTCTTAGCCACTATTCTGTAATATTCCATTTGGGCTTCAAGGTTAAAAAAATTTGTGAGGTCAACAATGTCCTCACTATGGCTACTTGAGGAAGATTACTCTGGAGTGCGAGAGCGCTCTCTTTTTGGTCCCATAGCAATTGATGAAGAAGAACCTTTAATTGAAGAGAAGAATTTGACTGAGAAAATGTGTGCTCTGTATTCAAACTCCCCCAAACTTACTGTTGTAACAATCTCTCACAAACCATAACTTTATCTTTGAAACTGAATGAAGGATGAGTTGAAGATTTTGAACTTGAGAAGGAGAATTGATGGCGTATAAATTGGTAGTGGGGTGAGGAGTTAGGATTTGAAAAGGAACCGTTTAGAAATATGAAGAGATAGCGTCGGTTTTTGAAAATGAGAGAGAGAGTAGGTTATAAAGTAACTTATATAAGAATTTGAGTAGGGAACGTTTTAAAAACTTAAAAAATTTACGATTCCTAGATCGGTAGCGGTAGCGTGACTTTTATATTGGCTAATAATGCGCGGCAGCTGCTAATCATCAGTCTGAAAGGCTACCGAGATTAAACGTGAATATGGCGTGGGCACGCGGTTGACCAAGTTCTAAAAAAGTACAGCGCGGGCGCTCTGCTTTTGACTTACTAAAGTACGCGGCAGCGCAACCTTGTACCTTGACAAAATAAATTGAGCTGAATCTTTAAGTAGAACAAAATGGCTACTGATAATCTGCAATTCACCTGCACATACAGCAAGTACCAGTATGGGATATATTAATTCTCCAAGATAAAAATATGAACTAATTAACATGCATGAATAAATATCCCAAAAGAATACTCTATATGGTACTCCTAACCAACATAATATGCATATTCAGCTCCTTCAAAACTTACATCAACAATTGATATGCTATCAAGAAAAACTAAACATGAAAATGAGAAATAAACATTATCCAAATAGAATTAAACAAGAGGTAAGGATAGAAATAATGGGGTGCCTCCCATTGAGTGCTAAGTTATAGTCAATTAGCTTAACTATCTCTGATTAAGTCATATAGGGGAAAGAATTGAGGTGACCTTCTTCCTGTCAACCTCACCACCATAATAGTACTTAAGTCACTGTCCATTGACCTTGAACGGCTTGTCTGGGAATTTATCGAATACCTCAACCGCACCATGTGGATAAACTGTCTTCACAGTAAATGGCCTTGACCACCTTGATTTGAGCTTCCCAGGAAAGAGTTTAAGTCTTGAATTAAACAATAAAACTCTTTGTCCTGGCTCAAACACTCTCTCCATAATCTTGCGATCATGCCATCTCTTCACATTTTCTTTGTATATTTTGGAGTTTTCATAGGCTTGTAACCTGAATTCATCCAAATCATTGAGTTAGATTAGGCATTTTTCTCCTGCAGCCTTCAAGTCAAAGTTGAGCTTCTTGATTACCCAATAGGCCTTGTGCTCGAGCTCCATGGGAAGGTGATAAGCCTTTCCATAAACCAACTGAAATGGTGACATGCCCAAATGAGGTTTATTGGCAGTCCTGTAGGCCCATACAGCATCATCTAGCTTCAATGACCAGTCTTTCCTTGTGGGGTCACTATCTTCTCCAAAATTCTCTTTACTTCATGATTCAAAACCTCTGCTCGGCCATTAGACTAGGGATGGTAAGTTGTAGCAATGAGATGATTCACCCCATACTTAGCCAACAGAGCTGTGAATTATCGATTACAAAAATGGTTGCCCTCATCACTAATAATGACCTGTGGAGTCCCAAACTTTTAAAAAATACTTCTTTGTAAAAATCTCAAGACCACCTTAGCATCATTCGTTGGAAGAACTGCCACTTCCACCCACTTAGAAACATAGTCAACTGCCAATAAGATATATAGGTTCCCACATGAAGAAATGAAAGGCCCCATGAAGTCTATCCCCCACACATCAAAAATTTTAGCCTCAAGGATTGTGTTCAAGGGCATCCCATTTCTCTTCGATATATTCCCAACACTCTGACATCTATCATCCAAGGTGATGAGACAATTATATGTGTACCCTAAAAGATGGGAGTAAATAAATATGTGTTATTAAAATATTTATTTCTATACCAATGGGTGATTAATAGTAAAAAGGAGATATTAAATTATTAGTGATCAATGGAATTAAGCCCACACATGTTTTAAAGATTAAATTATGTGGACTAATGTACATAGATTATATGATATGGGTATAAATAATCCCTAATTTTACTTGGTGTAGTAGCATTAACACATTAAAATTACAATTTGGGAATTAAAGGAACTAAACTAAGCTTTAGTTGCTGAGTTATAAGCTTGTCCCAAAATCAGTGGCTAAATAGGACATATAACTACATTGCGTAACTTCCAAACTCAGTTGCATAAACAATGTCTAAGTTCCTTTACGTGATCAGCAGAGCAAGGAATAGTAGCTATGAATAGGTGATGATTGGCTAGGCAAATGGCTGGGGAAGGAGTTGGTAACCAACTCTCCAACACCCACTGGTCTCTTCTTCTTCCTCTTGGTTTAAATTGTTGGGCAAAATCATTGTATAGACAACACTTATTCTATAAATGGAACCTCCTCCCTCTCATTCCCATTTATTGAAGTTGTCTGAGAAGTGAGCTATTGGAAGTCAGTAGAATTGGAGAATCAGTAGAATGGGAGGATTGAGGAGCTATAGTTAGCCAATTCCAAGCATTCAAGAGGTAATCTTGCTATCATATAAGTTCTTGAGTTCTAAGTTTTGTAGTTTTTTAAAAATAACAAGAAAAAGTCACTTTTGAGTCACAAATTTGATGGCTAAGGGTTGTTATAATCCATGAATTGATGCTAGGTATTGTTAATATAGTCATATGCGAAAACAATGGAAGTTAAACGAACCAATTTGGTTGAGAAACGAATTCGTAGTGAACGAATTTGCTAAATTGTCAAAACATGAATAATTAGTATGAACATGAGTTGTAAATTCATATTTGGGTTAGCTAATGTTTATGTTTGTTGATGGGTACTTGGTATGTTGTAGTTTTATGAGTTACAAACCCATATAATCGAAAATGAGATAATTTGGATGAGTATAACTCATGTTATGATAATTGGAAGGAGTTTTTGTCTATCAAAGCAGAGCCTGAGGGGATGTTCTGCGACATGGGCGCAGCAATTGCTTTCCCCAAGGTTATTTAGGGGCGATTCTGCTACGGACATCGATGTCTGTCGTGTGTCTTCTTTGTAGTAAATTAGACATAACATTTTCATACGAACTCCAATTGAGGTGATTCAAGATGATCCGGAACGAGGACGAATATACCTACAACTTTTATTCTTTAAATTTTTCAATTTGAGGTCGTTAGGAAGGGTCAAAATAGTCATCTTTGTGACTGTTACGTATTTGGAGGCAATCGTAGGGTGTCAATGAGCACATACGCAAGTATAGTGCTCCCGACGATGGAATATGTTATTCTAAGTGATGTAACATAAAAATGCATGATATTATACATGACATATAAGATTTCCTTGTTCATAAGAGAAAGAATTAGCATGACTTAGTACGTGTTTTGAAAAGAAACTTAATGATTTTGAAAACAAACCTTGTGGAAACTTATGTTCTATAAGTTCTGAACTTAGTGGTTTATAAACATGATTGAGTTCAAATATAAATGAGCATGATATGGTGTTTGTAGTGTCTTTGTTTATGATTAAACTTGCTAGACCTTTTGATTAGAGAAATTTCAAGAAAAGCTTAGTATAATAAGGTAATGGACATGAATGCTATAAGATATAGTTTCTGAACTTGAAAAGATGTCAACATGACTTAGTTACTTATGGTAAGAGTTTCAAAGTTAATTTATATGTTTTATATTGCATCATTCATGATAAAATGATTTTAAAGGAAAACTCCATTATCTTTTGTAAACTAAGTATTAAAACATGAAGTGGTTATATTTTGACGTAGAGTGAAACATGTACAAATATGACATATGATTTGAAGTTGCCTTGCATGATTAGGTTGTCATGACATGGATTTGAAGAAAAGAAACTTAGACGTTTTGAAAACATTATTCATGAGCATTGTGTTGTCTAAACTTTTGAACTTGTAGGATGACATACTAGTAACTTTTGGGTCATTAAACATGGCCTATATGTGCAAGCATGATAGGACTTTTATGCCTCTAGGCATGATGGGTATGTGCACCCTACTAGATAGACATACTATGAACTATGCATGCCTTAAAGTAAGATTCCAAGTGATAAACCATACTAGTTATATGATTACATGTAAGCATGTGTATTGAAAGTTGTTTAACCTCATTGGTGGTCATATAGTTAGACCCTTGTTGTATTAACTTACTTAGCCATGAAATAAATGGCAATCAAGCTATAAAGTGTATAACAACTTAAGGTAAATGCAAGAGGCACCAAACTTGGGCTAAGACCTCATAACATGTGGGTAAGATATGTGTTAACAGTTATGTATAATAAGAACCAAGATGAAACCAAAAAATACTCAACTTTGGTGCGCTGAGGGGACGCCTGCGATTCGCCCATCCAGAGCCTAATTGCAAAGACAATTGCGCTAATCGGCAAAGCGATGATGCTGATTATTTAAACTTTGATCTGAACCTTAAAGCATATGTGTAATTCATGTCTAAAGCTATAATACTTGACATAGATGCTGTTTAAACATGAGATCATGAAATGGATATATAAAACACAGAGTTGTTAAATTTTTATTAAGGTTTGCAAAATGCAAGAACTTTGTGAATCATGCATCTATGAGTTTGAAATATGTAATGAACACATAGCGAGTCAAGTGTGTAATAGATATATATATATATATATATATATATATATATATATATGAACGTCGATTAAGGTATACATATACATACCTATCTATTCTAAGAGTATGATGATAAAGTGAAATGTAGGTTTTACGAATCTAGTTAGGAAATAATGTAACACTATTATTACATTAAGAATGTATGAAATATGTGACTAATGGATATGAACCCATGATTATATAACTGTGTAGGAATACATGAAGTGCAGATAAGCTTTAAGAAGTTAAGTTGTAGTTGATAAACTACGAATCAGGCAAGTCTTTCAGTTCCTATTTGATATATGAATTTGATAACTGTTAGTTGATCTATATTATGCTATGCAAATGTTGATGTATATATATGAAATGCATATGAGATATGTATGAAAGGTGAAGGTTGATCTTTGATGATATGCTTGTGATATAAAACTATATGCCTGTTATATGAGAAGTAACATGCGTAGTAAATATTAATCGATTATGAATGCATGAACTGAATATGTTGTTATATGCTATGTGCTGCATGAAAACTGTTAGAATTGCTGGGTAGTCGAGCTCACCCTTGCAAATAACCACTTTTGCAGGTTAAGGATACATGGTAAAGGTTATGTGATACTTGATTGATAAAGTCCAATAGTATCGAAGGAGATTGATTTATTATTTAACTAGATACTCTTGAACCATATTTAGGTTCTAGTAGATGTACATGATAGTAGTTATAATGTGTAATACCTGTTAAGTTGTATTATGTGATACATAGAGAAATTCGAATCGAGATGTAAAGATTTATATGGCAATTGAATAAAGTGAATCATAGAATAATTTGATTCAGGGATTTGAAATTGATTCGAGTTAAGATATCAATAAAAGATTTTTTTTTCAAAGGAGATTGAAAAGTTTAAATTATTCCGCATATTTGTATAACGTCGAATGTGATGTAAAACAGGAATAGTAAATGACCAAGATTAGAAACTTATAAAAGTTTGGGGTCAATACATAGATCCTGGAAATGGAAAGAAATTATTTTCTAAATTGTAATAAGCAAAGTTATATTCATTAAGTTATGAATAAAAGATAGAAATAGTTTGACGATAATAGTATCGTGGCGGACCAAATCTAAGGTTCAAAGGGACCTAGATTTGGGGGTGTCACATTAACTGTGGTCAAGAGGGACACATTTCTCATAATTGTCCCGGTCCAAAGAAGATACAAGGTTGTTTTGCGTGTGGATCATTGGATCATCTGGTCCGAAATTGTCCGAAGAAGAATGTCGATAAAGGAAGTAGCAACAAGGGGACTAGCGGTGAACATTGATTTATTAAAGGACACCTTTCGGTAATGGGAAGACCAACAACGACGTACATTCAACATGATGGTGCAAGACACAGTGGCTGCACAAGAGGTGGTTATAGGTAAAGATTTAGTTCAGTAATTTAATTACGTGAGTAGTATTGGATAGATATTTCTGTGAGTTATTTCCTTTTGCGGATCCAAGTCAAAGGTTAATATATGAATCACAAATTAATATTGTGTTTATATAAATGAATTGACGATACAACTTTAAAAGATATTAGAATATAAGAAAGTGGTGATTCCGGGGACGGAATCCTTATAAGGAGGGGAGAATTTGAGGACCCAGAATTTTAAGCAATTCAAATTTTTATGAATAATTGTTTATTTATTTAATATTGATATTGATTATCAATATTGCGCTGAGTATCTGTGATAAGAGCTTAGTAAGATGGTCAAATTCTTTATTAACTAAGTATAAGAGTGATGTTAGGTTAAATAGCTTATGAAAATCCTAACCATAATTACAGATAGGGATTCGATAGTTAATACAATGATTGTAACTGTATCTGTGTGTATGTGTTTATACTATATAGAATTAATGATCAATGGTTGATCAGATAAGGTATAACCTTAGTAAACCCTAATGATAGATTAGAAACCCTAATCTGTGATTAAGAAACCCTACAAATAGTTAGGAACCCTAATTTCTGATTCGAGAACCCTAAACCCTAATTGTGATTATCAAACCTTAGGGTTAATATTAAAAGAAATGATGTCAAATGACTAGGATACCCTTAAAATCATGAGGGAAATGACCAAAATACCCTTTTAGAGACAAAATGACCAAAATACCCTTTACTTAACTTTTAAGTTAAGAGATTTTTCTAGATTCAATGACTCACCATATCTTGGTTTATCCCATGTGCTCAAATCAAACCAAATCAGATCACTTATGCCACCTTGCATCTTATACATTCATTAAATCAAAGATTAGATAGATTAATGAGAGAGAAAGTCCAAAAGAAAGCTCATTTGAGAACCAAACACTTAGCCAACTTTTCCCACACCTAAGCCACAAACTTGTTAAGTGATTCAGTCCCTAAAAAAGTTCATAACACCTCAAGATCAGTTAAGGAAACTAGGATTAAAGATTCTTCAAAGATAGGTATAAACCTTAGCTTGAATTTAATCTTGTATTCTAAGATAAAAGTTGTGTTTATATGTTTAAATTTATGTTATAAGATGTTATTTAGTGATCCATTATGTTATATCATAGATCCATAATATCAAAGTGCTCAAAAATCAAGTTTTGAAAACTGTCAAGAACCCTAGTTCTATGGCCTGACAACCGAATGTCAAAGGCCATAGATCTAGATCTGTTTATGATGTGTCTTATTTGATGTAGTAGAGTTGTAGTATGCTTTGTGGGGAGTAATCTGGAAGTGGAATCATGTTCATATCATGTCAAAATTCCAAGATATTAATGGTCAATGTGAGTTGACTAACCATGACTTGTGTTTCTAGGTAACCTAAAAAATACCCAGATGGGTCTGACAAGATTTTGTTGAGCTTGAATCTGTTAGATGTTAGGTTATTTGATTGCATTAGTATATCAATGTTATACTCTAGTATATGGACTATAGATTCATGGCTTTAGATCACTTAAACAAACAACAGATTTAAAGTTGTGAGCAGTCAAAGTGAGTTGACCGAACACGAATTGAGTTTTCTGGAAATTCCAGAAAACGTATGAACACAGTTTTTGACAAGGTTTGACTGGCTCAGATCTTGTGATTGTGATGTAGTTAGACTAACCTAGTATAATATATTTGTTCTTTGACACGAGGACTACAAGATTGAACCATTTAAACAACTAATCAATGTCCAGAACCCAAGATTAATCGAGTTACAAAGTACCTACATGGAACTGTCTGGGTTTCTAGGTAACCCAAGAAACCTAGAACAAGTCTTACAATGAGTTTAAAGCCCTAGATCTTCATGGTGTGATGTTGTATGACCCTGATTTTTGTTGATACATGTAGTATTACATAAATACTAAATGATCAGTACCTTAGCAAGCCTAGAAACATCATGAGCAGTGAATTGAAGGTGGTCAAACATAGCACCTTGAGACTGACTTTGAGTGTTCTTGAGGCTCAAGAACACCGATAGTGACAGCTTCTGACGCTAAAGGCTTTAGCGACAGTTTTATTAAAATTAGTTATATTTAATTTCCAAAAATCATTAACAATAGAAATTTATTTCTAAAATTTCCAAAATGAGTTTTAAAAACTATTTTAAGTTAAAAAATTAACTTTTGATAATTTGACATATTTTTCATTAATATTTGTATTTATTTGAATATTAATGATATTAAATTTATTTAATAAAGATATTAAATAAATTAGTTAAAAATGATTTTAATATTATAAAAATCATTTTAAATAATAATAAAGTGTTTAAAAATATTTTAAGTTATAAAATATGACTTTTAATATTTTGAGATAAATTTTATTAATAATTTAATATTATTGATATTAGATTTATTTAATAATTATATTAAATAAATGATTTAAAAATAGTTTTATTGATTTAAAATCATTTAAAAATGATATATGTGATTTAAAAATATTTAAATGATAATAAATGACTTTTAATATTTTGATGAAAAATACATTAATATTTAAACATTAATGTTAATGAGTTAAAAATGATTTTAAATGTTTTAAAAATCATTTAAGGGTAATATTGATGATTTAAAAATATTTTGAGTTATTAAAAATAACTTTAATATTTTGACAAGTATTTCATTACTATTTTAATATTATTTAAATATTAATGATAATGGGATAATTATTCAGTATTTAAATCATTTAAAAATGATTTCAGTGTTTGAAAAATTATTATAAAATATAAAATTATTATAAGCTTCCGAAAAATATTATAAAGGATATTTTAATTATCTAAAATAATATTGAAGCTTTGAGACAGAGTTTTATTAAAAAAACTCGTTTATTATCTGATAAGGTGACCAGGACACCGAATTGATACGGAAGTCCAACCAGACTAAACTAGTTAGACTTGATAAGTGTTTGTATAGGTTATAAACATTGTTCTGATTACTTGATTATGTGACTAAGTGATATAGTGACTTTAAATGATAGTATTATATGTTGTGATAGGTCTTTCAAACGCAGCTAAGTTATATTATATAGCAGTAGACCACAACCAAGATAAGTTTCTTTAACTCAATCTCGAGTTATTACTTTTCAAATATAGTAGTGGTTAATTATTGCTGGTTATACCACGTGTGATATTTATTGTTAGTTATTCGCAGTTAGTGCAAGTTCGTTAATTTAAACTGAGTTTTAAATTCAAAAGTGTGATTGGTGAATAACTATTGTTGGTTTTTTACATCTGCGGGTATTATTGTTGATTGCAAATACTGTAGTTGATTTTTGTCTATTATTGAATAGTTTTTGAGTTATATCTTAGCTAATTATTTTGGCTAGACGAATATTTATTGAAACTTGATACGTTCTAAGTTGATTGTTATTGAAAGATCAATGCCACTTATTTTGACTAGATTGAGATAGATATTAGATGTTGAAATCATAATATTTCTTTACATCCAAACTATATGGTTGCGGTACGAATTATTGTTGTAAGACTGAGATGAACAACCTTTATATAAAAAGGGACTTTGTGGTTGGATATACGACTGTTGCACGAGCTTGAGTATTATGCATAATATTGGGTACAATGAAGTTGATCACTTTGTGTACTTGTGGAGGGGTGTGATTTATTTTTTATGGTTATCTGATACACCTGGGTAATTTTAGCTTTAAATAACTATTAATTACTCGATCGGTTCATGATCCATTGGGATTGCTCAGCATAAAATCTAGAAATTATCCACTTTATTATTTTGATTGTGTTATCTTTTGATAATCTATTGAATCTTATTGAAACTTTGAAAGCATTTTACTCTTTCATCATTGAATTGTTATTTAGCATGAAATGCGATAAAGTTTTGTTATTGATTAATGATTTATTTAGCTAATTCAAATTCCTTTGAACATTATTGAAGTTTTATCAAATTGATAGTCTAATATTCTTGATTCCTATACTTTATTGTATGTTTTAACTTACGGAGCAAACTCGTTGCTCACCCTTGCTTAAATATAATATTTCAGCTAAGCCCGAAGTAGTAGGAGGGTCGGAGAAGGACAAAGGCAAAGGCAAATTGCAAGAGTAGTTAGTATGAACAATATTTATTATGTTGTTATGTATAACCCTTTTTGTATATCTAAGGGTATGTTTGTTATGTTAAGGTTAAAAAACATGGGGATAATGTATTAAGATATTAATAGATGATATGTATGTTTATATTCTTAAATGAATGGGTAGTTAAATGTTAATTATATGATGGATTATGAGCACCAAGCTTGGGGGTGAGGTAACCCGGATTTAGGGGCGTCACACTTCATATGCCACTTCACCAACTCGTCGTAGCACTTTAAAAGGTTCTATAAACCTAGGGCTTAGTTTTCCCTTTTTACCAAACTGTATCTTCCCTTTCCAGGGAGACACCTTCAAGGAAAAAAACTACCGACATCAAATTCTCGATTTTGTCAGTGTTGATCGACATACTTCTTCTATATATCCTGTGCAGCTGTCAATCTTGCCCGAATCACCTTGACAATTTTGATGGTCTGCTGTATCAATTATGGACATAACAACTGACATTTACCAACTTCGTCCCAATATAACGGAGTTCTGCATTTCCTATCGTACAATGCTTCATAAGGCGACATGCCAATACATGCATGATAACTGTTATTATAAGCAAATTCAACCAACGGTTGATGGTCATCCTAATTCCCTTTAAAATCCATAATACATGCTCTGAGCATATCCTCCAGTGTCTGGATTGTCCTCTCACTTTGTCTGTCGATTTAAGGATGATACGCTATGAGCATTCTCAACTGCATCCCCAACCATTTCTATAGTCGTTTTCAGAAATTTGATGTGAACCGTGGATCTCTATCTGATATAATGGACACCGGAACACCGTGTCTTGATATAATCTCCTTCACATACATTTTTGCCAACTGATCTAGGTTAAATCTAATTTTTATTAGCAAAAAGTGTGCTGACTTCATCAATCAATCGACAATCACCCAAATCACATATAACCTTGCTGAGTCGTTCGAAGACCTACCACAAAATCTATTTTGATATGCTCCAATTTCTATTTCGATATCTCTAATGGTTGAAACAATCTGCTTGGCCATTGATGTTCAGCTTTAACTTTCTGACACATTAAGCATTTTGCCATACATTCAGTAACATCGTTTTTCATATTCGACCACCAGAAATGATGTCTGAGATCCTGGTATATTTTTGTACTTCCAAGGTGAATTGAATATCATTAGTTATGAGCCTCACTCAAAATTTCCTCTTTAATTTTCGGTACTGGCGTAACCCAAATTATCCCTTCAAATCGAAGTAACCCTTCCGAATCAACTTTAAATTTGTCTTCTTCACCTTTAAACACTTTTCTTTTTATCTTTTCACGGTTTTAATCTTGAAGTTGTGCATTCTTCACCTTTTCCACCAAAATTGAACTGTTCCCCATCTAGAACAATTTTTCATCTAATTCTGTCGGATATTTAATTTCTAACTCCATCTTGGCCATTTCTGCTACAAGTTTTTTCTAAGCAATTAACATCATTAATTTCTCCCGACCATTTTTACTTAAGGCATCGGCAACAACATTCGCCTTCCGGGATGATAAAGAATCTCACAGTTGTAGTCTTTAATCAGTTCCGATCATCTTCTCTGTCGCATATTCAAATCCTTTTGAGTAAAGATATACTTCAGACTGTTACGATCTGTATATATCTCATACCTCTCTCCATAAAGATAGTGCCTCCAGATCTTTAAAGCAAACACTACTGCAGCCAACTCCAAATCATGAGTCAGATACCCTTTCTCGTAATCCTTCAATTGACGTGATGCATACACAATGACCCTGTCATTCTACATAAGCACACAACCTATTCCTTTATGCGATGCGTCACTATATACCACAAAATTCCATGTATCATCAGGAAATGATAACACAGGTGCTAAACTCAATCTCTTCTTTAATTATTGGAAACTTCCTCACACTTCTTCGTCTAAACAAACTTAACTGCCTTCCTAATCAAATTCGTCAACGGAGTTTATGATCTTGGAAAAATCTTGAATAAAACGCCTATAATAACTTACCAATCCCAAGAAGTTTCTTACTTCTGACGGTGTCTTTGGCTGATCCAAGTTTCTTATAGCTTCAAATTTTAATGGATCTACCGAGATTCCATCCTTATCAATAACGTGCCCAAGAAACTGCACACGTTCAAACCAAAACTCACATTTTGAGAATTTAGCATACAACTTCTCTATTCTCAATGTCTCCAACATCACCCTTAAGTGTTCAACGTGCTCCTCCTTGGTTTTAGAGTACACAAATATATCATCAATAAACACCACTACAAATTTATCTAAGAAAGGTTCAAACACCCTATTCATTGAATCCATGAATGCTGGAGGTGCATTGGTTAAACCAAATGACATAACTAGAAACTCGTAATGGCCATACCAAGTTTTGAATGTCATTTTCGGTACATCCTCCTTCCTTACCTTCAACTGATGATATCCACTTCTTAAGTCTATTTTCAAAAAGTACCTAACTCCCTTCAGTTGATCAAACAAGTCATCGATTCTCGGTAACGAATATTTATTTTAAATCGTGACCTTATTCAATTCCCTGTAATCAATGTAGAGCCATATCGATCCATCTTTCTTCTTAACAAATAACATTGGCGCTCCCCATGTCGATACGCTCGGCTGGATATACTTCTTGTCTAGTAATTCTTGTAACTGCACCATCAGCTCCATCATCTCTACTGGGGCCATTCTATAGGGGTTTTTAGATATCGAGGCCGTTCCTGGCGCTAGATCAATCACGAAATCAACCTCTCTATCTAGGCAGATCGTCTGGAAATACGTCTTCAAAATCTCTAATGACCGGTATCTCTTCTAACTTCACACTCTTCTTCTGAGTATCGACTATATAGGCTAAGTATCCTACACATCCTTATCTCAGCAACTTCTTGGCTTGCATAACTATCAGATAACTTGCTTATCGAGGTGACTTGCTGCCATAAAACACCACCTTTGACGGAGTCATAAGGTTAACACTGTAAGAACCGTGAATTTCATGAATAAATAATTATTTTGATATAATAAGAAAATGAATATTTATTTGAATATAAATATTGATGTGTTGTGAGATGAGTAATTCAATTAATTCAAATTGAATTTATAAGAAATGAGAAAAATGTGGAGTTTATGACGAGAATTGTGGAATGCCTTGTGTGTTATGAGAATGGAAATTTAAGTGGTTTAAATTAATTAAGGAATGAATAAATTAAGAAGTAAATGATTAATTAATATTGTAAATAATAAAATACGAATGAGCAAAGTAATTTACATAATTAGAACTATATTGTTCATTTAATTGATGTGTGCAAGATATGTGATAATATAAAGTTCCAACATTAAAAAGAATTTGTAATGTAACACCTTGTGGTAACTATATAATATATAAAGCTATATAGTAAAGTGGAAGAAATTATAAGTTATATAAATAATTGCTTGTGTGATAATAAGTATGTGTTGGAACATTAAAGATGTACTATATCAAAGAATTATAAATTATTTTAATAAGTGAGTTTAATTGGAATAATAAAGTTTTAAGGAGATTTTGAATTATTAGTAACCAATTAAATTGAGTCTATACATGTTATAAATATTAATTGGACTAGACTAATGTATATGGATTATATGATGATGGTACATAAATAATCCCTAACTTTCCATTGTGTAGTAGCATTAACACATTAAAATTACATTTTGGACGTCTAAATAACCAAACTAAGCATTATACAACTAAGTGCTGAGATTTAAAGTCGTGTCCCATATTAAGTGACCATCACAGTACTAGAACAGTAGCTTCACTCTATATACGCAAACATGAGTTAGTAGTTGAAGCTAGAATAGCAGTGATGATGGCTATGAAGGTTGGCAGTTGGCCAACTCTTTCTTGTCCATTGTTTCTTTCCATTCTCCATGGATTCAAACCATGGTGCAAGACCATTACCTAGGCAATGAATTCTCTATATATAGCACCCTCTTCATTTCATTCTCTGTTGCTTAAAAATTTGTCTAATAAGTGTAGTTTGAGAGTGAGAGCTGCTGAAGCATTGAGGGAAGTATAATTAGTGCATTGAAGAATCCATTTAAGCTTTAAGAGGTATAAAATTTTGACTTTTCTTCTTAAATTTGAGTTTTGTCAAATTCTAGTAATTGTTGAATTCTCTGTTGATTGGTGTGCGATAACATGCCATTAAGTTGTTTAAGTATGTATGCATGTCTAGAAGCGTTCTGAGTTGTAGCAGAAGAAGGTTTGGTAATGTGGTGTTAAGGCTCTGCAGAAGCAGAGCCAAATTTTTTTATCTTTGCATGAAGTGGCGCAATCGTTCCACTTCTATAGTACATGATCGCGCGGCCGTGCCGGCTGCCAGTCATGGATTCTAATTTTTTGATCATGTCTTATTCTGAGCATGTTATGGTAGTTAGGTTATGCATATAAGTGACCCTAGCATGTGGTTAGATGTTGTTTTGATCACAGTAAGTTATTTTAGCTTGGTTTATTCAAGGAAAACTTCAAGATTTTGAAAACTAGAATTTGTGAACATGGAGTAATATACATTCTGACCTTGTGAACATGTGTAAATAACCTAGATATATATGTAAATAAGTCTGACATAAGGCATAAGTTTGCTTCGTGTATAATAAGTTTTGCTAGCTTGGTTTTAAAGGATTTTCTAAAGGAAAAATTGAAGTTTTGAAAAACAAAGCATGATGAACATTGTGACTTTAAGTTCTGATCTTTCTAGCCTATGTAAATAACTTGAGTATGTACACAAATGAGTATAAAAGCATAATTTAGACAATGTGGACTTATCTTGCATGCGTAAATAAGTTTTACTAATGGAAACTTAAAGTTTCAAAAACAAACTTGATAACTATATAATTTAAGTTAAGATTTGTAAGCATGCTTATGTGGTCTTACATGTATATATGAGGGTATGATGTATAGTAAGTGAAGTAGCTTAGCATGTGTGGTGACTTAACATGAGATTTTCACAAGAAACCTTGAAAACTAGTTTTGTCAATACTTACATTACAACTATTCTAGCACTTGACATCATGATTAGGTATATCATGCATGTAGACGTGATTGACAAGCATGCTAGCTAATCTTATGCATTATAAAGTAGTTGGGAATGGTTAGATTAAGTCTAAATGAAGTAGAGTTATACAAACTTGAAATACATGACTAATCTAATGAAAGCGTGTTTAATTGAGACTTATTGATCTCATTGTATGAACATAATGACTAAACATGAAGGACTTTATTAAATTAACATGTCAAGTCTTAATTTTGTGAGATTTGATAAATCATGTAAGGAACAAGTTATAAAAGAGACCAAACCTATTCATAGATATCACGTGATGTATGATTATGTAAGTGTTATCCTAAATGTGTTTGGGTGTGCGAGTCTGGCCTAGTTTCAGTTTAGCAGTATTGGTTTGCACCAGGAGCAACGCGGCCGTGCCACTCCTTAGTACAAACCAAGCACGGCCGCGCCACCTTGAAGTGAGATCTATTTTCTGTAAATAATTTGGAGGTCATACATGTTTATATTGTTACCTTAATCTTTAATACGTGTCCAGTGCAGTATTCATGTGTCAATAAACATGTTAAGGAAAGAATCCTATGTAGAATTCTAAATTTATAACCTTAAAGCCAAAATGTGATGTCAAACTATGTTCTTTAATGTCATAGTGTATTAAAAACTAATTTTTGTGCTATAAGATCATACGGCTAAGAGAAGACTAGCAATATATGTTTAGTATTGATGAATTACACTTATGTATCATAGTAAATTAAGATAGTATGTGTACATGTTGAACTTGTATAACTAATGTGATTATACATGAATAGGATATTATAGTTCATTAGAGTGGTATTAAGCTTTACTTTAGTAAACTACACGTAAGGTAAGTGCTCGAACCCTATTATTTATTGAGCATTACTTGAGCTTGTACTATTATTGATCATACAAGTAAATCTTTGAAAGTATAATTCATATCTTATAACTTACTACTTCGTAGTTCAAAGATTAAATTGCTTATAGTTCTCAAACTTTGATTTTAGATGATAATTGCTCATGTATATACTTTAAGAAAGCTATCTAAGCCATTGATTCGGCTAGACTATTGATATATGATTGAAAGCTATCCAAACCAAATTAACTTGGTACGGACTCTTATAAATCATTGAGATGAACAACCCTCTTGGAAGGGGAAATATATATATTATCGAGAGACTGACGTGCGCACATAAGAATGATTAAATGTTATGCATGACATAGGGTACTTTAGGCTGATCACCTGTTATACTCGTTTTGTTGGATTATCAGTTTATTACTGTTAATTCTAGTAGAAGTTCATAGTCCTTAGTGACTGCTCAGTATTAATTACTTTGAAATCTTGAATTGAATAATCGTTGAATATTGTTGATATCTTTCAGTCCGTAGTGACTTCTATTGAGAATCGTTGATAATCCTTGAATTATTATTCATTGTCATACCCTTAAAGATTTAACTCTATATATGACTTTTCATTATTACGATATTACTTGCTGGGCAAAATTTTTGCTCATCCTTGCTTTCCTTAAAACTTTCAGTTAAGGCAGAACGCGGTGAATCCTCTGGCAAGGACAAGGGTAAAGAGAAGGCTTTGGAGTAATTAGTTTCATAGTACTAGGAATGTACTATTACTTTTATATTATAGAAGAACTTATTTACTATGTTATATTAAGCTATGTTTAATTTAAGTTGTATTGTATTAGTAACGATCGCGAGACCTTGGGCCGAGAATAATTATATTATAACGATGTAATTTATTCTATTATTCTGTTGTGTGAGATTTTGATGTATTATTAGAGTTAGCACGTGACAACCAAATTTGAGACAAGTGTGGTCTGAATTTGGGGGCAGCACAGGTTGATACCAAGTTGATATCAAAGCTATAGTTATAAACCTTAGGAGTGAGTCCTTAGATTATAACTTAGGAGAATTTAGAAGATAGAGAGGGATGAAACTCATGTAGAGTTTTTCTAGAGAGAGACTTAGTGTGTTATGGAATATAATTTCATTCTATACAATGAAATTATATTTATTTAACATTCTGATGGAGTTGTTGTTTGTTTTGTCTTATGTTGGTGATTGTAGGATGACTAACATGGGAGGACTTGGCCGAGTAGTAGAGGAGGAGTCGCGTGACATACACGTGGTATATGAGGCACCTTTGATAGCGGAGCCCATATCGGTAGTGGCTTCTATAAAGGATGATGATGAGGAAGAGGAGATTGAGCCATTTCCAGAAGAGTCTGATCCAGAAGAGGAGCCTATGTAGGAGGAGCCTGTGGCGACCCCAAATCCAGGTACTTGAAACCCGAACTCGGTTCTCCACGATACCATTTCTTTAAGCTGAATAATACTAAAATAATAATACATTCGAACTTAATTTACATACATCAAAGTTTACTTCCCAGTGCGTGACCTTCAAATACATTCCTTATAATACTTGAATAGATACCAATACAACTATAACCATTAACTCATGATACACACTTATTCGATCGACTTTCCTTTTCCTTTGTTCGTGCTCGAGCCTTGAGTTGCTCATACATAACTTGAAAACATTTAATTTAAGCAAGGATGAGCATTTGAGTGCCCAAAGAAGTAATAGCAATTATATATATAAAATTTGAAAGAATATAAGTATTCTCTTTACATAACACTTCTACAACGAATCGAAAGTTGTGAAGTAATCAGACTCTTGATAAAAAATTCACATAACAAATCTCTTCCAAATTATTTAAATTTGGCTCACGGCTCTACCCATGAATAGGGTTTAAGAATCATACTATGAACATTCTTTTCATTTTCGAAAAGGTTTGGCAGAAATCCATCCGCAAAACCGCTTCTAGCTTACAGACACGGAGGGTGATCGACCCAGATTGTACCTGTATTGATCGATCTACATAACTTGAACGAAATTCATCGCTCACTCTATCCGCCTTAAGCAAAAAATCTTCCCATATAGGGATGTTCATACATGCACAGTTCCAAACCCAAAGGTTTTTAATCTTGCTCAACAATAATATGTAATTCAACATATATGTATCACGGGTAATTGACAAAGGTATATCAACATGTGAATAAATGCCATGGTTATCCAAGTGGGGACACTTGTATAACCATTTAGAAATCAACGAACAAAATATATATCTCGAGCTAGCATGTTGATAATCAAAGAGTACATAATGCATGCGGGAATATAGAATAATTACGAAACTTCTTACTCATGTCCATTGCATAAAGGAAATGCAAAGGTAGGATACTTTTGATTCACGATTACAAATCTCAACTTAGGTTTTATCTCTTTATCACAACCTATCAATAATCGGATCATTCGCTTCGATTAGAACAATATATCTTAACACATAGTAATCGCTCTATTACGATGCGCGTAGTCTAATCACATAATCACGGTGATCATACTTTTAGTTCTATTCTATACTTGAAATATTTTTATACATTTTCAAATATCTCATCCATGCTCTTCTGATAGTCTTTTCTTTCTTTTTATAAGGTCGACATTTGTCGGCGTGTCGACGACTTTATCGGGTAAATCTTGAGTCTAAGACTCTTATTCTATACCTCAACATCTCAAATATCGGACATCTTATTTTTAATCATTTTCACAATTTCCGAAATTGAAAAATTTAAAATAATTCAAATCATCACTAAAGGGCCTATAGTGATATAAGCTATTACTATAGGTGTTCTTCTTCAAATTGAGAACTTCATAATCGGTTCTCAAGTCACTAGTTTAGCCATTTATAACTTTCAAATATCGAATCGAAATTAAATGATTTAAACATTAAACAATTCCATTATCATTAATAGTTTAATTAATACTAAACTATTAATGAAACCATTACTAAAATATAAAAGTTATTTATAATAACTCAAACTATTTTTAAAACATTTATATTACCCAAATAATTACCATTAATATTTAAATATTAATGTACTATTTATCCAAATATTAAAAGTCATTAATTATAACTTAAAATATTTTTAAATCCTTAATATCCTCTTTAAATGGTTTTTAAATAAGTAAAACCATTTTAAACTATTTATTTAATAATAATTATTAAATAAACTAAATATCATTAATATTATCTTAATATCATTAATATTTAATTATTAATGAAATTATCATTTAAATATTAAAAGTTATATTTTATAACTTAAAATATTTTTAAATACCTTATTTTCATTTAAAATGATTTTTATAATATTAAAATCATTTTAAGCTAAATTATTTAATATAATCATTAAATAACTTTAATATCATTAATAATAATTAATTAATGAAATTCATCACAAAATATTAAAAGTCATCACAAATAACTCATTTACATAACCAATTCTAAGCCAAAATAAACATAGTAACCTAACTAGTTTATTAACAACACTAACTAAACTTCAAAATTCAAACTTTAAATAACAATTAAAAAATAATAACATTACAAAATTAAATAAGAAACATACCCAAAAATCTGAATTCCACAAACCGAATACGCACTTCCACGCCTAAAATTTAACTAAGGAGATCTTTATAAAAGTTCTCCCACAACAAAGCCTTTCTCAAAAAAATTGGAGCCTTATTGTTGGTGAATGAAACAAAGGCCAAGCCCTTCTATTTATAGGTTTAGAAAATGGTGAAGTTCTCAATTTAGTCGATGTGGGACTTGGTTTATACTAATTTTCAATAGCTCACTTTGCGATTTTCTAACGCATTGCTCATAACTCCGATTAATCTGATTTTTGGATATGTTATACATGGTATGTAAGACTATTTTTAAAAATACGAATTACCCAATTCGGGTTCATTAGGTAGCCCAAACAAATGCGTTAAAAGTGGGCGTTCATAATGAGTTTTCAATCTCGTTTCAGCTTTACCTCTTCCGCTAAAAAACAGTCCTCATAACTCTTTCATTTTAAAACATTTTTGAGAGATTCTTGAGCTCACGCGAAGCTAACTTTTGGGGCTACAACTTTTATTCTTTGACCATTTCCAAATTCCGGACACATCAGCCCTGAAATTCCGTTCAAATGGACTGCACCGCACTTGTTGGGAAGTTTTGACACTACTACTTTGAAATGTCATAACTCTCTCCTCCGATATCGGATTTAGTCCGTTTTGGAGTCTATGGAAAGCTTATTCGGTGTACTATAACATAGCAAAAGCCCAGAAGGTTTTGGAAACATTAACTAATCGAAACAGTGTCCCGAATAGCACATCCCACTACTGACTTTTAGTTTTGAGAAATTTGACACATTTCCTTCCAATCACCGTAATTCCCTCATCCGAGGTCGGAATGAGGTCATTCCAAAGCCTATGGCTTCCTAACTCAGTGCACTACAACATATCAAAAGCCCAGACCTTTTAAAGCACAAAAAGTGGACGAGAATTCTCCCATTACAGACTGTCCAAAAACAGTTTATCATGATCGGTCAACCATGTTTGACCATCTATAACTTCTAATCTATACATGATATGGACTTGATTCTTTTTGCAGATTAAAGACCACATATCAGGCTACACATAAAAACTTTTGAAGAACAAAACTCATGATCGAGCAAAGAGTTATGGCCTCTGACATTTGGTGAAAAAAATAATAGAATTCGGTTTTTTCCAACTTGCTTAAATCTTCAAATTAAATGCACTTTGATGTTATGGGTCTTTGATTTATCAACCCATATCATCAATTAACATTATATTACACAACTTTAAACAATCAATTGCATCAAATAACATCGACTCAAAAGATTTCTAGGTTTAGTGTTCTTATACCCTTTTGCCAAAAATTCTTGATTCTTGCTTCTGATTTGTTATGGGTAATGGTTGGGCTTTGTTTAAGAGTGTATGGGCAATCTTGTACAAGACAATTAAATGTAATATTTAATCACTAGATTTAATTCTTATAATTTACCAATTAACTTCTATCCTTTGGTAAATTAAAACACTTATACAATAACATCGAAATTAAATCCGTGTAATTAAAATTAGGGTTTCTCAACGTCACCAATTAGGGTTTCTAATTGACCATTAGTGGTTCTTTAATTATACGTGTATGTTACTAACACGATCGTTCACGGTTTCTAATTTCAATCGGTTAGGGTTATAATAATTAGGGTTTGTCCTAATTATCGACGTCACAACGATAATTAGGGTTTCTTCTAATTACCGATATTCTTATTCACGATAACTTCATATACACAATCACTACTCGTAAATACCCCATAACCGAGTTTAATAATTAGGGTTTCACAAAGACAGAATACGCTGTTATGACCTAATTGATCGTCATTGCTCAATATTATCATCTCACATACCCGATTACATAATTATAGTATCAGAAAATCATTATATAAATAATATAATATTATTATTCTCATCTCTTGATCACAATCCCAATCCAGGGTTTGGATCTCATGTCTGACTTATTCTTCGTACACAGCATCAATAATCAAGTTAAAATAATTAACTTAAATATTCTGAACAATTCATATAATAAAATATTTATTATATAAATCTAATTATCACTTCATATATTATTTCCAATCATGTTTTCATGGAAAATAATTAATAAAAACATTTCGGCTTATAGAAATTTATTACCATATAATTTGTGGTAATTAATAATTCCAAAATTATTTCTAATTTTTCAAGTAATAAATGTATTCGCATTTATCGTTCACTTTACTTGACACTTAGTCTCGTCATTAAATAAAAAAAAAAATTATACACAAAATTTCTTATTTATTTTATATAGAAAATCTCGGGTTATTACAGAGCCTATGGGGGAGGAGCCCATGGAAGACTCTGACGAGGCTACATTCGAGGATCGGATGCTGGGTGAGTATGAGGAGCAAATTTTGGAGTTAGGATGTAGAGTTGATGTGACGCCCCCAAAATAGGTATACAACACCCATTCTGAGTCGCCAAAATACATGGTATAGAAAGCAAACTACAACTTTGATAATACGGATGTCGTAAGTGTAATAATCGACAATATACAACTGTGAGTTTAAATACAAATATTGTCTTCTAGACAATATACACACCCAAATAAGTCCTCATTAATTATTCATACACTATTTTACGAAAATAGTGAGGGCAAATAAAAACATCTTCCTAGAACCATCACTCCATACCCCGGCTTCGATCCTGCTATGTTCTCACCTCCCGAGAAGAAAAATGGAACAAAAAGGAAAAGGGTGAGCTCAACTAGCCCGAAGAAAGAATATTATGACTAAGATAATATACAACAAATTATCGTTAGTCTTCAACAGGAAAAATCTAATAGAATACAATAAATAACAAGTTTTAGATCAACAAATGCGTGGAAGCAAACAATCCATTAGAAGAGTCACGTAGAGAAAGAATTCTACTGTCTTCTAAGGTTTAAAAGTCCATCATCAATAGTTTATCCCTGTAATAACAATCAATATACATCTTTAATCATCTTTGCACTACAGGCCAAAGATATTCATTTGTATCACCAGTTGGTCATGTTCATCTCAACACCTGTTCATCTTTGCACTACAAGCCAAAGATATTCATCAGTTAATCGTTCAACTTTGCACTACAAGCCAAAGATATTCATTTATATCACCATTTAGGACTGAGGATGATGAAAAACATTTTTAAAGAAATGAATCCAGTGAAACAAAATGACAAGGATTAAGGATTAAGGATTAAGGATTCGTACTTTATTTCTGGTGTGATTTTCAATTCTAACTTAGCCCTCTATTTATAGGAAAATGTTAGAACGCCAAAGGAGACTAAACTAATATAATAATATTATTTATTCATTCTTTTCCTCGCATGCCTCTTTGGAAAATAAGACTAGCCATCTTTGGACCAAAAATCAAGACCCACATGTTTAATCCACCAACCAAAAGTGGGTCCATGATTTAATAAAAATCATTTTATTTTCGAAACTTCAACAAGTCGTGAAAATAGCTCGGTTATCAAAAATTGAAACTCGCGATTTTCCATAGGAATTTCAATTCTCTACAACTTTGCGAAGAAAATATTTCCAAATTTCAAACATAAATTGGCCAAAAAATCCACAAACCAAGCGATTTTACGATCTATAATCAATTTTCGGTCGAGAATTGTGTCCACAGACACACAAAACATATGTTAAACATTTAATGCCACAAAATACTCTACCTCCTCATATACTCATATATCTCACATTCATTATAAAAATATCACCGTTAATATATTATTAAAATAATATATTTAAATGAATTATTTTATCGAGAAAAGATAAAATATTAATTTTCAACAATTGTCACATTAAAATTTTCTCCATCTATATCCACATAAAATAAATATTTTCTTTATCATAATAATCAATAATTACTTATTTAAAATAATATTACAGAATCACAATCTTGTGAACTAAGTAGTTCCCGAAAAGAGGGGCTTTCCAATAAGGATTTCTCCTTATTGGCGCGCAATTAGTAAACCAAACCTCTCCTTAGACGTAACTTTCTAGACATTGCCAATAATGTTATCGATAATATTATTCAAATAATATGAATTATTGATTTGATAATGGAAAATCTTGTGTAATGACAATTATTGAAACAACAAATACAAAATATCAACGCAAAGATTATTGAATCAATAAAATATAATATTGAGCGGTAACTCACCGTAACAATTATTGAGTAGTGCCTTCTTACGTAAGGATCAATAATTCAAAATACTTGCAATACCATGTCTTTCTTGTGCAACCACGCCAGATTCACGTATTTTAACCACCGAGTAACCCAACAAAGGTTAAATCGGTAACAATTTACGTCGTTATTTATAAAACTCAATCTTTGTCGTTTTCCTTCATCCAACCGTTTTTTTCGTTATGGGGTCCACCAATGATCAAGCACTTGTGGTCATCACGGAGATTCCCGAAAAAAAAAGAATATTCCACGACCAAACGAATATTCCCAAATTTATAATGAATATTTTATAACCACTTGCTTATTTTGTAAACTTTGCACATTTCACCCATAACCAAAAATTATATCAAATTAACCCTTATTAATTTAGAATAATGAATAAAGGAAAATTCAATTTTATTTATAATAAGTTGGGGTCTTACAACCTCCCCTCCTTATGAAATTTCGTCCTCGAAATTGACGTACGTACCTGGTATATCGAAAAGGTGAGGGTACCTCGCTTTCATCTCTGATTCCAACTCCCATGTCATTTCCTCAATTGCATGGTTTCTCCACAAAACCTTAACTTGTGGTATAACCTTCGTGCGTAAGACATGCTCTTTCCTATCCAAAATCTCAACAAGTATCTCCTCGTGGTTAAATCTTGACTATCTCGTGCGGTTTCTAATGCAATAATGTGGTTCGGGTCTTTCACATATTTACTGAAGCATAGATATGTGGAATACATTGTGAACACGAGACATACTTGGAGGTAACGCGAGTCTATAGGCTACGTTTCTATTCGGTCAAGAATCTCAAATAGACCAACAAACCTTGGATTGAGCTTTTCTCTTTTCCCAAATCTTGTAACTCCTTTCCATGGAGCAATACGTAACAATACATGATCTCCAATATTAAACTCCACGTCCTTTCTATGAAGATCAGCATAACTCTTTTGTCGATCTTGTGAAGTTTGAATCGTTGTCGAATCATTTGGATCTTTTACGTAGTCATGCGTACTAATTACGGTCCCAACAATGTTGCTTCTCCCACCTCGTCTCGAGATATCTTTGGAGAACGACATTTTAAATCCATACAACGCCTCAAATGGAGCCATGCCTATACTTGCTTGATAAGCTTTATTGTAGGAGAATTCCACCAAAGGTAGGTACTTATCCCAACTTCCTTTGAAATCTAGAACCTGAGTCTTAATAGATCTTCAAGGGTTTGAATAGTCCTCTCGATTGTCCGTCTGCTTTGAGGATGGTATCTTTGAATCAATCGTAAATCCGTGCCCATAGCTTTCTCGCAAGCTAACCCAAAATCTTGAAGTGAATCTCGGGTCACGATCCAAAACTATGGATCTTGGCATGCCATGCAATCGTCTAATCTCATTCACGTACATCTGAGCAAGACATTCAAGGGATAAGTCTCGTGTCGGTGAGAAATGGGTAGACTTGGTTAATCTATCAACAATAACCCAAATTTCATCTACGCCTTGAGAAACTTTGGGAAGACCAAGAACAAAATCCATAGTAATGTGTTCCCATTTCCATTAGGAATCTCAAGTGGTTGCAATGGACCTTTTGGCACTTGATGCTCGCCTTTACACGTTGACATGTTAAACATCTTGAGATAAACTCATGAATCTCTCTCTTCATATTGTTCCACCAAAATGTATGTGAATATCATGATACATTTTGGTACTCCCGAGATGGATTGCAAGCGGGGTGTTGTGTGCCTCCATCATGATTTTATGCTTGGTCGAATCGTTAGGAACGCAAAGTCTAGAATTGACTCAAGTATTCCTTCCTCATCAATTCTTGCTTCCGAATAGCTCCTTCTTGCACTTTCTTCTTCATACGCATCGCCCCTCTGGTCCGTAGCTTGAGCACTTTAACTTTATCGATTAAAAGTCGGTTCTACTTGTATATTCGCCATCATTATGTGGGTCCTGAGTCTTTTAATTCTACCTCCATCCTTTGCAAGTCATACAAAATGGGCCTTTGTGTTGACAATATCGCACTCATACTTGCATATGATCTTCTACTCAATGCGCTACCATTACGTTAAGCTTTTCGGGATGATATTGAATAGTGTGATCGTAATCTTTTAACGACTCAAACCAACGTCGTTCTTGCCGCATGTTGAGTTCTTTTTGGGTGAAGAAATATTTGAGGCTTTTATGATCCATATAAATCTCTACTTTCTCCCGTCTACAAGTAGTGTCTCCATATCTTCAACGAACACGATCACGCTAACTCCGCATCATGAGTAGGATAATTCCTCTCATATTCTTTGAGTTGTCGTGAGGCATAAACTATGACTTTCCCATGTTGCATGAGAACACATCCTAACCCCTTGCAGGGAAGCATCATTTGAGATAACAAATCCATCTAAACCGGATGGTATTGTCGAGCAACAGTCTTAGAAATGAGTCTCCTCTTGAGCTCTTGGAAGCTCTTCTCGCATTCCTCGCTCCATAAGAATTTTGCATCCTTCCGAGTCGGTGAGTTAATCTGAGTAGTGATTCGAGAAAATCCTTCCACAAATCTCCGATAATAACCAAATAAGCCCGAAAAAGTCTGCGTGACTTGATCCACCGACTTGGTTGCTCCCAACTTTGTATTGCTTCAATCTTCACGGGTCAACAGATACTCCTTGTTTTGACACCACGTGCCCCAAGGAATGCTACTTCTCAAGCCGTAACTCGCATTTCTTGACTTGGCATAAAGCTTGTGTTCACGAAGTCTTTGTAGTACCAACTTCAAATGGTGCTCATGATCTTCACGGCTTTTGGAATAGATGAGGATGTCATCAATAAAGACAACAACGAATCGATCCAAATATTCCTTGAATACACGGTTCATCATATCCATGAAAGCGGCAGGAGCATTGGTCAATCCAAAAGACATGACTAAGAATTCATAATGCCCGCATCTGAGTCCTGAAAGGCGCCTTTGGAATATCCTCGCTTTTAATCTTCACCGATGATATCCGAATCGAAGATCGATCTTTGAAAAGAATTGTGCTCCTTGCAACTGGTCAAACAAGTCATCAATGCGAGGTAGTGGATACCTATTCTTGATGGTGACATGGTTTAATTCTCGATAGTCAATACAAAGTCGCATATTCCCGTCTTTCTTCTTTACGAATAAAACAGGAGCACCCCAAGGAGACGTACTAGGACGAATGAAACCGATGTCTAATAATTCACCGTAGTTGGACTTTTAACTCCACGAAGTTCAATAGGAGCCATTCGATATGGGGTTTTAGAAATGGGTTTTGTACCCGGTTCAAGGTCAATAAAGAATTCAACATCACGTTCTGGGGGTAAACCAGGAAGTTCTTCGGGAAATTCTTTAACCACATAAATATTATTCAAATATGACTTGTCTTTATTCAAATCCATAACATGGGCTAAGAAATCTTGACATCCGTTTTTCAATAAACGAATAGCTTTGTGGCTTAATATGACAGTGACTGATTTTAGTGGTTTAGTGGTTTGAATTCGTATGATAGGTTGGTTAGGAATATGAAAACTAACCATCTTACGAAAAAAATCAATTTTGGCATGATGAGTGGTTAACCAATCAATTCCTAAAATCACATCAAAAGCAAGTATCTTTAAAGAGATAAGATCAACAGGTAATGTGATAGTGCCAACTTGGATCATGCAAGATTTATAAACTGTAGATGTAACGAAGGTTTCACCCAACGGAGTTTCAACAGATAAATCAAAATCTAATTTCTCCGGAGTCAAGTTTAAACGTTGAGCACAAGCAGGAGAGATAAAAGAATGGGTAGAACCCAGGTATCTAGTAAGGTATAAACTTCACAAGAATTCAAGATTAGCTTACCCGTGATCACCTCGTTCGGGTTCCTCACGTTTTGGCCAGTCACGACAAAAGCTCTTCTAGGAACCGCTGATTTCGACTTATCCGGGACAGCCCTTGGAATCACCACTCCCGCTGAACTTGGTTTCGCTATAGTACAATCTCGAGCGATGTGGCCTTCCTTTCCACTGTTGTAACATACCTTGGATTGTTGTGGACAGTTTGGGCTGATATGTCCCTCCTTCCCGCATTTGTAACATCTAACTGGCGGTCGCTCTCCTCCCCTAGCATTTGTTGTTGGTGCTGGTGCTGCGGTTGATATCTTCCTGTCATTGTTGAATCTTCTCTTTATAAAATTTCCACTTGAGTCACCTCTCCTATTATCATGTCCACGATTACCACCTGAGTGGTTACCGCCTTTGTCCGTATTCTTTCCTCCTCGCTGGTTATCATCGTTCTGATGACTACCCTGATTGTGGTCCCTCGGTTGAGTATACTCACTATCTCGCTCTAATAACTGAGCCCTGTTGACAACATCTGAATACAGAGAAAATTTATGAGAGATAAGGTATTGACGAATCTCTGGTTTTAGACCTCTCAGAAACATACGCGTCATTCGTTCCTCATTCTCCACCAAATGAGGTGCAAACTTGGATAATTCTGCGAACCTTGCCTCGTACTGAGACACCGTCATGTTGTTCTGTTCGAGTCTAATAAACTCTACCTCCTTCATATGACGAATACTTTCTGGAAAGTACTTGTCATTGAACAGTTTCTGAAATCTTTCCCAAGACATGTTAAGTGCATCTGGCTGGGTACGCTTCACAGATTCCCACCAGTAATCTGCTTCACCACGAAACATAAAGGTGGCGAATGGAACCTTCAGTTCCTCCGTGCACCCCAAGACATCGAATATCTTGGTAACTTGCTTGACCCACGTTTCTGCCTTGATCGGATCCGGCTTTCCATGGAAATCTGGTGGTCCCAACTCTTTGAATTGTTTGGCCATGACAAACCGCACGTTACTATCATTTCCTCCTGTATTTTGTACACGAGTCTCCCTCGTCTGATTTTGCATGAACTGCAAAAAGCTTCTAAACATCCCGTCATTCATCATTTGCTTAGTGGCATTGTTCACAGGAGGAACATTGCCAGCCTGTTGCACGTTCTCCTCGTTGGTGAGTACCGACGTCTCCACGGTCTCATAAACTCCATTGTTAACGTTCTCGTGACCCATTCTTAAATCATCGCCATAAAACAAGGGTTAATTAAACAAATTAACATATCACATAATATCCTATATTATGACCAGACCAACAAATAAGCTTAGGTAGGACACACTAGCGAAGGATTTACTCGTCTCTCCCTCTCTAGTTCTATTCCCCGATCTCCGCCGGAGATCATATCCTAAGCTCGATATTAACTCGTGGCGCCCCCAAAAATAGGTATACAACACCCATTCTGAGTCGCCAAAATACATGGTATAGAAAGCAAACTACAACTTTGATAATACAGATGTCGTGTAGAATACGACAATACAACTGTGAGTTTAAATACAAATATTGTCTTCTAGACAATATACACACCCAAATAAGTCCTCATTAATTATTCATACACTATTTTACAGAAATAGTGAGGACAGCTAAAACATCTTCCTAGAACCATCACTCCATACCCGACTCGATCCTGCTATGTTCTCACCTCCTGGAGAAGAAAAATGGAACAAAAAAGAAAAGGGTGAGCTCAACTAGCCCAGTAAAGAATATTATGACTAAGATAATATACAACAAATTATCGTTAGCTTCAACAAGGAAAAATCTAATAGAATACAATAGATAACAAGTTTTAGATCAACAAATGCAATGAAATAAAGAATCCATTAGAAGAGTCATGTAGAGAAAGAATTCTCTTGTCTTCTAAGGTTTAAAAGTCCATCATCAATAGTTTATCCTCGTAATAACAATCAATATACATCTTTAATCATCTTTGCAATACAGCCCAAGATATTCATTTGTATCACCAATTGGTCATGTTCATCTCAACACTGCTCATCTTTGCACTACAGCCAAAGATATTCATCGATTAATCGTTCAACTTTGCACTACAGCCAAAGATATTCATTTATATCACCATTTAGGACTGAGGATGATGAAAAACATTTTTAAAGAAACGAATCCAGTGAAACAAAATGACAAGGATTAAGGATTAAGGATTCGTACTTTGTTTTACCCATGTCCAAAAATACTTGAAAATAATCATATTGGTGTAAAATTCAAGAATGATCAAAACATGGATACAATCAAAGCTAGTATCCGAATAGATATTTTGGACAAAAGAAAAATTTTTATTTTTCTTGAATAGTCTTCGTATTAAGTGAATAGTGTAAAGATATCGTGAATAGTCATGAGTATCGTGAATAGTAACCCCGACACAACAAGTTCCAAATTTGATAAAAAAAGTTCACCAATACTTGACATAATGATATTGAAGAAAAATATCATTTAAGAAGAAAATAATACCCTTACCTCAAAATAACCGTACTTAAAATCGAATTTGGTGTAGTCTTGATGTAACCCAAGACCAGATAGCAACACTCAAAGTATACTCACAAGAATACTTTCGATAATTTAGAGAGAGAAAGAGAAAAACTTTGTTTTACGGTGTGATTTTCAATTCTAACTTAGCCCTCTATTTATAGGAAAATGTTAGAACGCCAAAGAGGAGACTAAACTAATATAATAATATTATTTATTCATTCTTTTCCTCTCGCATGCCTCTTTGGAAAATAAGACTAGCCATCTTTGGACCAAAAATCAATGACCCACATGTTTAATCCACCAACCAAAAGTGGGTCCCGCAATTTAATAAAAATCATTTTATTTTCCGAAACTTCAACAATTAAGTGAAAATAACTCGGTTATCAAAAAATTCAAACTCATGATTTTCCATAGGAATTTCAATTATCTACAACTTTACAGAAGAAAATATTTCCAAATTCCAAACATAAATTGACCAAAATCCACAAACGGGCGATTTTACAGTCTATAATCAATTTTTAGTCAAGAATTGTGTCCACCGACACACAAAACATATGTTAAACATTTAATGCCACAAAATACTCTACCTCCTCATATACTCATATATCCCACATTCATTATAAAAATATCACCGTTAATATATTATTAAAATAATATATTTAAATGAATTATTTTATCAGAAAAAGATAAAATATTAATTTTCAACAATTGTCACATTAAAAATTTTCTCCATCTATATCCACATAAAATAAATATTTTCTTTATCATAATAATCAATAATTACTTATTTAAAAATAATATTACAGAATCACAGTACTGACAACTAGGCCGTTCCCAGGAAAGAGGGGGCTTTCCAATAAGGATTTCTCCTTATTGGCGCGCAATTAGGTGACCAAACCTCTCCTTAGACAGAACTTTCTAGACATTGCCAATAATGTTATCTGATAATATTATTCAAATAATATGAATTATTGATTTGATAATGGAAAATACTGTGTAATGACAATTATTGAAACAACAAAGAATACAAAATATCAACGCAAAGAATTATTGAATCAATAAAATATAATATTGAGCGAGAATTCATCGTAATAATTATTGAGTAAAGGCCTTCTTACGTAAGGATCAATAATTCAAAAATCTTTGTGCAATACCGTGCTACTCTCTTTGCAAACCACGCCAGATTCAGTATTTTAACCACCGAATAACCCAACAAAGTGTTAATTCAGAACAATTTACGTCGTTATTTATAAAACTCAATCTTTATCGTTTTCCTTCATCCAACCGCTTTTCGTTATGGGGCCCACTAATGACTACGCTGTCAAATTCGGAGATTCCCGACAAAAAAAGAATATTCCACGACCAAACGAATATTCCCCGACAATAATGAATATTTTATAACCACTTACTTATTTTGTAAACTTTGCACATTTCACCCATAACCAAAGAAATATATCAAATTAACCCTTATTAATTTAGAATAATGAATAAAGGAAAATTCAATTTTATTTATAATAAGTTGGGATCTTACAGTTGAGGAGTTAGAGGCTGAGGCTAAAGAAAGGGAGTCTGAGTTCCAGAAACTGAGGGACGAGGATCATAAGAGAAAGTTAGTGATGCAAGAGATGGAGGTGGAGATTGCTCTAGATGAATACTTTGTTTCATAGGTCGATGGCTAGAAATGTAGAGTTGGCAGGGAAGCTAGAAGAGATGAAGTAGATAGAGTTAAGTGAGGAGAAAGAAGCTCTCCGTACTCAGTTAGAGATGGAGGTGATGGATAGGATCCACTTCGAGGAGAAATGGGAAGAAGCTAATGATCGAGTTAACGTTATAGAAGATAAAGTGAGATGAAAGAGGAGGAAGATGAACAAGATGGGCTATGCTCTGAGAACGGCCATGGGGGGATTGATTGATGGGGTAAATCACTACCCGGCAGAGCAGGAAAAAACCCGGCACACTATAAGCTGAGATTTGGTGGCGCACATCACTCAAAGGAAGTACCAGAGCGTTGTGGAGTGCGGGATGTTAGACTAAGGTCTAGGTGTTAAGAATTTAGTAATTGTTGTATTTCTTTATGTGATGCATAATCTGTTGTTTTAATCCCAGTCTTTTGTGTAAGATGTGAGATAGTTGTAAACCCCAAACTTTTAAAAAATGTTAGTGGGGTAGTATGTTAGTGTTGTCCCCATCTTTTGTGACATTAGGGGATATGTTGTGTCATTTATAGAAGTATGCTAGAGATAATCACGTAATGTAACAATTTGGCATATGAATATAAATGATCTTATTTCAGAAATTCATTATAAAATTTTATTCCTTCTCATTGAGAAATGTTTAAGTAATATAAATAAATAATAAAAATGAAAATTTTGTGATGCAGAAAAATACCGCCCAGACGTAGAATAACTGCACCAGAAGAGTCAGTCAATGAGGAGAGAGGACCAGTAGACCCTATACAAAGGCTAGTCGATCTGTTAGGGGAAGAAACAAACCAGTACCACCCATTCCCCAAGCAGCTCTAGTCATAAATTTTAAGGATTTTAGGAGTGTAGGACCTCCAGAATTCGTAGGCACTACCGATCCGATCGTGGCACAGACGTGGATTAAGAAAATAGAGAAAGCTTTCACCATCGTTCGTGTGGGTGAAGACCAGAAGATGGCATTTGCAACCTACATGATGAGAGGCGAAGCGAACTACTGGTGGGAGGTAAATAAGCAGAGAGCGGGAGAAGGGATAGTAACTTGGGAGAGATTTAAAGCTTTGTTCTTCGAGAATTACTACCCAAAGAGTATGGAAAATAGGATGGAGGTGAAGTTCTTAGAACTTAAGCAGGGGGATATAACGGTGGCGCAATACGTGGCTAAGTTTAATGAACTAGCCCAGTTTGTAGAACACCAGGTGGTAGATGAAGAGAGGAAAGCTAGGCATTTTGAACAAGGACTGAAGCCTTGGTTGTTCAACAAGGTGTTAGTTCTTCAGATTGATTCTTTTGCGAAATTGTTGGAGAAGGCCATTATTGTAGAGGGAGGTAGTGAAGCTTTGAGTTTATACAACAAAGAGAAGAAGGGTAAGAGCACGAGAGGAGATAGCCGTGGAGGAGGCAGTAGCGAGGGAAGCAATTTAGGAAAAAGGAAGTGGGAGAACAACAACAACAAAATCAAAACAATCAAGTGGGGAAGTTTACTGGAGAGTTTAAGAAGAATGCGGAAGGATGCCCAAAGTGTGGGAGATATCACCAGGGTGAGTGCTGGAAGGGGCGTAGTGTTTGTTACAACTGCGGCCAAGTGGGGCATATTTCGCCAAACTGCCAGAAGCTAAAGAAAATCAAAGGTTGTTTCGCTTGTGGCTCGACGGATCATCTAATTAAGGACTGTCCGAAGAAAGGAAGTAGCGGAGGAAGCGCCCAGCAAGGGGGAAGCGGCAAACTAATGATTGGCGGACTAACGCCATATAACCGTCTAACTGCCAGAACGTTTAACATAACTATCTAGAACGCAGTAGCTGCGGAGGACGTGGTGCCAGGTATCATCCCGATCAATGATAAAAATGCATATGTACTATTTGATTCGGCTGCCACCTATTCTTTTACATCTGAGGAATTTGCTAGTCGACTAAGTTTACCCCGAGAACGATTAGGAAATCCCTTGAACATAGAAGTTGCGAATAAGGAAGGAATCCTTAAAGAATATATTTACCGAAATTATCACAAAAACATTAGAAATCATGAACTAAGAGTAGACTTGATCCCAATAAGATTGGGAGAGTTTGACGTAATATTGGGAATGGATTGGTTGTATAACCATGTTACAATAATTGATTGTCAGAATAAAAGTGTAAACCTTCAGGCTCCGAATAAGTCTAAGGTAATGTTTTATGGTAGCTCGTCGCTTAAGCAATCATGTTATCTTACGATGAAGCAGGCCAAGAAATTGTTAAGGAAAGGATGTGTATGATACTTAGCTTACATTGTTGATACTCGAAAAAAGAGAGTAGAAATTAAGGATATATCCGTAGTGAGAGAATTTCAAGATGTATTTCTAGACGATCTATTTGGTCTTCTGCCAGATAGAGAAATCAAATTTGTAATAGACTTAGCACCGGGAATGACACCAATTTCAAAAGCCCCATATTGTATGGCGCCAGTAAAAATGAAGGAATTGATGATAAAATTGCAAGAGTTGCTAGATTAGTGTTATATTCGGACAAGTGTGTCTCCTTGGGGAGCACCAGTTTTATTTATGAAGAAGAAGGATGGATCGATGAAGCTTTGTATCGATTATTAAGAATTGAACAGAGTAACAATTAAGAATAAATATCTGTTACTAAGGATAGATGACCTTTTCAATCAACTAAGGGAAACAAAGTGTTTCTTGAAGATAGATCTACGAACGGGTTATCACCAGCTGAAATTACGGGAGGAGGACATATCAAAGATAGCGTTCCGAACTCATTACAGACATTTTTAATTTTTAGTGATGTCATTCGGGGTTGACAAATGCTTCGGCAGCATTTATGGACTTGATGAACTGAGTTTTTAAGCCATTCATAGATAAATTCATAGTAGTTTTCATCGACGATATCTTGATCTACTCAAAGATGAAAGAAGAACACATCGAACATCTGAAGATGGTTTTGGAGGCGCTATGGAAGGAGAAGCTGTACGCCAAGTTTTCCAAGTGTGAATTTTGGATGAAGAAGGTTCAGTTCTTAATTAGGACATGTGGTGGATGAGGATGGAATTTTAGTAGACCTTGCAAAGGTAGAAGCAGTGAGTAATTGGGAACAACCGAAGATGCCAACCTAAGTAAGAAGTTTCTTAGGTTTAGCTGGGTACTATCAAAGATTTATCCAGGATTTTTCTAAGATAGAAACCCCGTTGACCAATCTAACGAGGAAGGCGGTGAAGTTCGTGTGGATAGACAAATGCGAAGAAAGTTTTCAAGAGCTGAAGAAGGGACTAAGCAAAGTGCCTGTATGATCATTACCAGATGATACAGAAGGATTTGTGGTGTATAGTGATGCATCGCACAGAGGACTTGGTTGTGTGCTAATGCAATATGGCAAGGTCATTACGTACGCATCACAATAACTGAAGGATTACGAAAAATGATACCCTACTCATAACTTAGAGTTAGCGGCAATAGTTTTTGCGTTAAAGATTTGGAGGCATTATTTGTATGGAAAGAAATGTGAGATATACACGGACACAAGAGTCTGAAAATCTTCACACGGAAGGAGTTGAACATGTGTTAGAGAAGATGGTTAGAATTAATCAAGGATTATGAGTGTGATATTCTTTATCACCCGGGGAAGGCAAATTTAGTAGCCGGTGCGCTAAGCAAGAAAGGATGGGAAACGTTGTTTCAACTAACAACTCAAGAGGAATTAATAAGGGAGATGGAGAAATTATAAATAGAAGTAAAGGGACTGGAGAAGTTTGGAGAAAAATTGTTTGCAGTGAAAGCTAGTCCAACCTTGTTGGACAGAGTAAAGGAATCACAAGAGAATGATGAAGAATATAAGAAAATAAGGGAGAGAATAGTAGAAAATGAGGAAGAAAAGTTCAAGGTGGATAAAGACGGTATTTTGAGATTTGTAGGGAGAGTGTGGGTGCCAGTGGTAACTGAGTTAAGGGAAGAAATTTTGTACGAGGCACATAATACGATGTATTCCGTTCATCCAGGAGGCACGAAGATGTACCGAGATTTGAGGTAACATTTTTGGTGGCCCAATCTCAAGCGAGAAATCGCAGAGTGTGTTAGTAGATGTCTTACTTGTCAACGGGTCAAAGCAGAGCACTAGAGGCCATCAACAACATTCTTTGCGTTCGTCGCGTGTTCTTCGTTTCTTCTTCATTTTTAATTGATATTTTGATTATGATTTCACTTTTTCTTGGATTTTAGTGTTATAAAACACTCATCCTTACTTATTTCATCGAATCATTCATATGATTCATTCAGATCGTTCATATTCATCAAGCAAATCAAACTTCGTATGAAAAGCATTTATAAGAAATTTATAAACTAAACTTCAAATTCTTATTTCTTCATTTTCTCATGATTTCAACCATATGAAAATCATTCTTAAGATCTCTTACTTCTATTTTCATTAAGTTATATATTTTAACATAAAAACTTAAATAAAAATTAGATTAGGGTTAGCTTTTGATTTACCTTTCTTCTTTAATCTTCTCCTGTTGGACAAATCTTTCTCACAAGCTAGCTTTTTCTCTTCCTTTTCCTTTCTTCCCCATCTAAAATTCTCTCTCTCTCTCTCAAGTGTTGGTTAAAATTTTCTAACCAAACAAATGAGCTTAAGCTTGATTTATATAGAAAACCAAGGCTAGGGCATTTTGGTCATTTGGATAAATTGCCTTACTATTCACGCCTCTTTACTATTCACAAATCTTCTTCTGGAAGCTTCATTATCTCGTCTTTTGGGATTCATTCTACAGTTTGAAAAACTGCGATTCTCGAAATTCAAATATTTATGGATATTTTGTCTTTCCTCTACAGATTAACTTTTATGCGTTCTTTGAAACTTTAAAAAACTACAAAACTTTTTTTTGATGAATAGTGTTTTCTATCATGTTTTCCCAAAACATAGCTAAACAAATGAAAAGTACATAACAGTACTTTTCATCATTTTTATTTCGTTTTATTTATGCACGTTTTTCGAGAAAACCTTTATCAGCTAATATAACTTTTCACGATATATTACCATCAAACCTTTCGACAAAATGCCATTTTGACATTCTGAACTCTCAAAATGACTTAGGTTATTCAAACCCTAAACCCTTAGGGTTCATTGGTGAACTATTTTGTCTTTTTCTCAATAAAAATTTATTTTCATCTTGAAAATTCTTACTCGTTCATTCTAGCTCGTAGCTAAAATTGTAAGACCCCAACTTTTATGAATAAAATAGAATTTTCTTTATTTATTATTTTGAAATAGTAAGGGGTTGATTCGATAAATGTGGTTAGTTATGGGTAAAATGCGCAAATATTTTAAATAAGCAAGTGGTTATAAAATATTCATTGTTATTGGGGAATATTTGTTTGGTCGTAGAATATTCTTGTTGTTAGGGAATATTCGTACGACGGCGCAACCATTTGTGGGCCCCATAACGAAAAACTGTCGGATGAAGAAAATAACAAGAATGAGTTATTTTAATACTAATGGCGTAACGATTACCGTTAAAACTGTTGGAATACCCGGTGGGTAAAGTAAAGTAATACACGTTGTTGCACAGTAGCACACAGTATTGCATAATATTTTTTATATTATTGTTAATTCAATAATTGTCACTGCACAGTATTTCCCATTATCAGATCAATAATTCATATTATTTGAATAATATTATTAGATAGCATTATTGACAATGTCTAAGGAAGTTCTGTCTAAGAAATGAGTTTGGTCACTTAATTGCGCGCCGGTAAGGAAAAATCCTTATAGGAAAGTCTCCTCTTTCCTAAGAACGACCTGGTTGTCAATATTGTGATTCTGTAATATTATTTGTGAATAATTAATAATTGATAAAAATGGTAAGGAAATATTTATCCAATTAGGATATAAATAGAAGAATTTTTAGAAAAGTGACAATTGTTGAAAATTAATATTTTATCTATATTATTATATTATATTATAAATGTCTAATGTGATAATACAATAATATAATAATGGTGATATTTTTACACTAAATTCATGGTATATTAATAAATGAGGAGGAAGACTACAAATTGGGTCTGAATAGTATTTTTGAGGATTAAAACATGTAAAATATTTGGTGGAGAATTTTTCTAATTGAGTGGGCCCTAATTATGTGTGAAATATGCTGATTTTTGTTGGCCAAAGTGGGTGTGCGATGGATTTGATCCGTATGTAAATTTTCAAGGATAGAATGCTATGAAATTTCAACCGTGTGTAAATTCGGGTCATTTTTCGTTCGGAATTTGAAAAAACTTTGTTCTACAAAGTTGTAGAGAATTAAATTTCATATGGAATGGACATAAGGTTCGTATTTTTCTGATAAAATGGCTATTCATTATGAATTATTGAACTTTCTAAATATTGTTTAAATTAAAAACAAGGGATGGGACCCACTTGTCCTTTTTACCTCTTTATTTTGCTGAATTTGGTGGGCCCCACTTGTGGAGTGCTGAGATTGTGATGTGGTGTGCGTAAGAAAAATAAATAAATTTAATAATTTTTTATTAATTTTTTTGCGTTGGTGTTCTAAGTATTTTTCTATAAATAGGGTGCTTAAGTTATAATTGAAAATAACACCGGAATCAGAAGTTTTCTATCTATATAATATCGAGACTATTTTTGTGAGTATTTAGATACTTTGAGAGTTGATACGCAGTGCAAGTTTTTTTCAATATTATATCCAGTATTTCAGTCAGAAGTACTTGTCCTTTGAGGTAAGGGATGTTATTTTTCAAGCAAATGATGTTGTTTCTTTCAATATCATTTCACCGAAATATTGGTATGAATTTTATTATAAAAATTTTACCTTTTTATGTTGAGATTATTATTCACGTATATGACATTATTTATGTATACGACACTATTCATGAATACGGCACTATTCACAAAAAAATTAAATTTTCTTTTCTTTGTCGAAGTTGTCTATTATGGTTACTATCTTTGATTGTATCCATGTTTTGATCTGTATTCCTAAATTTTGCTCCACAATCGATTATTATGGAGTATATTTTTGAACTTGGATAAACTAAAGTACGAATCCCTAATCTTTGTCCTTTTATCTCACTAGATTCGTTTTTTTAAAATATTTTTTTTATCATCCTCAGTCCTAAATGGTGATATAACTGAATATCTTTGGCTTGTAGTGCAAAGATGAATGATTACTTGATGAATATCTTTGGCCTGTAGTGCGAAGAAGAATGATTACCAGATGAATATCTTTGGCCCGTAGTGCAAAGATGAATATTTGATTCAAGATGTATATTGATTGTGTCACAGGGACAAAATATTGATAATAGACTTTTAAATCATAGAAGATAATAGACTTCATTCTCTACATAACTCTTCTAATGAATTGTTATTTTCGCTGCGAATATTGATCAAAAACTTGTTGTCCATTATATTTTATCTAATTTATTAAAGGCTAACGATAATTTGTTTTTTATTATCTTATTCATAATATTCTTTACTGGGCTAGTTGAGCTCATCATTTTCCTTTTTGTTCCATTTTTCTTCTCAGGAGGCGAGAATATAGCTGGTACTAGTCGGGGTGTGGAGTGATGGTTCAAGATAATTATTATAGAAGTCCTCACTATTTTGTAAAATAGTATATCAATAATTGTAATGAGGACTTTATTTGAGTTTGGATATTGTCTAGAAGACAATATTTGTACTAAAACTCGCAACACATGTGTTGTCGTATTTTGCACGACAATTGTATTAATGAAGTTTGAATTTAGTTTATGTACCATGTATTTGGCGACTTAGAATGGGTTGTGTGGACCTATTTTGGGGGCGTCACAGTTGGTATCAGAGCTATAAGTAAAGAGCCCCGAGCCTCTCGCTGGTGACTTCCTTGCGTGGGATGCACCGAAGCCGGACTCTCCATAGGGGACGCCGTGAATAACGGTAACAAGCTGATAGGTATCAATGTGAGGTACTATCTAGGTAAAGGGATAAGAGTCACAGTTGGTATCAGAGCTTAGGGATATGGTCTCTGGCAGAGATCGGGAAATAGAACTAGGAGGGGAGAGATGAGTAAATCAATCGCAAATGTGTCCTACCTAAGCTTATTTGGTATTTAATGGGTCAGTCGGAGCATAGGGTTACTAATGTGATACGTTAATTTGTTTAATTAACCCTTGTTTTATGGCAGTATTTGAGAATGGCATCTGAAAATTTTGAGATGAGCAATGGAGCACATGAGACCGTTGAATCACCGTTGATCAATACCCAGGATAATGTGCATCAGGAAGACAATAATCCTCAGGTAAACAACAACACCGACTAAATGATGACCGATGGGATGTTCAGAGGCTTTCTGAAATTCATGCAACATCAGGAGAGAGAGACTCTTGTGTAAAATGCATGTGGAAACACTGGTAACTCACGGATGGTCACCGCTAAGAAGTTCAAGGAGCTGGAACCACTGGAGTTTTTGGGAAAGCTAGGATCACCAATATATTAGATGTCTTGGGATGCACCGAGGAGCAAAAGGTTCCCTTTTCCACCTTTATGTTACGAGGAGAGGCAAAATACTGGTGGGAATTCATAAAGCGTACTCAGCCTGCCGCACTCAAGATGTCTTGGGAGAAGTTCCAAGAATTATTAACCGAAAAGTATTTTCCCAAAAGTATTCGTCACATGAAGGCGGTAGAGTTCATCAAGTTGGAGCAAGATAATATGACCGTGTCGCAGTACAAAGCTAAGTTTATCGAGTTGTCCTGGTTTGCATCCCATTTGGTTGATAATGAGGAGAGAATGACGTGAATGTTTCTACGAGGTTTGAAACCCAAAATATGGCAATACCTCATTTCTCACAAACTGTGTTTGTATTCAGATGTAGTGAATAGGGCTCAGTTATTGGAGTGGGATTATGAGTCAGCTCAACCAAAAGATAACGACCAACAACACGATAATAATTGTACCGGTGGCAACGGTCATCGGAACAATGATAACCATCGTTGAGGAAATTATCATGCTAGAAATGGTAACCACTTCGGTAGTAATCATGGCCAAGATAATAGAAGAAATGATTCAAGTGTAAATTTTAAGAAGAGAAGATTTAACGATGATGGGAAGACATCGGCAACAGCACCAACACCAGCAACAAATTCTAGGGGAGAAGAAAGACCGCTAGTTAGATGCTACAGATGAGGAGAGGAGGGACACATAAGTCCAAACTATTCACAGCCTTCCAAGGTATGTTTTAGTTGTCGAAAAGACGGTCACATAGCTCGATTTTGTCCTGTAGCAAAATCAAGTCCAGCTGGGACGGTGGTACCAAAGGCGGATACGGACAAAACAAAGTCGGTGGTTTTAGGAAGAGCATTTTTTGTGACTTCTCAAAAAGCGAGTAACCCGAACAAAGTTATCACGGGTAACCTAATTATAAACTCTTGCGAAGTCTATACCTTATTAGATACCAGTTGTGCCCATTCTTTTATTTCTCCTTCTTGTGCTCAACGTTTAAACTTGACCACTAAGAAATTAACTTTGACTTATCTGTTGAAACTCTGTTGGGTGAAACCTTCGTTACATCTACAGTTTATAAATCTTGCTTGATTCAAGTTACGTGATGAATATCTTTGGCCCGTAGTGCAAAGATAGACATGTGTTGAGATGAATATGACCAACTGGTGATACAAATGAATATCTTTGGCCCGTAGTGCAAAGATGAATATTTGATTCAAGATGTATATTGATTGATGTCACAGGGATAAAATATTGATGATGGACTTTTAAATCATAGAAGATAGTAGACTTCATTCTCTACTTAACTCTTCTAATGAATTGCTATTTCAGCTGCGAATATTAATCTAAAACTTGTTGTCCATTATATTTTATCTGATTTATTGAAGACTAACGATAATTTGTTTTTCATTATCTTAGTCATAATATTCTTTACTGGGCTAGTTGAGTTCATCCTTTTCCTTTTTGTTCCATTTTTTTTTCTCAAGAGGCGAGAATATAGCTGGTACTAGTCGGGGTGTGGAGTGATGGTTCAAGACAGTTATTATAGCAGTCCTCACTATTTTGTAAAATAGTGTATCAATAATTGTAATGAGGACTTTATTTGAGTTTGGATATTATCTAGAAGCCAATATTTGTACTAAAATTCACAATATTTGCACGATAATTGTATTAATGAAGTTTGTATTTAATTTCTGTACCATGTATTTGGAGACTCATAATGGGTTGTGTGGACCTATTTTGGAGGCATCACAAGAATACTCCCTTTTTATAATCATCCTAGGTTATAGAACGACTAATAAATACATAACACATAATATTATTAATAAAAATTTATTTTATTAATTAATAATTCTTTAAACTTAACTTTTTGAACAATCCAATTTTTTAGGTTGTCACACAAATGAACAGGTAGCTCCTGAATCAAATAATATATAGGCATTTATATTTTTAATCAGAATAATATCTAACACCACTTCCTTTGATGTTACTGTATCTTTCACAGTCATGTTAAATGTACGAGTTGTCGGCTTGCTTTGCTGTGCTGGCCCTCCAATAATTAACTTGTTATTACTACCCTTATTGCCACTTCCTCCATCATTACCCTTCTTCAATGGACAGTCCTTGAATTGATGACCCATTGCTTCGCACAAAAAACATCCTCTTTATTAGGTTTGGGACAATTGGGAGTGATATGTCATTCTTGACTGTAATTATAGCACACATGCTTACCCTTCATACATTCCCTAGAATGATTCTTTCCGCACTTACTACATGTTTTCTTCTTCTGCTGTGTATTCCCTTATTGGTTCCTTGAGTAATTGTCATTGTTGTTGTCCCACTTGCGCTTGTTGTTGTTATTATCGCCACTGTTGATGTTTTTATTTCCACCTTTGTTCTTTTTCTTATTTTTCTCCCGATTATACTTTGATATTACTTCACTTCCTCCATCTACAATAATTGCTTTTTCTAACAGAGTCAAAAATGAATCAACCTACAACACATCTACTTTGCTTAATATCCACAGCTTCAGTCGTTCTCAAAACGTCGTGCCTTTCATTTCTCGGTTTCCACTTGATGTGAAGCGAACCTATGTAACTCGTTAAATTTGGCGGCGTACTCTAAAACTGACATATTCTCCTACTTTAATTCCAAGAATTTAACCTTCATCCTTCCTTTCATACTTCATGGAAATTAATTCTCAAAAAGTAATTCTTTGAATCTTTCCCACGCTACAACCCCTTCTCCGGCCCTATTCTAATTTAATTCCCACCAGAAATTTGCCTCACCTTTCATCAAGTAGGTAGAAAAAATCATTTTTTGCTCCTTAGCGAACCTTTCAATAATGAAGGATTTCTCTATTTTCTTCACATATGTTTGAGCTTCGATTGGGTCTGTTGTTCCCTTGAACTCTGGCGGACCGACTACTTTAAAGTCTTTAAAATTTGCCAAATGATTCTCTAGCGGATTCCCTGTGATTGGTGCTCGATTATGCATTACTAATGAGTGAGTTTTATACACATGAATTGGATATATTTGGGCTTAATTTATTATTGTTCTCAACTCTTTTAGGATGTTTTTATGTGTTTGTGTCTATTCATGCATGTTTTATATTGTTTTGTAGGAATTGGGACAAAAGTTACATGGATCGACGTTTGGGGTGGCTAGATTCGCGTTTTTGGCTTATCATTTACACAGCAGTCACATCAGAGCCAATTTGACTATATCTCCAGAGCTTATTTCGAAAAACTCAAAGAATGAAAGTTGTATATCTACTTTTCCTCTTTCCAGAACATCTTGAATCATCAAAATCGGAGTTCGGACGAAGAAGTTATGGTCATTTTCCCAAAGGACGTCGGAGCAGAAAATATTGGAAAAAGGGGACAGTGCCGGGGCGCTATTTTTTGGCCTATGGACAGCGCCGGGGCGCTAAGGAGCAGTGTGTGAGCATCAAGCCCAGCGCTGGGGCACTGGGGGAAGAGGTTGGTTGGGCCTTGACGCGTTTTGGGCGAATTTTGACACCTTTTAGACTCCAAATTGGATTGGGTTTGTTCCTAAGCTCAAAATTAGACTTGTAATCTATAAATACATGATGTAAGACATAAAATAGGAGGAGATTACATAGATTAGACTAGATTAAACACTCCTTTGGATTAGAACATAACCCTAGTTCTTATTAGTTTTGGGGATTGAAGCAACTTGGAGACCATTGAAGATTCAAAGCAGGAGCGAAAGAGGAGTCTCAAGGCTACTGACAATAGATTATATTCTCTTCTCTTTTCTTACTACTATCTTTTAATGTCTATTCAATTGTGGATTCTTGGTTTTAATTCATTAATTATGAACTAACTCTTTTATTAAGATTTCAATTAAACTTTTTATGGCTATGAATTAGTTATTCACTATATTCCAATTATTTGTGTCAAAGTGAGTTGTTTATCTTGCCTTATACTTATTGATTAATTATCTGATCAGTAATTACCTTGTTACTCTAGAAGGAATTGAGAAAGGAATTCTAGGGTTAGAACTGGGCATGATATCATGTGACTTAGTTATTTGCACAGTGAATAATTAGGTTTGTGAATAGAATGAGAATATCTATTTGTCGCATGTAACACATAAGGAATTGGGATTGTAACGAGTTTAATTCAATTGTTTTGCATAGAGATATAGCAAAATTAATCTGGGTTAAATAGAAGGCAATTGATCGCTCGAGAGAGGGCTTTTGGCATTTGAGAATTCCTGTTAACAATTCAGTAGACATAATAATTGGGATAATTGGATAATTGATTTATAGTTCATAATTGGGGATATTGGAGTCTTAGCCTTTATTTATTTGAATTCAATTATAAAGTAACCTAGTTTTAATTAGTTAATTTAGTTTTCTTAATTAGAAAAATCATGATTTGAGATTATTTAAATAACATTTATTTAGTTGAGAGTTAGTAATTGGTAATTTTTATTAAATAATTCCTCGTGGGAACGATACTCTACTTTCACTTTATTACTTGTTGACCGTGTATACTTGCACGTATTCATTGATTGCGAAATCGATCAACAAGTTTTTGGTGCCGTTGCCAGGGAATTAGTTTAATAATTATTTACCAATATTAATTTCAATCAAATTAGTCTTAATTTAAACATTTTTATTTTTATTTTTATTTTTCATTCTCTTCCTATATTTCTCTCTTTTTAGGTACCATGGATGACTTTGCGTATCAATGGCCATACACGAACGTGACTCAACCAAGGGGAATGGAGATTGACAGACTCGCGACACTTTTCGCAATGTCAGCACAAATTAAAGAACTTTCGAGGAAGTTGGACGTTATCGCATCCCAACAGAGTCGAAGAATGGCAGTTATGTGTGACTATTGTGCTGGCAATCACCCGAGTAATCAATGCACCATCAATCTTGGGCCGATACAGTATGGTGGTAACTACCTCAATCAGTATGCATATGATAATTATGAACAAGTTTGGGGGTATCACCCGGATTTTTCATGGAGTAACAATCAAGATCAATTTTATGCTCCAAGTCCAACATACCCACCGATTTTCGTGTCCACCTCCACTACAAAGCAGAAGAACATTCAAATTGGGAGGAAGCCTTGGAAAAAGTTATTAAAGCTTCTGAAAAGAAACACGAGGAACATGAAAAGAAACTTAATCAAATGGAGCTGAGTATACAAAGTCAGAATGCATCGATCAAGAATATGGAAAATCAATTGGGACAGATAGCACATGCGTTGAACAATCATCTTCAATACACTTGGCTCTATGACATGGATAACGAGACTGATGATGAGCCCGATGGTGAGCCCGAGCCAAATCTACAACTGGATGAGCCACGAGATGAAAAAGAGGAGACAAGTGGGGATAATGACAACAAGGTCGGTGAACAACTAATTGTGAGAACCAATGATGATGAGCCAATGTTATTTATGCCTCAAGTGCCTTCTCCTCCACAGTTCAAGAGTTCGCTAGATTTACAAAACCTTGTCCGATTGGTAGTCATGTCGCCGCTAATACTCTCGTGATGTAAAAGCAAGTACACCTTCAAACCATGGTGCGATGAGTCGAGAGAAGATAGAAGAAGAAATTGTTGTGTCCGACAAGCCTAAATGCCAGAATATATTCGCAGACACAATGGAGAAACCACCTAGATGCTGGACGTTCTTTAATGTGATCTTATCTAAACAAAGCATGCTAGGTGACTTTAATACAATGGCTATCGTAAATGGGAACCTACCAAAAGCTATATTATTTCCGATGGATGGAGGGTTCCTCAACTTTCAAGAGGAATTGATAGCGTTTACTGCATAAAAGTCAAAGTGTAAAGACCAAAACAAGCGCTTATTGGGAGGCAACCCAAGTTTAATTTTTATTTTTAATTTTTATTAAGTTTTATATTAGTAGTTTGGAATTTGCATTTATTTAGGATTTAATAAAATTTCTTATATCATGGTTTTACAGGTTATTCAAGTCAAATACAAGAGTGGTGCCCAATTTGTTCAATGTGCTTAGTCTATTCTCCAAACTTAGCGGACAAGGAGGAAGATTGCTATATTTTCAGGGAAGTCCTCTACTTTAATTTTTTCTATTGTAGCCATTGAGGACAATGTCTAGTTTAAGTTTGGGGGCATTTTAGTGTCGTATTGCATATAGTTAGTTATTTACATTGTAGTTCGTTATGTTTTCGGGTTATTTACATTTAGTTTTTGCATTCAGTTTTTTTGTTTAAAATAAAAAAAATTTAAAAATCGCAAAAATAGTAGTTAGTTTACTGTGTTTGTTGCGTTTAGTTTATATTTGCATGATTCCAACTGTTAGATAGTAAAAGTCTATTTTGGCCAATGATGAGACTGGAATTAAGTAGATAAGTATAGTATTGAATATTAAGGCTTTGATGTGATTTCTTGTTATGAATTGAATATTTTCCTGTTTGAAACTAGTATAATCAAGGTTAGCACGTTAATAACAGCTATGTTAACTGATTAAGTTTAAATTGATACATAATGGATTTTTTAAGGATAATACTAGTTTGAAGGAATGAAAGACATGAATAGGCGGAGATGGCTAAATTTAGATAAAAACTTAAGTTTGGGGGGAAAATTTGGGATATATAAGCTTCGCTAAAAAAAAAAAAAAAGAAAAAAAAGAAAGAGAAAAAGAAAGAAAAAAAATAAAATTACCGTGGCTAGTTTTGTTTCGGGGCCTTTGTTACTTGAGTAAAACGCTCAAGGGGTATCTTAAAACCTAGCGCCTCTAAGGTCTTATATATGTCCCAGGAGTCGTTGGTCGAAAGCTCATAAGGGGGTGACATCATTAGCCTAATGGAATGAGACATTGCACGCTTATGGTTAAAAAAAGTAAAAAAAAAAACAACAATAAAAGCGGGAAAAGAGCAAAAGCCCCGGTAATGAAAAGTAAAGCATAAGTATCCCTGATTGGATTCTTGAACTTAGTGGATGTTTGAATTTTGTTGGATTTAGCTTGTTCGTGAATTTTGTGAGTTTGCAATTGTATGATGCCTTCAAGATATCTATTATGTCTTAAATTTGATTTTATATCGCTTAGCATTGTTGTGGAGCACACACGCACTATATCGTTGATAATACTCTAAGATTTGATGATTGATCATGAAATTACCGATTTGTTTTAATATGATGTATTATCATGTTTACTTGATTTCTCTAAGGCCTGTTGAATAGACTTGTTTCTGTCATTAATGTTGGATTCGTAGGCATATAGATTAGTTTCATTACATTGCATTGCATAACATTTTTTGTGTTTTTGCTCGAGGACAAGCAAAAGTTTAAGTTTGCGGGTATTTGATGAGTGAGTTTTATACACATGAATTGGATACATTTGGGCTTAATTTATTATTGTTCTCAAGTCTTTTAGGATGTTTTTATGTGTTTGTGTCTATTCATGCATGTTTTATATTGTTTTGTAGGAATTGGGACAAAACGTTACATGGATCGACGTTTAGGGTGGCTAGATTCGCGTTTTCGGCTTACCATTTACACAGCAGTCACATCAGAGCCAATTTGACTATAGCTCCAAAGCTTATTTCGAAAAACTCAAAGAATGAAAGTTGTAGATCTACTTTTCCTCTTTCCGGAACATCTTGAATCATCAAAATCAGAGTTCGGACGAAGAGGTTATGGCCATTTTCCCAAAGGACGTCGGAGTAGAAAATATTGGAAAAAAGGACGTCACGGGCGCCAAGGAGCAAGCGCAGGTTAAGATCAAGCCAAATTTGGGGCAGCTGGGGAAGAGGTTGGTTGGGCCTGGCGGGGTTTTGGGCGAATTTTGACACCTTTTAGACTCCAAATTGGATTGGGTTTGTTCCTAAGCTCAAAATTAGACTTGTAATCTATAAATACATGATGTAAGACATAAAATAGGAGGAGATTACATAGATTAGACTAGATTAAACACTCCTTTAGATTAGAACATAACCCTAGTTCTTATTAGTTTTGGGGATTGAAGCAACTTGGAGACCATTGAAGATTCAAAGCAGGAGCGAAAGAGGAGTCTCAAGGCTACTGACAATAGATTATATTCTCTTCTCTTCTCTTACTACTATCTTTTAATGTCTATTCAATTGTGGATTCTTGGTTTTAATTCATTAATTATGAACTAACTCTTTTATTAAGATTTCAATTGAACTTTTTATGGCTATGAATTAGTTATTCATTATATTCCAATTATTTGTGTCAAAGTGAGTTGTTTATCTTGCCTTAGGCTTATTGATTAATTATCTGATCAGTAATTACCTTGTTACTCTAGAAGGAATTGAGAAAGGAATTCTAGGGTTAGAACTGGGCATGATATCATGTGACTTAGTTATTTGCACAGTGAATAATTAGATTTGTGAATAGAATGAGAATATCTATTTGCCACATTTAACACATAAGGAATTGGGATTGTAACGAGTTTAATTCAATTGTTTTGCATAGAGATATAGCAAAATTAATCTGGGTTAAATAGAAGGCAATTGATCGCTCGAGAGAGGGCTTTTGGCATTTGAGAATTCCTGTTAACAATTCAGTAGACATAATAATTGGGATAATTGGATAATTGATTTATAGTTCATAATTGGGGATATTGGAGTCTTAGCCTTTATTTATTTGAATTCAATTATAAAGTAACCTAGTTTTAATTAGTTAATTTAGTTTTCTTAATTAGAAAAATCATGATTTGAGATTGTTTAAATAACATTGATTTAGTTAAGAGTTAGTAATTGGTAATTTGTATTAAATAATTCCTCGTGGGAACGATACTCTACTTTCACTTTATTACTTGTTGACCGTGTATACTTGCACGTATTCATTGATTGCGAAATCGATCAACAATTACTTCCGCTAACATATATACAAAGTTATACAACGGGTCCACGTGTCTTTCTTCATTATTAGTGGATTCTTCCACCCTTCGATTTTGTGGTTCTCTTCTCGGCAGCATTTTCTGATTAAACAAAACATTAAATTATTCCTTTATGTTTTACATTTTATGCTACATCTTATTAGTGTTAGCATTTAAAATTTAACGCGTAATTTAAGCTCAGTCAAACATGTAATCATAACATCGCATTTATATCCATATACCAAATACTAGTGTCACACACTTATAATTTTCTGGCCAATTCCTATAAATGTTATCTATCCCACTTAGGCAACAAAAGATAGGATTTACAAGAACTACATTCCCCTAAACACATAAAGTAAGAATGTATCATAATAACATACCACCTCTTATAGTCTGAGGTTAACATCATATATATATAACCCTATAAACAAAAAGGGTTCTATCTGCATCTATTTACAACATATAAAAACTAAACCATGGAATCACTGCATGTTGTGGCGAACCACATCCGCACACTCCTGTTATGCAACTCCGTCCATCAATCAACGGCGTACAGAGAGACTGGACTATCCTTCCTCTGTGAGATACCTCTTATCCCTACTTCACTGACTCCCATAAGCTGTATCCAATGCCAATCCTAGAGTCTTAATCCTAACTACACCTGCCTGAACCTCTCTTTGCAATTTGTCTACTCTTCTGGCAGCTCGCACCTAAGATTCCTCTATCCTGATCTTATCTGCAATTTCCAAGTCAAACTCGAGCTTCATAGCCTCGTGTTCAACTCTCAGTTTTCCTAACTTCAATTCTTCCTGCTCTAACTTCTCCCTCAGCTCAACATTTTTGCCAACCAACTGATGCAGTAATGGCCCAATATGATGTGTCGAAGTCTCGTATCCTTGTAAATGTACCTTCATCTCTACCAACTCATCCTCTAACTAATAAGTTAATTCCTTATACTAAACCTCCATGAATTGATGTGTCATATTTTTCTCCTCTAAATGTCCAACCCTGTCCTCTAGCTTCGTATTCCTATCTTTTAGTTCTAAATTCCTGTCCATCAGCTCCTCAATCACGACACCCTCAACAGTGCCCTTAATCTCCTCATACTCTATCGGACCCTCCTCATCAGATACTGGATCTTCCTACGGTTCCATCTCTAGCTCAGAATTAGGATCCTCTGTGGGGTCCATCTCTGGCTCTGACTCATCCTGGGTAATTGGCTAGACTGGCTCAGATGCAACTAACTCCGTCCACACTATATGCTTGTCCACCGGTTCATCCTCAACTCTACGACTACCTTATCCAATCTCAGGCATCCTATAATCACAACACTAACAATAGATATACAATCAACATCAGCATCACAATAAAATATATCCATTGATGCAATAAAGGTATATTTTATTATACACAACCCATACTCTATGAATTTCTACAATCCATCTTTTAACGTACTCTATACAAGTTTTCTTCTGAGGTTATAACCTAGGTTTCGCATCCTAATGTTTATAACCTACAACTTTAATACCAACCTGTGACACCCCCAAATTCGGGTTCCATAACCTCAAGTTTGGTGCTCACGATCCATCATCTTCATACACATTATATAAACTAACACAGATTATATAAGCATAAATTGTTCATTACAACAAAATGTTCTACATCATTCCTAAGGTCTACCAACCTTAACTTAATACATACACCTTAATTACTCAAAAAGTTTACATAAGTAATTTACATAAGTTAATAAAATATTTAAACGTGTATATTAAACTATTCTTGAACTTTTCCCTTGCCTTTGTCCTTCTATGAGCACTCGGGCTTAACTGAAATAAATCTCATGATATAGTAAAAGTGAACAACTACTTCGCTCAGTAATTTTAAATACAAGAACAATATATCATGTTTGGAAAAGAATTATCTTCTAAATTTTTAACAATATATAATAATTGTGAAAGAACGAGAATCAAGTTTTAATAAATGAACGATTGAATCATTACTGTTGAGTGGAAAACAATGACCATGAACAAATGCGAAGGTTTATCAGTAATTAAACTAGACCTTTTAGTAGGTTTTGGTATTCAAGGGGATCAACCTCCCATACTCGGTGAATATGCATACCACTTAGGAAACGAGCAAATATTCGTTCTTTCAATATATTGCATGTAGACACTCGAAATTTACATTCCTATTACTAACCTTGTAGGAGGACAAAATCAACTTCCAGAGATAACCCTAGAAGCCAAATCAGCTCAATCCCGGAGATAACCCTGGGATACTCAGTTTTTAATCTCGGAGACAACCCCGAGATATTCAGTTTCAATCCCAAAGACAACCCCGGGAGATTCAGTTTCAACCTCAGAGATAACCCCGAGGGATACAGTTCCAGTTCCAGAGATAACCCAGGGACACTCAGTTCTAACCCCGGGAGGTCAAGTGCACCTCAGAGATAACCCTGAAGACATTCAGCATTCATAGTAGCCCAATCTTAGAGACAACCCTGAGCAACGACTGCTACATCTGCGTAAAGCCGGAGGTCACAGCACTAAGGAATGCTAGGCACTCTGTCATCTTATCAAAAATATGATTGAAAGTGGTGACCGGCAAATGGAAGACGATGATGTTGTATCTTGTGAGAGTGAAGACACATTTCCTCTAGGATGGAAGGAAGTTATAGCAGTTATATCCTCTTAAGGAGATTTGACTGCCACACCACTTATAATTCATCTAATTCAGCTCAAAGGAGTTGAAAACCCTTTGAAAGTGGTTGCATCAAAGCCAATCATATTTCCATTCAGACCATAATATCCTATCATTAGCCTTAAAAAAGTCCCATGGAATTATGGAGAGGTTTAAAGGGTTTTGACATAAAAACGTGCAGCAGAAATAGAACAATTTAAACCAATTTCGAAACCCTAAAACAGGATCCATGCGAAAAACAATTAATTCAGTGACTAGAAATTATACCAATTAAGAAAGCTCAAAACGATGCAGTCGAATCTCCAACGCAATTGAATCGGATTTGCGCCTCTCTGATAATTACTCTCGCCGCCGCGAATCGTCGTTGTCGATCTACGTAAGAAGGAACCATGAGACTAGCCACCAAGGATGAGGATTTTTCAAATCTGCTTTTCTCTCTAGTCTCTCTCTAAGCTGCTAGGGTTTTGGTTAATGAATAATACCTAAAATGGTCACATACATATCATATATATAGCGATTAAAAGGAATTATTCAAAACCTAATTTAATAAAATCCAAATTTATATATATATATATATATATATATAAAATATATATAAATATATATATATATATATATATATATATCTTAATTAAGTCTTACTTAATTAATATACCTATATATAAATTATCCTATTAATTTAAATTCGTAATTTAAATACTATCAATCATATTGACATATTTAAATCTTTATCATTTAAATTAATTCCCTTTTAATTACGTTCTATGTGTGTGACCCTATAGGTTATTATTACGTTGGCAAAAATTTTAAAATCATATTATAAAATTATAAACAGTGAGCGGCATCTAGTAATGCATCATTGCTACCCAAGTAATAATAAGATTGATGATTTGATGCAACCTTTTCGTGACCAATGTTTCAATGTAATTTAATCCTTTTAACCTTAATATCCTAGATTAAACTCGAGTCATGGAATGTGTCATACTCTTCATAATTTAATCTGAGTTTTCTTGATTAATGAGTAGACTATATGAAACAAATCACTATTTGAGCATGGCCATGCATTTCATAGTCCTACTCAATTAAGAGGCCTATGGATATCATCCCTAATATATAGGAGGGTTAAATTCCATCTAGATCACTCATATTCCTCACACGATTCATGATGTACCCAATAATCACCTTTATAGTCCACCCTATTAAGGGTGACATTTGATGATATCAAAGTACATAAATTCCCGTGTAGTAATATAGTGATTTCAGGTCGGAGGACCATTACATCATTGTCACTATGAGAATTTCTAATGACACTTCGCATAATGCTTCACATAGAATTCTCATGGTGAGTCTATCCAGTACATCGTTCTCTAACATGTACCTATGCATTGACTTAATATCTCATATATTTATGACAAATGAGATTTGGTCATCAAATATCCACATACTAGTCTCAATGCATCATTGTTGTCCCATCAACAATGATACTTTACTAAGGACATTTAAGAACAATGATAGTAATTGTAATTATATAATCTCATGTTCAAGTCACATACTTGAAACTATATAATTTGTATCACTATTCTAAATAAGACCCATAAAATTTTTGAAAATGAAATTTATTTTTCTCTATTTATTATTTTGAAATAAGGGAAGGGTTGATTTTCTCCATTAATGTGGATAAGCATGGTTAAAATACGCAAATATTTCAAATAAATTTATTTTTCTCTATTTATTATAAATATATTGATTTGATTAATGTGGATAGTTATGGAATATTCGTATTTCAATCGTGGGTTAATATTCAGATCGTTTCGTGAATATTCGTGGAATATTCGTGATTTACTTCGCCAATATTCGTATTTACCTAGCCATGTGTGGGCCCCATAACGGAAAGCGATTGGATGAAGAAAACGACAAATATAAGTTGTTTATAAATAACTATGAGAGTTGTTACCAAGTAATATCGTTGGAATACCCTATGGTTAAAACACACTAATACGCTGTTGTTGAACAAGAAGACACGGATTGCACCAATTATTGATTCTTACGTAAGAAGGCACTACTCAATAATTGTTACAATAATTACTGCTCAAAGATTTTATTTTATTGATTCAATAATTGCGCATTGATATTTTATATTGTCATTGTTTCAATAATTGTCATTACACAAGATTTTTTTCATTATCGAAGCAATAATTCATATTATCCTAATAATATTATTAGATAACATTATTGGCAATGTCTAGAAAGTTCGCGCTCTAAGGAGAGGTTTGTCACCTAATCAAGCCGCCAAGAAGGAGAAAATTTTATCGAAAGCCCCTCTTTCGTGGGAAAGGCACGGTCACAAGATTGTGATTCTCAGTAATATTATTTGTGAATAATTAATTATTGATTTATATGATGAGAAAATATTGATTTTATGTGGATATAGATGGAGAAAATTTTTAATGTGACAATTGTTGAAAATTAATATTTTATCTTTTTCTCGATAAAATAATTCATTTAAATATATTATTTTAATAATATATTAACTATGATATTTTTATAATGAATATATGAGTATATGAGGAGGAAGAGTATTTTTGTGGCATTAAATGTTTAACACATATTTTGTGTGTCAGTGGACACAATTATCGACCGAAATTTGATTATAAATTTTAAAAATCGCCTGCTTTTGGATTTCTACCAATTTCTTTTGGAATTTGGAAAACTTTCTTCTCGCAAAGTTGTAGAGAATTGAATTTCTATAAAAAATTGTGAGATTTGAATTTTCTGATAAAAGGGCTATTTATTATGAATTATTGAAGTTCAAGTTCAAAATAATTGATTTTTGAAGTTTAAAATATTTTTAATTACAAAAACGTTTTTTTTCATTTTTGAAACTCATTTAATATGTGTGGTCAAGTTTGGACCAGATTTGTGTGCGAGGAAATTTGATTATATATATTATTATTATATTAAATTTTCTCGCTTTGGTGTTCTAAGCATTTTCCTATAAATAGGTGCTTAGGTTAGAATTGAAAATCACACCGTAAATCAAGTTTTCTCTCTATATTATCGAGCGTATTCTTGTGAGTATTTTGAGTATACTTTGAGTATTGCTATACTAAGTGTAAGTTCGCTCAAATAAGTATTCCAAATGTAAGTATCGCTTTTTTTGAGGTAAGGGATATTTTTTTTTTCAGAATGATATTATTTCTTCAATATCATTATGTCAAATATTGATCCAAGTTTTTATCAAATTTGGAACTTTTAGTGCTCTGGATTACTATTCACGATACTGCACTATTCACGATACTAGATTATTCACTTAATACGGCACTATTCATCAAAAATGAAAATTTTTCTTTTCATCCGAAATATCTATTCGGATACTAGCTTTGATTGTATCCATGTTTTGATCATTCTTGAATTTTACACCACTATGATTATTTTTGAGGTATTTTTGGACGTGATAAAACAAAGTACTTAATCCTTAATCCTTAATCCTTGTCATTTTGTTTCACCGGATTCGCTTTTTTTAAAAAAAAAAATATTTTTTCATCATCCTCGCCTTAAATGATGATATTATTGAATATCTTTGGCCCAGAGTAAAAAGATGAATGATTTCGATGAATATCTTTGGCCCAGAGTGCAAAGATGAATGATTTCTTGATGAATATCTTTGGCCCAGTAGAGTGCAAAGATGAACAGTGTTGAGATGAACATGACCGATCGATTAATATCTTTGGCTCAGAGTGCAAAGATGAACAAAAGTTAGATGAATACATGACTAATCGATGAATATCTTTGGCCCAGAAGTAAAGATGAATATTTGATTCCGTATATATATCGATTGATGTTACAGGATAAAATATCGACGATGAACTTTTAAATTCATATATAGAAGATAGTAGTTTGCATTCTCTACTTAACTCTTCTAATGAATTATTGTTTCACCGCAGCTGTTGATTTAAAATTGGTCATTCTGTTGTATTCTATTAGATTTTTCCCTCGTCAAGACTAACGATAATTTGTTGTATATTATCTTAGTCATAATATTCTTTATCGGGCTAGTTGAGCTCACCCTTTTCCTTTTTGTTCCATTTTTCTCTCGTGAGGCGGAAATGTAAATGAGTAGTATTAGCTCTGGGTATGGAATGAAGGTTCTAGAGAGAGTTGTTTAGTAGTCCTCACCATTTTGTAAAAAATAATGTATCAATAATTATGATGGGAATTTATTTATGCGGTGGATATTGTCTAAATGGCAATATCTCAGATTTAAACTCACAGCTTATATGTTGTAATAATAAAGTTGTAGTTATTTCGCATCATGTATTTGGCGACTCGTAATGGGTTGATGGAATGGACCTATTTTGGGGGCGCCACAATTGGTATCGTAGCTTAGGGATATGATCTCAAGTGAGATCGGAATGTAACTAGAGGGGAGAGACGAGTAAAAATTTCGCTAGTGTGTCCTACCTAAGCTTATTTGTTAGTTGTTTAGTATATAGGATATTATGTGATATATTGATTTCTTTAATTAACCCTTGTTTTATGACAAGATTTGAGAATGTCGATCGAGAATATTAATAAAGGAGTAAATGAGACCGTGGAGATACCTCAGATTTACCAACGAGGAGAACGCAACAGTCGGCAATGTACCTCCCGTGAACAACACCACCGAAAGTGATGATGAACGACGGATGTTTAGAAGCTTTTTGCGCTCATGCAAAATCGCATTTAGGAGACTCGTGTTCAAAATACAGTGAGAAAATGATAACAATTCACGCGTGGTCACAAACAAGCAAGCAGCTCAAAGAGTCGGGACCACCGCACTTTCGGGGAAAGCCGATCCGATTAAGGCGAGACGTGGGTCAAACAAATTACCAAGATATTCGATGTCTTGGGATGCACGGAGGAACAAAAGTTCCATTCGCTACTTTTATGTTCCGTAACGAGGCAGACATCGGGGAATCAGTGAAGCGCACTCCATCCAAATTTGCACTCAAAGATGTCATGGGAGACGTTTCAAAAACTCTTCAATGACAAGTACTTTCCTCGAAAGTATTCGCTATATGAAGGAAGTGGAGTTTATTAGACCGAGAAGTAATAACATGACGGTCCCAAAGACGAGGCAAAGTTCAAGAGTTATCCAGTGTTCACCTCATTTGGTGGAGAATGAGGAACGATGACGCGATGTTTCGAGAGGTTTGAAACCCCAGATACGCCAAGATCTCATTTCTCATAAATTTTCTCTATTCAGATGTTGTCAATGTGGCTCAATTTGTTAGAGCGAGATAACGAGTACGCTCAACCGAGGGACCATAACCAGATCATACCAAGATAAGCAAATATCGTAATAACGATAACCAAATGGAGAAAGAAGAATACGTGACAAAAGGCTAAACCACTCGTGGTAATCGTGGCCATGAGAATAGAAGAAGCGAGTCGAGAGGAGATTTTAAAAAGAGGAGATTCAACAACCACCATGTGAAGACGCCAACACCAAAGAAGAATCGGTTCCAAGGAGGAGAAAGACCACCGATCAGATGTTACAAATGCGGAAAGAGGGATATATCACCAAACCGCCCACAACAGCTTTAAGGTATGCTATAATTGTGGAAAGGAAGGACATATCGCCGAGATTGCACTATAGCGAAACCTAGTCCAATGAATGGTGACTCAAAAGGATGTCCCAAAAAGTCAAAGTCAACGATTCCTCGAAGAGCGCTTTGTCGTGATCGGGTCAAAATGCGAGAACCCGAACGAAGTTTAGCACGTTAGTTAATTATAAATTCTTACGTAAGTTTATACCTTACTAGATACCTGTTCTACCCATTCTTTTATCTCTTTGCTTAAGGCCAATGTTTGAACTTGACTACGGAGAAATTAGACTTTGACCTATTTATGGAGACTCTGCTAGAGAAACTTTCATTACATCCGTTGTTTAGAAATCTTTCTTGATTCAGGTTGGCACTATCACATTACCTGTTAACCTTATTTCTATAGAGATATTTGTTTTTGATGTGATTTTAAGGTTAACTACTCATAATGCCAAAATTGATTGCTTTCATAAGGTTGTTAGTTTTCATATTCCTAAGCAACCTGTTATTCGAATTCAAGCAACCAAACCATTGAAGTCAAACACTTTCATATCAAGCCATAAAGTCATTCGCTTATTGAAAAACGGATGTCAAGTTTTCTTAGTCCATGTTATGGATTTGAATAAAGACGCCGATTTGAATAATATTCCTCGTTGTTATTGATTTTTCCCGACGATTTCAAAGAATTTCTCGCTTACTCCCAAAGCCCGATATTAAATTTTGTATCGACTTTGAACCCCAGACAAAACTCATTTCTAAAATCTCATATCGAATGGCTCCTATTGAACTTCGTGAGTTAAAAATCCAATCAGAAAGTTGATACCCGAGCCTCTATCCGGTGACTTCCTTTGTGGAATGCACCGCCGCATTCTCCGTAGGGGACACCATATTCGCATGCGATAGTAAACCGATAGGTGTCATTGTGACGTGCTATCCAAGATTGATATATGAGTCACAATTGAGAGCAACCTAAGCTCAGAATCAAAATACGTAGCTTTCTAGACTTAATTGGTTATTATCGAGATTCATTGAAGGATATTCTCGAATCGCTATTCCATTAACGCAAATTGACTCAGAGAGATACAAAATTCGAATGGAGCAAGGAATGTGGGAAGAGCTTCAAGAACTCAAGAGGAGACTCATTTCAAAGACATGTTCACCATGCCATCCTCGAAAAGCTTAACGTGGTAAATGACGTGTTGAGTAGAAGATCGTATACAAGTACGAGTAATGATATTTTCAAAGACTCATTTCAGATAACTTACAAATAATAGAGATGGAGATGAAAACTCTAGGTACCCACGTGATGATATACGAGTATAATCGACTTTTAATCGATAAAGTTAAAGTCGCTCAAGCTACACACCGAGTCGATGAATTTGAAGAAGGAGGTGCAAGAAGTTGTTATTTCAAAAGCGAGAATCGGTGAGGTGAGGAAAGCTCAAACCTTCGATTTATTAATCCATTTGAAATTCTCGATCGAATAGGAACTGTGGCCTATAGACTCGCTTTTACCGCCAAGTAAGTATAACGCGGTTTATAACGCTTTTCACGATCGATGTTACGTAAATATGTGGACGAATTCAACCACGCTATCGAAGTTAGAACCCATTTAGATAGTCAAGACTTAACGTACGAGGAGGTACCGCACAAGATATTGGATAGAAAGAACATGTCCTATGTACCGAGGTTATACCACAAGTTAAAGTTTTGTGGAGAAACCATGCTATCGAGGAAATGACCGGAGTTGGAAACGGAAATGAAAGCGAGGTATTCTCATCTTTTCAAACACTGTGTACGTACGCCAATTTCGAGGACTGAAATTTCATAAGGAGGGAGGTCAGAAGACCCCAAATTTTTATAAATGAAATTTATTTTTCTCTATTTATTATTTTGAAATAGTAAGGGTTGATTTGATTAATGTGGATAGTTATGGGTAAAATACGCAAATATTTCAATAATAAGCAAGTGGTTATAAAATATTCATTGTTGTTTGGGAATATTCGTTTGGTCGTGGAATATTCAGATCGTTTGGAATATTCGTATTTACGGTGCCGCAGCAATGTGTGGGCCCCATAACGGAAAAAGCGATTGGATGAAGAAAACGACAAATATAAGTTGTTTATAAATAACTACAGAAGTTGTTACCGCTATTATCGCTTGGAATACCCAATGGTTAAAACACACTAATACGCTGTTGTTGAACAAGAAGACACCTGTATGTTGCACCAATTATTGATTCTTACGTAAGAAGGCACTACTCAATAATTGTTACAAAGAATTACTGCTCAAGATTTTATTTTATCGATTCAATAATTGTCGATTGATATTTTATATTGTCATTGTTTCAATAATTGTCATTACACAAGATTTTTCATTATCGGCTAATAATTCATATTATCCTAATAATATTATTAGATAACATTATTGGCAATGTCTAGAAAGTTCGCTCTAAGGAGAGGTTTGGTCACCTAATCAAGCCACCAAGAAGGAGAAATTCTTATCGAAAGCCCCTCTTTCCGAACTACCGTCACAAGATTGTGATTCTGTAATATTATTTGTGAATAATTAATTATTGATTTATATGATGAGAAAAAATATTGATTTTATGTGGATATAGATGGAGAAAATTTTAATGTGACAATTGTTGAAAATTAATATTTTATCTTTTTCTCGATAAAATAATTCATTTAAATATATTATTTTAATAATATATTAACTATGATATTTTTTATAATGAATATATGAGTATATGAGGAGGAAGAGTATTTTTGTGGCATTAAATGTTTAACACATATTTTGTGTGTCAGTGGACACAATTATCGACCAAATTTGATTATAAATGTGAAAAATCGCCTGCTTTGTGGATTTCGCCAATTTCTGCTTGGAATTTGGAAAACTTTCTTCTCGCAAAGTTGTAGAGAATTGAATTTCCTATAAAAATTCATGAGATTTGAATTTTCTGATAAAAGGGCTATTTATTATGAATTATTGAAGTTCAAGTTCAAATAATTGATTTTTGAAGTTTAAAATATTTTAATTACAAAAACATTTTTTTCATTTTTGAAACTCATTTAACATGTGTGGTCAAGTTTGGACCAGATTTGTGTGCGAGGAAATTTGATTATATATATTATTATTATATTAAATTTTCTCGCTTGGTGTTCTAAGCATTTTCCTATAAATAGGTGCTTAGGTTAGAATTGAAAATCACACCGTAAAACCCAAGTTTTCTCTCTATATTATCGAGTTTATTCTTGTGAGTATTTTGAGTATACTTTGAGTATTGCTATACGTGCAAGTTCGTTCAAATAAGTTATTCCAATGTAAGTACTACTTTTCGAGGTAAGTGGATATTATTTTTTTTCAGAATGATATTATTTCTTCAATATCATTATGTCAAATATTGATCCAAAGTTTTTATCAAATTTGGAACTTTTAATGTTTGGATTACTATTCACGATACTGCACTATTCACGATACTGCAGATTATTCACTTAATACGGCACTATTCATCAAAAATGAAAATTTTTCTTTTCGTCTCAAATATCTATTCGATACTAGCTTTGATTGTATCCATGTTTTGATCATTCTTGAATTTTACACCACTATGATTATTTTTGAGGTATTTTTGGACGTGATAAAACAAAGTACTAATCCTTAATCCTTAATCCTTGTCATTTTGTTTCACCGATTCGCTTTTTTAAAAAAAAAAAAAATATTTTTCATCATCCTCGCCTTAAAATGATGATATTATTGAATATCTTTGGCCCGTAGTAGCAAAGATGAATGATTTCGATGAATATCTTTGGCCCAGAGTGCAAAGATGAATGATTTCTTGATGAATATCTTTGGCCCGTAGTGCAAAGATGAATGAAAAGTGAGATGAACATGACCGATCGATTAATATCTTTGGCTCAGAAGGCAAAGATGAACAGTGTTTAGATGAACATGACTAATCGATGAATATCTTTGGCCTCAGAGTGCAAAGATGAATATTTGATTCCGTATATATATATGATTGATGTTACAGGATAAAATATCGACGATGAACTTTTAAATTCATATATAAGATAGTAGTTTGCATTCTCTACTTAACTCTTCTAATGAATTATTGTTTCACCGCAGCTTGTTGATTTAAAATTGGTTGTCTGTTGTATTCTATTAGATTTTTCCCAAGACTAACGATAATTTGTTGTATATTATCTTAGTCATAATATTCTTTAATCGGCTAGTTGAGCTCACCCTTTTCCTTTTTGTTCCATTTTTCTTCTCGTGAGGCGAGAATGTAAATGAGTACTAGCTCTGGGTATGGAATGAAGGTTCTAGAGAGAGTTGTTTAGTAGTCCTCACCATTTTTGTAAAATAATGTATCAATAATTATGATGGGAATTTATTTGCGTGGTGGATATTGTCTAGATGGCAATATCTCAGATTTAAACTCACGCTTTTATATATGTTGTAATAATAAAGTTGTAGTTATAGTTATTTCGTACTCATGTATTTTTGGCGCCACTTGTAATGGGTATGATCTCCATGGAATGGACCTATTTTTGGCGTCATATGAAGGAGGTAGAGTTCATTAGATCGAACAAAATAACATGACGGTGTCCCGAAGACGAGGCAAAGTTTGAAGAGTTATCCGTGTTTGCACCTCATTTGGTGGAGAATGAAGAACGATGACGCGGATGTTTACGAGAGGTTTGAAACCCGGATACGTCAAGATCTCATTTCTCATAAATTTTCTCTATTCGAGATGTTGTCAATGTGGCTCGATTGTTAGAAGCGAGATAACGAGTACGTTCAACCAAGGACCATAACCGTGATCTTCATCAAGATAGCGGTCATCGTAATAACGATAACCAATGGAGAAAAAGAATACGATTAAAAAGGCGGTAACCACTCTGGTGGTAATCGTGGCCATGAGAATAGAAGAAGCGAGTCGAGAGGAGATTTTAAAAAGAGGAGATTCAACAACGACCATGTGAAGACGTCAGCGCCAGCAGCAACTGGTTCCAAGGGAGGAGAAAGACCATCGGTCGTATTTTACAAATGCGGGAAAGAGGGACATATCAGTCCAAACTTCCCACAACAGTTTAAGGTATGCTATAATTGTGGAAAGGAAGGACATATCGCTCGAGATTGCACTATAGCGAAACCTAGTCCAGCGGGAATGGTGACTCAAAAGGATGTCCCAAAAAAGTCAAAGTCAACGGTTCCTGGAAGAGCGTTTGTCGTGACTGGTCAAAATGCGAGGAACCCGAATGAAGTTAGCACGGGTTAGTTAATTATAAATTCTTACGAAGTTTATACCTTATTAGATACCGGTTCTACCCATTCTTTTATCTCTCTTGCTTGCGCTCAATGTTTGAACTTGACTACGGAGAAATTAGACTTTGACCTATTTATGGAGACTCCGTTAGGAGAAACTTTTATTACATCCGTTGTTTAGAAATCTTTCTTGATTCAGGTTGGCACTATCACATTACATGTTAACCTTATTTCTATAGAGATATTTGTTTTTGATGTGATTTTAAGGTTAACTACTCATAATGCCGAAATTGATTGCTTTCATAAGGTTGTTAGTTTTCATATTCCTAAGTAACCTGTTATTCGAATTCAAGCAACCAAACCATTGAAGTCAAACACTTTCATATCAAGCCATAAAGTCATTCGTTTATTGAAAAACGGATGTCTAGTTTTCTTAGCCCATGTCATGGACTTGAACAAAAGTACGTCAGATTTGAATGATATTTCTGTTGTTGGTGAATTTCCTGACGTATTTCCTGAAGAATTTCTTGGCTTACTTCCAAAGCCTGATATTAAATTTTGTATCGACTTTGAACCCAGTACAAAACTCATTTCTAAAATCTCATATCGAATGGCTCCTATTGAACTTCAGGAGTTAAAAATCCAACTGTAGAAGTTGATACCCGAGCCTCTATTTGGTGACTTCCTTTCTGGAATGCACCGAAGCCAGACTCTCCGTAGGGGACACCATATTCGTGCGATAGTAAACTGATAGGTGTCATTGTGACGTGCTATCCAAGATTGAGATATGAGTCACAGTTGAGAGCAACCTAATTCGGTAATCAAAATACGTAGCTTTCTAGACTTAATTGGTTATTATCGGAGATTCATTGAAGGATATTCTTGAATCGCTATTCCATTAACGCAGCTGACTCGTAGAGATACAAAATTCGAATGGAGCAAGGAATGTGGGAAGAGCTTGAAGAACTCAAGAGGAGACTCATTTCAAAGACATGTTACGACCATGCCATCCCGGAAAAGCGAACGTGGTAGGTGACGTGTTGAAAGGTAAGATTGTATACTGATCTGAGTACGATATTTTCAAAGACTCATTTCGTATAACTTACAAATAATAGAGATGGAGATGAAAACTCTAGGTACCCACGTGATGATATACGAGTATAATCGACTTTAATCGATAAAGTTAAAGCTGTTCAAGTTACACACTGGAGCTGATGAATTTGAAGAAGGAGGTGCAAAAAGTTGTTATTTCAAAAGCGAGAATCGGTGAGGTGAGGAAAGCTCAAACCTTCGATTTATTAATCCATTTGAAATTCTCGATCGAATAGGAACTGTGGCCTATAGACTCGTTTTACCGCTAAGTATAACGCGTGTTTATAATGTTTTTCACGTATCGATGTTACGTAAATATGTGGACGACCCGAACCACGTCATTGAGTTAGAACCGGACGAGATAGCCGAAGACTTAATGTACGAGGAGGTACCTGTCAAGATATTGGATAGGAAAGAACATGTCCTATGTACCGAGGTTATACCACAAGTTAAAGTTTTGTGGAGAAACCATGCTATTGAGAAAATGACCTGGGAGTTGTAAACGGAAATGAAAGCGAGGTATTCTCATCTTTTCGAAACACCAGGTACGTACGTCAATTTCGAGGATGAAATTTCATAAGGAGGGGAGGTTGTAAGACCCCAAATTTTTATAAATGAAATTTATTTTTCTCTATTTATTATTTTGAAATAGTAAGGGTTGATTTGATTAATGTGGATAGTTATGGGTAAAATACGCAAATATTTCGAATAAGCAAGTGGTTATAAAATATTCATTGTTGTCGGGGAATATTCATTTGGTCGTGGAATATTAAGATCGTCTTTATCGAATAATATTAAATGCGACGCAGCCCAATGTGTGGCCCCATAACTGAAAGCGATTGGATGAAGAAAACGCGACAAATATAAGTTGTTTATAAATAACTGCGTAGTTGTTCACCGCTTAATCTTGTTGGAATACTAAATGGTTAAAACATACTAATACGCTGTTGTTGAACGAAGAAGCGGTATTGCACCAATTATTGATTCTTACGTAAGAAGGCACTACTCAATAATTGTTACGATAATTATCGCTCAAAGATTTTTATTTTATTGATTCAATAATTGTTTGCATTGATATTTTATATTGTTGTTGTTTCAATAATTGTCATTACACGATATTTTTTCATTATCGAAGCAATAATTCATATTATCCTAATAATATTATTAGATAACATTATTGGCAATGTCTAGAAAGTTACGTCTAAGGAGAGGTTTGGTCACCTAATTGCGCTGCCAATGAGGAGAAATTCTTATTGAAAGCCCCTCTTTCTGAGAACTACACGTTGCCAAGATTGTGATTCTGTAATATTATTTGTGAATAAATAATTATTGATTTATATGATGAGAAAAATATTGATTTTATGTGGATATAGATGGAGAAAATTTTTAATGTGACAATTGTTGAAAATTAATATTTTATCTTTTTCTGATAAAATAATTCATTTAAATATATTATTTTAATAATATATTAACGGTGATATTTTTATAATGAATATATGAGTATATGAGGAGGAAGAGTATTTTTGTGGCATTAAATGTTTAACACATATTTTGTGTGTTGGTGGACACAATTATTGACCGAAATTTGATTATAACAGTAAATCGCTTTATTTGTGGATTTCGCCAATTTACATTTTGGAATTTGGAAAAACTTTCTTCTGCAAAGTTGTAGAGAATTGAATTTTCTATAAAAATTCGTGAGATTTGAATTTTCTGATAAAAGGGCTATTTATTATGAATTATTGAAGTTCCGAAGCTCCGAAATAATTGATTTTTGGAAGTTTAAAATATTTTTAATTACAAAACGTTTTTTCATTTTTGAAACTCATTTAACATGTGTGGCTGAAGTTTGGACCAGATTTGTGTGCGTAGAAAATTTGATTATATATATTATTATTATATTAAATTTTCTGCTTTGGTGTTCTAAGCATTTTCCTATAAATAGGGTGCTTAGGTTAGAATTGAAAATCACACCAGAAACTGAAGTTTTCTCTCTCTATATTATCGAGCGTATTCTTGTGAGTATTTTGAGTATACTTTGAATATTGGTATATGGTGCAAGTTCGTTCAGCGTTATTCCAGTCAGAAGTACTGCTCTTTTGAAGTAAGGGATATTATTTTTTTTTCGTAATGATATTATTTCTTCAATATCATTATGCTGAAATATTGATCTGAAGTTTTTATCAAATTTGGAACTTTTAGTGTCGGGATTACTATTCACGTGTACGACACTATTCACGTATACGGTACTATTCACAAATACGACACTATTCATCTAAAATGAAAATTTTTCTTTTCATCCGAAATATCTATTCTGGACACTAGCTTTGATTGTATCCATGTTTTGATCATTCTTGAATTTTACACCACTATGATTATTTTTGAGGTATTTTTGGACGTGGATAAAACAAAGTACGAATCCTTAATCCTTAATCCTTGTCATTTTGTTTCACTGGATTCGTTTCTTTAAAAAAATAAAAATAAATATTTTTCAACATCCTCAGTCTTAAATGATAATATTATTGAATATCTTTGGCCTGTAGTGCAAAGATGAATGATTTCTGATGAATATCTTTGGCCTGTAGTGCAAAGATGAATGATTTCTTGATGAATATCTTTGGCCGTAGTGCAAAGATGAACAGGTGTTGAGATGAACATGGACCGATGATTAATATCTTTGGCTCAGAGTGCAAAGATGAACAGTGTTTAGATGAACATGACCAATCGATGAATATCTTTGGCTCAGTGTAGTGCAAAGATGAATATTTGATTCCAGATATATATTGATTGATGTTACAGGGATAAAATATTGACGATGAACTTTTAAATTCATATATAGAAGATAGTAGTTTGCATTCTCTACTTAACTCTTCTAATGAATTATTGTTTCCGCTGCAGTTGTTGATTTAAAATTGGTTGTCTGTTGTATTCTATTAGATTTTTCCCTGTTGAAGACTAACGATAATTTGTTGTATATTATCTTAGTCATAATATTCTTTACTGGGCTAGTTGAGCTCACCCTTTTCCTTTTTGTTCCATTTTTCTTCTCAGGAGGCGAGAATGTAGCGAGTATTAGTCGGGGTATGGAATGAAGGTTCTAGAGAGAGTTGTTTAGTAGTCCTCACCATTTTTGTAAAATAATGTATCAATAATTATGATGGGAATTTATTTGCGTGTGGATATTGTCTAGATGGCAATATCTGTATTTAAACTCACAGTTTATATGTTGTAATAATAAAGTTGTAGTTATTTATGTACCATGTATTTGGCGACTCGGAATGGGTTGGATGGAATGGACCTATTTTTTGGGCGTCACAACAGATCTCTATTCTGGACTTGGTTTTCTTTTGAGAAGATCACCAGAAGGTCTTATTGAAAATATTAGAAGAAACCCGCTTACCAAAGACAGTGGATGTTGAGAAATTCAATTATATGGTTGATCACATCTTCAATAGTAATGTGATATCCTTCACTGATGATTTACCTCCCAAAGGGACGGGTCATTGCAAACCATTGCACATAGCGGTGATTGTAAGACCCCAACTTTTATAAATAAAAATTTAATTTCTCAAAAAATATTTTTGAATATTATGGTGTGGATTTGATATAATGTTATAGTTGTGGATAATATTTATAAATTTTGCAAAGTATGCAAGTTGTTATAAAATATTCAATTGGTCGGGGAATATTCGCTTTTAGCGGGGGAATATTCGCATGCGACCAAGACAATCATTAGTGGACCTCACAATGTAATTATTGGCCGGAGTTAGAAAACCATGTAAATATCTTTTATAAAAATAACGGCGAAAGTTTTACCGTTAATGATGAGTGAGTTTTATACTAATAATTGAGTACGTTTAAGCTTAATCTTTTGGTTGATTTTAAGTATTTGTGTCTATTCATGCATGTTTTACGTTGTTTTGTAGGAATTGGGACAAAAGTTACTTGGATCAACGTTTGGGGTGGCTAGATTGGCGTTTTTGGCTTGCCATTTACACATCAGTCACTTCATAGCCAATTTGAGTATTTCTCCAGACCTTACACTCAAAACATGAAAGTTGTATACCTACGTCTCCTCTTTCCGGAACATCTTGAATCATCGAAATCAGAGTTCGGACGAAGAAGTTATAACCATTTTCCCAAAGGATGTCGGAGCAGAAAATTTCCAGAAAGGGGCCAGCGCCGGGGCGCCCATTTTAGGCCTATGCCCAGCGCCGGGGCATTGGGGAGCAGTGTTTGAGCATCGTGCCTAGCGCTGGGGCGCTGGGGAAGATCCTGGTAAGGCTTGGATGGGTTTTGGGACGAATTTTGACACCTTTTTGACTCCAAATTGGATTTGGATTGTTCTTAAGCTAAAAATTGGACTTGTAACCTATAAATACATAATGTAAGGCATAAAATAAAGGGAGATTACATAGATTAGACTAGATTAAACACTCCATTAAATTAGAATCTAAACCCTAGTTCTTAATTAGCCATTGAAGATTGAAGCAAATTGAAGAACACTGAAGATCAAGAGCACGAGCAAGAGGGGAGCATCAGGTTTGCTGACAACAGATTATATTCTCTTCTCTTATCATACTTTTATCTTTTAATGTCTATTCAGTTGTGGATTCTTGGTTTTAATTCATTAATTATGAACTAACTCTTTTATTAAGATTTTAATTGAACCTTTTATGGCTATAAATTAGTTATTTGATTTATTCCAATTATTTATGTCAAAGTGAGTTGTTTATCTTGTCTTATGCTTATTGATTAATTATCTGATCAGTAATTACCTTGTTCCTCTAGAAGGAATTGAAAGAGGAATTCTAGGGTTAGAACTAGGCATGATATCAATGGACTTAGTTATTTGCAAAGTGAATAATTAGGTTTGTGAATTGAATGGAAATATCTGTTCACCGCATGTAACACATAAGGAATTAGGATTGAAAAGAGTTTAATTCAATTGTTTTGCATAGGAATATAGCAAGATTAATCTAGATTAAATAGAAGGCAATTGATCACTTGAAAAAGGACTTTTGGCATTTGAGAATTCCTATTAACAATTTAGTAGGCATAAATATTGGGATAATTGGATATAGAGTTCATAATTGGAGATATTGAAGTCTTAATCCTTATTTATCTGAATTCATTCAAATCTTAGTTTTGTTTATTTGATTTATTTTAGAATAATTTCTTTTAATTGTTAATTTAGTTTTCTTAATTAGAAAAATCACAATTTACAGTTGTTTAAATAAAATTGATTTGGTTAAGAGTTAGTCTTTGGTAATTTTTATTAAATAATTCCTCGTGGGAACGATACTCTACTTTCACTTTACTACTTGTTGACCGTGTATACTTGCACGTATTTATTGATTGCGAAATCGATCAATAGTTAACAATTGAAATATCCGGTGATAAAAGTACAATAATACGTGTGGTTGCATAGTAGCACATGGTATTGATTATTGATGCTTACGTGAGAAGTCACTCAGTTATACTCAATTATTGCTACAGTAATTGCTGCATAGTATCTCACGTTAATTGATTCAATTATTTTCATAATATTTTATATCATTAAATCAAAAATTGAGATGACAAGTTATTCATATTATTATTTGCGTTATTGACAATATCTAGAAAGTTCTATCGAGGAAAGGGTTTGGTCACCTAATTGCGCGTTAATAGGGAGAAATTCTTATCGGAAAGCCCCCTCTTTCCTGGGAATGATCCGGTTGTTAATGTTGCAAGTTATATTATTGATGAATAAATGTTGTTAAAAATATTGAGGGGATTTTTATGAAGTATTTGTTTTAAGTTTGGCCTATTATTTGGACTCCCCACTTACTCATTTTTCAAAATCATCTGGAGAAGTTATCTAAGTTTTGTTTTATATATATATATATATATATATATATATATATATATATATATATATATATATATTATAATAAGTTTTATTTTTTATGAAAAATAGAATATATTATATTTTATTATGCATAGTATCTGCATAGTATTTGTATAGTAAAATCAGAAAATTTCAGCCAATTTCCCGTGACCCTTACTCTGCAGTCCATGATTTTTCCTTACTGTGCATCCAAATAGTATCCTGTCATTCTCTTATAAATAGGATGCTTAGTTTAGAATTGAAAATCACAGCAGAATCAGAGAATTCTTCTTCTATAATATTGAGCGTATTTCTTTAGAGTTTAAGGAAGCTTTGAGTGTAGAAAACAGTTAAAGTTTTCTTCAAGAATATCCCCGCTATACCAGTTGGAATACTCTCCTTTTTAAGGTAAGGAATATTATTTTTGTTCAATATTCATATAAAATGATATTTTCTTCTTTACTTTGTAGTATGTAAGTAATATTATTTAATTTTAGATTTCGAATTTTACACTCATTTTGTTAAAGTATGGCTTATATACTCCTTGAAATTAATAGAATATCCTTAAAATTTGCGCTTCATCTAGTATCTTTTCATGAAAATATTATTCTAAGCATTCTTGATAATTTTTAATCTTTTCGTGCCAGGGTACTATTCACAAGGTACTATTACCAAAGTACTATTCATAGGGTACTATTCACTCAGGTACTATTCACCTTGGGTACTATTCAAGACAAAAATTAATTTTTTTTCGGTCCAAATCATTTTTAATACAATATTATTCTTGAATTTTACTCCACAAAGCAGTATCATGTTGACAATTTGGACATTATTGAATTATGGATGAATTAAATTATAAATCTTTAAAATTTATCATTTTCCCTCATTTAATTGCATTCTTATATCATTGTCATTATCCTCATGCTTATATTGTGATGAAAGTCATCTTTGGCGCGTAGTGCATAGATGGACTGTTGATTGGTATGATTATGACCAGGGATTATTCTGTATAATCATGACCTATAATATTACAAATGATGTGGTAAAAGTCCTCATTGGCCCGTAGTGCATTGATGGACAGTCGTTGGCATAATCATGACCATTGGCGATAACATGAATATCCTTGGCCCATAGTGCATGGATAATTCGTGGATGTGATACTAATGAATATCCTTGGCCCGTAGTGCATGGATAATGTAAGACCCCAACCTTTATGAATAAAAATGTATTTTCTATAAATATCATTTTTGAATATTATGGAATAAATTTGATATAATGTTATAGTTGTGGGTAATATTTATAAATTTTGCAAAGTACGCTAGTTGTTATATAATATTCAATTGGTCAGGAAATATTCATTTTAAACAGGGAATATTCGTACGACGACACAATCATTGGTGGACCCCACAACAGAATTATTATCGGCTTGAGAAAATAACAAAAATATTTTTATGAAAATAACGGCGGAAGTTTTACCGTTAACTATTGAATCACCCGGTGTTAAAAGTACAGGAATACGCGTGGTTACATAGTAGCACACGGTATTGATTATTGATGTTTACGTGAGAAGTCACTCAGTTTTGTTCAATTATTGCTTCAGTAATTATTGCATAGTATCTCACGTTAATTGATTCAATTATTGTTGATATTTTATAATTGAGATGACAGAGTTATTAATATTATTATTTGCATTATTAACGATGTCTAGAAGTTCTGCGCCAAGGAGAGGTTTGGTCACCTAATTGCGTGCGCTAATAGGGAGAAATCCTTATTGAAAGCCCCTCTTTCCTCGGGAATCGACACTGTCGATTAATAAGGTGAATAATAATAATGATGATGAAGTTTTGTTTTATTAGTATTATTAATGTAATAAAATGTAAAGTTTTTTATATAAAACTCAATACTTTTATAAAGTTATTCGCTTTATTAGGCTAATAGTAAAAAATTTTATATAAAATGTAATACTTTTATAAAGTTATTCGCTTTTATTAGACAATAATTAGAATATATTATATTTTATTATGCATAGTATTTGTATAGTGCCTCGCATAGTGTTTGCATAGTAAAATCTTTTTAAAAGTTATTCATTTTATTAGATTATAAATAGAATATATTATATTTTATTGTAAACCAACTGACCGCCCCATTTAAAGTAAATCGATCTCGGACAGTTCATGGATTGGTTACTATTCACCCATTCTTCTATAAATAGAAGCTCATTCCTTCATTATTTCTTACGAATTCAATTGAAACTCTAGAGAGAGAAACCGTAGAGAAATTATTCTTCTATCTTGAGCGTATTTCTTTAGCGCTTAAGAAAGCTTTGAGCGTAGTGCAAGTTTCTTCAAGTATATCCCCGCCTCACCGCTTCTGAGTACTCTTCTTTATAAGGTAAGGGGTATTATTTTTTTCATATTCATGAAGAGAACTTCTGTTATTCCATTCTTTATCATTCTGTTGAAATAACCTGTATACGCGGTTTACTCTATACTTGGTGAAATTCTTCTGTTATTCTATTATTTATTATTCTGCTAGAATAACTTGTCTATGCGAAGTACCGCATACTTGGTGAAATTCTGTTGTTATTCCATTCTTTTAAACTGTATACGCGGTCTACCCTATACTTGGTGAAATTCTTCTATTATTCCATTATTTATTATTCTGATGGAATAACCTGTCTATGCGAAGTACCGAATACATGTTGAAATTCTGTTGTTATTCCATTCTTTATTATTCTGTTGGAATATCCCACGTGCATGCGCTTTTATGCTCTAACTGGTTTCGTCTTTATTATTCATTGGAATATCCTCGTCTGCATGCATTTTACGCCGACCGTTCCGTTATTTATTATTCTCGTTGGAATAACATGTCTATGCCAAGCACCGCATGCATGGTGATTTCTATTTTATTCCATTCTTTATTATTTTGTTGGAATATCCTCGCTTGGTCATTAGTGTGATATTACTTTGACTGTTTCGTTATTTATTATTCTGTTAGAATAACTTTGTCATCTTTAATACCGCATGCATGATGATTTCTTTTGTTATTCCATTCTTTATTATACTCGGTTGGTTAAAGTTTTGACTTTTATACTCCATGAAATTAGTGGAATATCCTTGATATTTGCGCTTCATCCAATATCTTTTTCATGGAAATATTCTTCCGAGCATTCTTGAATTTTACTCTACAAAGAAGTATCATGTTGACAATTTGGGCGTTATTAGTTCCCTAATAAATTAATTCTTGAACTTGTTTTATTGAATTCTTATATCATTGTCATCATCCTTTTATTTATATTTTGTTGAAAAGTCATCTCGTGGCCTCTGTGGTGCATAGATGGAATTGGTATGATTATGACCGGATTATTCTAAGATAATCACGACCGTAATGTTACAAATGATATGGTAAAAGTCCTCATTGGCCCTGAAGTGCATTGATGGACGCTTGTTGGCATGATCATGACCATTGATGAATACACGAATATCCTTGGCCCGTAGTGCATGGATAATTTGTGGTTGTGATACTTATGAATATCCTTGGCCAGTAGTCTTGGTGGATGATGTGGATTATTTATTGTCGAGTCTCAAATGATAAAAGTGATGAAAACCTTTTAAATCATAAAAGATAATAGATTTTATTCTCTACTTGACTCTTTTAATGGATTGCATGTTCATTGCGATTAAACTTGATGTCTATTGTATTTTATCGGTTTAACACTTTGTTGAAGACTAATGATAATTTATTCTGCATTATCGTAGTCATAATATTTCTTCTTGGGCTAGTTGAGCTCACCCTTTCTTTCACCGTTTCTCTTGAAAATGAGAACGTAAAGAGACTAGTCGGGAACCGGAGTGACTGGTCGAGATGATAGTATTAGTAGTCCTCACTATTCATTAAATAGTGTGACAATAAATGTAATGATGACTTATTCGAGAGTGGATATTGTCTAGAAGATAATATTTGTATTAAAACTCACAACTTTCTTGTTATATATTAAAGAGTGTATTTGTATTCATACCATGTATTTGGCGACTTCGAATAGGTGATGTATACCTATTTTGGGGCGCCACAGTTAATATCAAAGCTTAGGGATATAATCCCTGACTGAGATGTGAGACAAGAACTAGGATGGGAGAGACAGGGAATTCCTTCGCTAGTATGACCTACCTAAGTCTATTTGATATTTAATTGGTCAGTCAGAGTATAGGGATAATATGTGATATATTAATTAACCCTTGTTTTGTGGCAGTGTTTGAAAATGGCATCCGAGAATATTGAAAACATCAATGGAGCACAGGAGACCGTTGAGTCTCCATAGATCAATAATCAGGATAATGTGCATCAGGAAGGCGACAATCCTCAGGCAAACAACAACACTGACCAAATGATAAATGATGGAATGTTCCGAGGCTTCATGAAATTCATGTAACATCAGGCGAGAGCGGCTCCTGTCCAAAATGCAGGTGGAAACACTGGTAACTCTCGGACGGTCACCGCCAAACAGTTCAAGGAGCTGGGACCACCGGAGTTTTTTGGAGAGCCAAAACCACTTAAGGCGGAGACGTGGATAAAACAGATCAACAAGATATTTGATTTCTTGGGTTGCTCCGAGGAGCAAAAGTTTCCCTTTGCCACCTTCATGTTGCAGGCAGAGGCATATTACTGGTGGGAATCTGTAAAGCGTACTCAACCTGCTACACTGAAGATGTCTTGGGAAAAGTTTCAAGAACTGTTCAACGACCAGTACTTTCCTGAAAGTATTCGTCACATGAAAGAGGTAGAGTTCATTAAACTGGAGCAAAACAACATGACCGGGTTGTAGTACGAAGCCAAGTTTGCCGAGCTATCCTGGTTTGCGTCCCATTTAGTTGATAATGAGGAGAGAATGACGCGAATGTTTATAAGAGGTTTAAAACCTGAGATACGTTAATATCTTATCTCTCATAAACTGTGTTTGTATTCAGATGTTGTTAATAGGGCTCAGTTATTGGAGTGCGATAATAAGTCAACCCAACCAAAAGAGAGCAGCCGGCAAAATGATAATACCAATGATAACAGTCATAGAAGAGGTGACAATAAGCGTGGAGGGAATCAACATGCCAGAAATGGTAACCACTTCGGTGGTAATCATGGCCAAAGCAATAAGAATGGACATTTCAAGAAGAGGAGATTCAACAATGATGGAAAGACGTCAGCATCAGCACCTGTTGTTAAGGATGAAGAACGACCACCTATCATATGCTTCAAATGTGGAGGGGAGGGACACATCAGTCCAAACTGTGTGATGCCGTCCAAAGCATGTTATAATTGTGGAAGAGAATGTCACCTAGCCCGATTTTGTCATTCACCGAAGACAAGTTCAGCTAGGATGGAGGCACCAAAGAACGCCCAAAAAAAGTCAAAGCCAGTAGTGCAAGAGAGAGCGTTTGTCGTGACCTCCCAGAAAGCAAGGAACCTGAATGAGGTCATCACGGGTAAGCTTATCATAAACTCTAGCGAAGTATATACCTTATTTGATACCGGTTCTACCCATTCCTTTATTTCTCCTACTTGCGCTCAACATTTAAATTTGACTCCGAAGAAATTGGACTTTGACTTATCTGTTGAAACTCTATTGGGAGAAACCTTCATTACATCCATTGTTTATAAGTCTTGTTTGGTTCAAATCGGTACCCTCACATTACCTGTCGATCTTATTTCATTGAAAATACTTGCATTTGACGTAATTCTAGGGATTGATTGGTTAACCACTCATCATGCAAAAATTGATTGTTTTCGTAAGGTTGTTAGCTTTCATATTCCTAATCAACCTATAATGCGAATTCAAGCAACCAAACCATTAAAATCAATCACTGTCATCTCAAGCCATAAAGCTATTCGTTTATTGAAAAACGGATGTCAAGCTTTCTTAGCTCATGTCACGAATCTAAACAAAAATACGTCAGTTTTGAATGATATTTCTATTGTTAATGAATTTCCTTACGTATTCCCTGAAGAACTTCCTGGCCTACCCCCAAAACGTGAAATTAAATTTGTATCGACCATGAACCCGGTACAAAACCCATTTCCAAAGCCCCATATCGAATGGCTCCTATTGAACTTCAGGAGTTAAAGACCCAACTGCAGGAATTGTTAGACATTGACCTTATCCGTCCTAGTACTTCTCCTTGGGGTGCTCCTGTCCTATTCATGAAGAAGAAAGATGGGAGTATGTGACTTTGTATTGATTATCGGGAGTTGAATCATGTCACCATCAAAAATAGGTACCTATTTCCACGTATTGATGACCTTTTTGACCAGTTGCAAGGCGCCAAATTCTTTTCAAAGATTGATCTTCGTTCCGGATATCACCAATTGAAGATTAGAACCGATGACATTCCAAAGACGGCTTTCAGAACTCGGTACGAGCATTATGAATTCCTATTCATGTCTTTTGGATTGACTAATGCTCATGCTGCCTTCATGGATATGATGAACCGAGTATTCAAGGAATATTTGGATCACTTTGTGGTCGTCTTTATTGATGACATCCTTATTTATTCCAAAATCCGTGAAGATCATGAGCAACACTTGAGGCTGATACTCCAAAAGCTTCGTGAGTATAATCTTTATGCTAAGTTGAAGAAATGTGAGTTCTGGCTTAAGGAAGTAGCATTCCTTGGGCACGTGGTATCAAGTCATGGAATATCTATTGACCCAGCAAAGATTGAAGCTATTTAAAGCTAGGAGCAACCTAAATAAGTGACCGAAGTACGTAGCTTTCTCGGCTTAGCTGGTTATTATCGGAGATTCGTAGAAGGGTTTTGTCGAATCGCTACTCCCTTAACTCAGCTGACTCGGAAAGATACAAAATTCAGTTGGAGTGAGGAATGTGAGAAGAGTTTTCAAGAACTCAAGAGAAGATTCATTTCAAAGACTGCTCGGCTACCATCCTGCTCTTGAGGGATTTTTCATCTACAGTGATGCTTCAGGCAAAGGGTTAGGATGTGTTCTCATGTAATATGGGAAAGTCAGAGCCTATGCCTCTCGACAACTCAAAGAATATGAGAGGAATTATCCTACTCATGATCTAGAGTTGGCAGCTGTTGTCATCGCACTTAAAATTTGGAGGCATTACTTGTATGGGAAAAAAGTGGAGATCTTTACAGATCATAAAAGCCTCAAATATTTCTTCACTCAAAAGGAACTCAACATGCAACAGCGACGTTGGCTTGAACTGTTGAAATATTATGATCATACCATCCAATACCATCCTGGAAAAGAGAACGTGGTAGCTAACGCATTGAGTAGAAGATCATATGCGGGTATGAGTGCGATATTTTTAATGCAAAGGCCCATTTTGTATGATTTGCAAATGATGGAGATAGAGATAAAGACTCCAGTGACCCAAGTGATGATGGCGAATATATGAGTGGAACCGACTTTAATCGATAAAGTTAAAGCTGCTCAAGCTACAGACCTGGAGCTGATGCATATGAGGAAGAAAGTACAAGAAGGTGCTATGCCAGAAGCAAGAATCAATGAAGAAGGAATACTTCGAGTCAACTCCAGACTTTTTGTTCTTAACGACCTTGATTTAAAGTATAAAATCATGATGGAGGCGCACAACACACCGTTTGCAATCCATCCTGGGAGTACCAAAATGTATCATGATCTTCGACATATATTTTGGTGGGGCAATATGAAGAGGGAGATAGCGCTGTTTATCTCAAGGTGTCTAACGTGTCAACGAGTCAAGGCGGAGCATCAAGTACCAAAAGGTCCATTGCAACCACTTGAAATTCCAGAATGGAAGTGGGAGCACATTACCATGGATTTCGTTACTGGTCTTCCCAAGGTTTCTCAAGGCATAGATGCAATTTGGGTCATTGTTGATAGATTGACCAAGTCTGCTCATTTCTTACCTATACGAAAAACTTATACACTTGAACGTCTTGCTCGTATGTACATAATCGAGGTTGTAAGATTGCATGGTATGCCAGTATCCATAGTTTATGATCGAGACCCAAGATTCACTTCACGATTTTGGGTTAGTTTGCAAAAAGTTATGGGCACGGATTTATAATTTAGTTCGGCATATCATCCTCAAACGGACAGACAATCAGAGAGGACTATTCAAACTCTTGAAGATTTATTAAGACTTTGTGTCCTTGACTTCAAGGGAAGTTGGGACAAGTTCTTACCATTGGTGGAGTTTTCCTACAACAATATTTATTAAGCAAGTATTGACATGGCTCCATTCGAAGCGTTGTATGGAAGAAAGTGTCATTCTCCAGTATGCTGGGATGAGGTAGGTGAAGCAACGTTGTTGGGACCGGAGTTGGTACGTATGACTACAAAAAAGATTCAAACGATCCGACAACGTATAAAAACCTCAACAAGATCGACAAAAGAGTTATGTTGATCTTCATCGAAAGGACGTGGAATTCGATATTGAGATCATGTGTTGTTACGTGTTGCTCCATGGAAAAGAGTTACAAGATTTGGAAAGAGAGGAAAGCTCAATCCTCGATTCATTGGCTCATTTTTAATCCTCGATCGAGTAGGGACTGTAGCTTATAGACTTGCTTTACCGCCAAGTATGTCTCGTGTTCATAACGTTTTTCATATATCCATGTTACGTAAATATGTGAAAGACCCGAACCACATTATTGAGTTAGAACCGGACGAAATAGCGGAAGATTTAACGTATGAAGAGGTTCATATTCAAATCTTTGAAAAGAAGGAACATATTCTACGCTCCAAGGTTATACCTCAAGTCAAAGTTTTATGGAGGAACCACGATGTTGAGGAAATGACCTGGGAGTTAGAATCTGAAATAAAATCAAGGTATCCTTACCTCTTCGACATACCAGGTATGTACCCTAATTTCGAGGGCAAAATTTCATAAGAATGGGGGATTGTAAGACCCCGACTTTTGAATAAAAATGTATTTTCTATAAATATCATTTTTGAATATTATGGAATAAATTTGATATAATGTTATAGTTATGGGTAATATTTATAAATTTTGCAAAGTACGCAAGTTGTTATATAATATTCGATTGGTCGGGGAATATTCGTTTTAAACAGGGAATATTCGTACGACGGCACAATCATTGGTGGACCCCACAACGAAATTATTGTCGGAATGAGAAAACAACAAAAATATTTTTATGAAAATAACGGCGGAAGTTTTACCGTTAACTGTTGAATCACCCGGTGTTAAAAGTACAGGAATACGCGTGGTTACATAGTAGCACACGGTATTGATTATTGATGCTTACGTGAGAAGTCACTCAGTTTTGTTCAATTATTGCTTCAGTAATTATTGCATAGTATCTCACGTTAATTGATTCAATTATTGTTGATATTTTATAATTGAGATGACAGAGTTATTAATATTATTATTTACATTATTAACGATGTCTAGAAGTTCTGCCAAGGAGAGGTTTGGTCACCTAATTGCGCGCCAATAGGGAGAAATCCTTATTGGAAAGCCTCCTCTTTCCTGGGAACGACCTGGTCGATTAATAGTGTGAATAATAATAATGATGATGAAGTTTTGTTTTATTAGTATTATTAATGTAATAAAACAGAAAAGCGTTTTATATAAAACAAAATACATTTATAAAGTTATTCATTTTATTAGGCTAATATTAAAATCTTTTTATATAAAACAGAATACTTTTATAAAGTTATTCGTTTTATTAGACAATAATTAGAATATATTATATTTTATTATGCATAGTATTTGCATAGTGCCTGCATAGTGTTTGCATAGTAAAATCTTTTTAAAAGTTATCTCTTTTATTAGATTATAAATAGAATATATTATATTTTATTGTAAACCAATCTGGACCATCCGTTTAAAGTAAATCGATCTAGACCGTTCATGGATTGGTTACTATTTAGTCCATTCTTCTATAAATAGAAGCTCATTCCTTCATTATTTCTTATGAATTCACTGAAACTCTAGAGAGAGAAACTGTAGAGAGAATTATTCTTCTATCTTGAGCGTATTTCTTTAGCGTTTAAGAAAGCTTTGAGCGTAGTGCAAGTTTCTTCAAGTATATCCCCGCCCTACCGTCAGAGTACTCTTCTTTATAAGGTAAGGGGTATTATTTTTTTCATATTCATGAAGAGAACTTCTGTTATTCCATTCTTTATTATTCTGTTGGAATAACCTGTATACGCGGTCTACCCTATACTTGGTGAAATTCTTCTATTATTCCATTATTTATTATTCTGCTGGAATAACCTAACTATGTAAATTACCGCATATATGGTGAAATTCTGCTGTTATTCCATTCTTTATTATTCTGTTGGAATATCCTATCTGTGCGTTTTACGCCGGGACCGCTCCGCCTTTTTTATTATTCTGTTGGAATATCATATACATGCATTTTACTGCCTTTAACTCGGTTCCGTTATTTATTATTCTATTGGAATAACTTTATCTATAATGGGTACCGCATGCATGGTGATTTCATTGTTATTCCATTCTTTATTATTTTGTTGGAATATCCCGCTTGCGTATTATTACGCTTTGACCGGTTTCGTTATTTATTATTCTGTTGAATAACTTTGTCCATAATGGCAATACGCATGCATGGTGATTTCTTTTGTTATTCCATTCTTTATTATACTCAACAAGTTAAAGTTTTGACTTTTATAATCCATGAAATTAGTGGAATATCCTTGATATTTGCGCTTCATCCAAAGATCTTTTCGTGGAAATATTCTTCTGAGCATTCTTGAATTTTACTCTACAAAGAAGTATCATGTTGAAAATTTGGACGTTATTAGTTCCTGAATAAATTAATTCTTGAACTTGTTTTATTGAATCCTTATATCATTGTCATCATCCTCATATTTATATTTTGTTGAAAGTCATCTCATGGCACAGTAGTGCATAGATGGACTTGGTATGATTAAGACTAGGGATTATTCGGTGTAATCATGACCGTAATGTTACAAATGATGTGGTAAAAGTCCTCATTGGCCTGTAGTGCATTGATAGACAGTTGTTGGCATGATCATAACCATTGATGAATACACGAATATCCTTTGTGACGCCCCCAAAACAGGTCCATTCCACCCAACCCATTCTGAGTCGCCAAATACATGGTAAAAAAATAACTACAACTTCAATAATACAAATGTCGTGTGAAATACGACAATACATACTGTGAGTTTAAATACAGATATTGCCGTCTAGACAATATCCACACGCAAATAAATCCCCATCATAATTATTGATACATTATTTTACAAAAATGGTGAGGACTACTAAACAACTCTCTCTAGAACCTTCATTCCATACCCCGACTCGATCATGCTATGTTCTCACCTCCTGAGAAGAAAATGGAACAACAAGGAAAAGGGTGAGCTCAACTAGCCCAGTAAAGAATATTATGACTAAGATAATATACAACAAATTATCGTTAGTCTTCAACAGGGAAAAATCTAATAGAATACAATAGAAAACAAGTTTTAGATCAACAAATGCGGTGAAACAACAATCCATTAGAAGAGTCACGTGAAAAGAATTCTACTATCTTCTAAGGTTTAAAAGTCCATCATCAATAGTTTATCCTGTAATAACAATCAATATACATCTTTAATCATCTTTTAGCACTACAGCCAAAGATATTCATTTGTATCACCATTGGTCATGTTCATCTCAACACTGCTCATCTTTGCACTACTGAGCCAAAGATATTCATCGATTAATCATTCATCTTTGCACTACAAAGCCAAAGATATTCATCAATTAATCGTTCATCTTTGCACTACAGGCCAAAGATATTCATTTATATCACCATTTAGGACTGACGATGATGAAAAACATTTCTAAAGAAACGAATCCAGTGAAACAAAATGACAAGGATTAAGGATTAAGGATTCGTACTTTGTTTTACCCATGTCCAAAAATACTTCAAAAATAATCATATTGGTGTAAAATTCAAGAATGATCAAAACATGGATACAATCAAAGCTAGTATCCAGAATAGATATTTTGGGCAAAAAGAAAAATTTTTATTTTTAAATTGAATAAAGGCCGTATTCATTAATAGTGCCAGATATCGTGAATAGTGCCAGATAACGTGAATAGTAACCCCACACAACAAGTTCCAAATTTGATAAAAGTTCAACAAAGATTTTGGCATAATGATATTGAAGAAAATAATATCATTTGCGAAAGAAATAACATCCCTTACCTCAAAATAACCGTATTTCCATTGATATTTTCGATATAGTCTCGATGAAACTCGCAGCCTGTATAGCAACACTCAAAGTATACTCACAAGAATACGCTCGATAATATAGAGAGAGAAAGAGAGAAAACTTAGTTTCTGGTGTGATTTTCAATTCTAACTTAGCTCTCTATTTATAGGAAAATGTTAGAACGCCAAAGAAGACTAAATAATAAATTAATATTATTTATTAAATACATTTCCTACGCATGCTTACCTACAAATTCATCCACCAAATTCCATCCTTGACTCAAATTAGCAAATTTCACATGTGTTAGAATAAAAGTGGGTCCCACCCATAATTTAATAAAAATTATTTTATTTTCCGAAACTTCAATAATTCGTAGAAAATAGCTCGGTTATCAGAAAAATTCAAAACTCGCGACTTTCCATGGGAAATTCCATTCTCTACAACTTTGTAGAAGAAAGGTTTTCCAAATTCCAAACAGAAATTGACCAAAATCCATAAACGGGCGATTTTATAGTCTATAATAAATTTTCGGTCAAGAATTGTGTCCACCGACACACAAAACATGTGTTAAACATTTAATGCCACAAAATACTCTACCTCCTCATATACTCATATATCCCACATTCATTGTAAAAATATCATCGTTAATATATTTAAATGAATTATTTTATCAGAAAAAGATAAAATATTAATTTTCAACAATTGTCACATTAAAAAATTTTCTCCATCTATATCCATATAAAATCAATATTTTTCTCATCATATAAATCAATAATTAATTATTCACAAATAATATTACAGTATCACAATATTGACAACCAGGCAGTTCCCAGGAAAGAGGGGGCTTTCCAATAAGGATTTCTCCTTACTGGCGCGCAATTAGGTGACCAAACCTCTCCTTAGACAGAACTTTCTAGACATTGCCAATAATGTTATCTGATAATATTATTCAAATAATATGAATTATTGCTTCGATAATGAAAAATACTGTGTAATGACAATTATTGAAACAACAACAATATAAAATATCAACGCAGCAATTATTGAATCAATAAAATAAAATACTGAATAGTAATTACTGTAACCATTATTGAGTAGCGCCTTCTTATGTACGAATCAATAATTCAACAATACTGTGTAATACCGTGTCATCTTTAACAACCACGCGTATTATCATATTTTAACCACTGTAATCCAACGATGTTAATTCAGTAATAACTACGTCGTTATTTATAAAAACACATACTTGCTGTTTTCATCATCCGACATTTATTCTCATTATGGGGCCCACAAATGATCAAATAATCACATTTGATATTCCCGACAAAAAAGAATATTCCACGACCAAACGAATATTCCCAATAATAATGAATATTTTATAACCACTTGCTTATTTTGTAAACTTTGCACATTTCACCCATAACTAAAGCATTATATCAAATTACCACTTTATTAATCAAGAATAATAATTAGAGGAAATTCGATTTTTATTTATAAAAATTTGGGGTCTTACATCCTTGGCCCGTAGTGAATGGATAATTTGTGGTTGTGATACTTATGAATATCCTTGGCCGTAGTGCAGGGATGATGTGGATTATTTATTAAGCTGAGTCCCAGTGATAAAAGTGATGAAAAATCTTTTAAATCATAAAAGATAGTAGATTCTATTCTCTACTTGACTCTTTTAATGGATTGCATGTTCCGCTGCATTTAAACTTGATGTGTATTTTATTTTATCAGTTTAACACTGTTGAAGACTAATAATAATTTATTCTGCATTATCTTAGTCATAATATTTCTTACTGGGCTAGTTGAGCTCACCCTTTCTTTCACTATTCTCTTCAGGAAATGAGAACGTAGTCGGGACTAGTCGGGGAACGGAGTGATGGTCCAAATGATAGTATTAGTAGTCCTCACTATTCTGTTAAATAGTGTGACAATAAATGTAATGAGGACTTATTTTGAGAATGGATATTGTCTATAAGATATTATTTGTATTAAAACTCACAGCTTTCTTGTTGTATATTAAAGATTGTATTTGTATTCTGTACCATGTATTTGGCGACTCAGAATAGGTGATGTATACCTATTTTGGGGGCGTCACAGATAATTCAGCGATGTGGATTATTTATTGAGCTGAGTCTCAATGATAAAATTGTTGATAAACTTTTTAAATCATAGAGAATAGTAGATATCATGCTCTACTTGACTCTTCTAATGGATTGCTTGTTCCACTGCAGTTAAACTTGTTGTTTATTGTATTCTATCAGTTTAACAGTGTTGAAGGCTAACGATAATTTATTCTGCATTATCTTAGTCATAATATTTCTTACTGGGCTAGTTGAGCTCACCCCTTTACTTTTATTGTTCTCTTCAGGAAATGAGAACGTAGACGAGACTAGTCGTGGAACGGAGTGATGGTCCGAGATGGTGGTTATAGTAGTCCTCACTATTCTACGAAATAGTGTGATAATAAATGTAATGTGAACTCCATTTGAGTTTGGATATTGTCTAGAAGAAAATATTCTTGTTAAAACTCTCAGCTACATTTTGTCGTGTTGTATAAATTAAGTTTGTATTTGATTTCTGTACCATATATTTGGCGACTTTAGAATGGGTGATGTATACCTATTTTGGGGGTGTTACAGTTGGTATCAAAGCTTAGGGATATGATCCCTGGCTGAGATATGAGACTAGAACTAGGAGGGGAGAGACGAAGAGATGGGTTAATCCTTCACTAGTATGACCTACCTAAACTTATTTGTTATTTAATTGGTCGGTCAGAATATAGGGATAATATGTGGCATGTCAATTAACCCTTGTTTTGTGGCAGTGTTTGAAAATGACATCCGAGAATGTTGAGATAAGTAATGGAGCACATGAGACCGTTAAGTCATCGATGATCAATAACCAGGATAATGTGCATCAGGAAGACAATAATCCTCATGTACATAACAACATCGACCAAATGATGAATGATGGGATGTTCAGAGGCTTTATGTAATTCATTCAACATCAGGTGAGAGAGACTCCTATTCAAAATACAGGTGGAAACACTGGCAACTCTCGGATGGTCACCGCTAAGCAATTAAAGGAGCTGGGACCACCAGAATTTTTGGGAAAGCCAGAATCACTTAAGGTAGAGACGTGGATAAAGTAGATCACCAAGATATTCGATGTCTTGGGATGCTCCGAGGAGATAAAGTTTCCCTTTGCCACCTTCATGTTGCGAGGAGAGGCAAATTATTGGTGGAAATTTGTAAAACGTACTCAGCCTGCCGCACTCAAGATGTCTTGGGAGAAGTTCCCAGAACTGTTCAACAACAATTACTTTCCCAAAAGTATTCGCCACATGAAGGAGGTGGAATTCATCAAGTTAGAGAAAAATAATATGATCGTGTCGCAGTACGAGGCTAAGTTTGTCGAGTTGTCTTGGTTTGCATCCCATTTGGTTGATAATGAGGAGAGAAAGACGTGAATGTTTTTGCGAGGTTTGAAACCCAAAATACGTCAATACCTCATTTCTCATAAACTTTTCTTATATTCAGATATTGTGAATAGGGCTCAGTTATTAGAGCGTGATAATGAGTCCACCCAACCAAAAGAGAGCAGCCAAAAAAATGATAATACCAGTGGTAGCAGTCATCGAAGCGGTGACAACAAACGTAGATGGAATCAACATGCCAGAAATGGTAACCTCTTCGGTGGTAATCATGGTCAAGACAATAGAAGTGGAAATTTTAAGAATAGATGGTTCAATAATGATGGAAAGATGTTAGCACCAGCAACCGTTGTTAAGGAAGGAGAACGACCACCATTCGTATGCTTCAAATGTGGAGGGGAGGGACACATCAATCCAAACTGAACGATGCAATCCAAAGTGTGTTACAATTGTAGAAGAGAAGGTCGCCTTGCTAGATTTTGTCGTGCAGTGAAGCCAAGTCCAGTTGGGATGGTGACACCAAATGTCATCCCAGACAAGTCAAAGTTGGTAGTTTAAGGTAGAGCGTTTGTAATGACCTCCCAAAAAGTGAGGAACCCGAACGAAGTTATCACAGGTAAGCTAATTATAAACTCTTGTGAAGTTTATACCTTATTTGATACCGGTTCTACCCATTCTTTTAGTTCTCTTACTTGCGCTCAATGTTTAAATTTAACTTTGGAGAAATTAGACTTTGACTTATCTGTTGAAACTCCATTGGGAGAAACCTTCATTACATCCACTGTTTATAAATCTTATTTGATTCAAATCGGCACCCTCACGTTACCTGTCAATCTTATCTCTTTAAAAATACTTGCATTTGATGTTATTCTAGGGATTGATTGGTTAACTACTCATCATGCTAAAATTGATTGTTTTCATAAGGTTGTTAGCTTTCATATTTCTAACCAACCTATTATGCGAATTCAAGCAACCAAACCACTAAAGTCAATCACTGTCGTATCAAGCCATAAAGTTGTTCGTTTATTGAAAAACGGATGTCAAGCTTTCTTCGCCCATGTCACGGATTTAAACAAAAATACGTCAGATTTGAATGATATTTCTATTGTTAATAAATTTCCTGACGTATTCCCTGAAGAACTTCATGGCCTACCCACAGAGCGTGAAATCAAGTTTGGTATTGACCTTGAACCCGGTACAAAACCCATTTCTAAAGCCCCATATCGAATGGCTCCTATTAAACTTCAGGAGTTAAAAACCAAACTGCAGGAGTTACTAGACATCGATTTCATTCGTCCTAGTACGTCTCCTTGGGGTGCTCTTATTCTATTCGTAAAGAAGAAAGATGGGAGTATGCGACTTTATATTTATTATCGGGAGTTGAATCATGTCACCATCAAAAATAGGTATCTGTTACCTCGCATTGATGACTTGTTTGACCAGTTGCAAGGTGCCAAATTCTTTTCAAAGATCAATCTTCATTCCGGATATCAGCAGTTAAAGATTAAAACTAATGACATTCCAAAGACTGCTTTCAAAACTCAGTACGGGCATTACGAATTCCTAGTCATGTCTTTTGGATTAACTAATGCTCATGCTGCCTTCATGGATATGATGAACTGAGTATTCAAGGAATATTTAGATCATTTTGTGGTTGTCTTTATTGATGACATCCTCATATACTCCAAAAGCCATGAAGATCATGAGCAACATTTGAGGCTGATACTCCAAAAGCTTCGTGAAAACAAGCTTTGTGCCAAGTTGAAGAAATGCGAGTTCTGGCTTGAGGAAATAGCATTCTTTGGGCACGTGATATCAAATCACGGAATATTTGTTGACTCAGTGAAGATTGAAGAAATACAAAGCTGGGAGCAACCTAAGTCAATAACTGAAGTACGTAGCTTTCTAGGCGTAGCTAGTTATTATCGGAGATTCGTGGAAGGATTTTCTCAATTCACTAATCCATTAACTTAGCTAACTCGAAAAGATACAAAATACGGTTAGAGAGAGGAATATGAGAAGAGTTTTTAAGAACTCAAGAGGAGACTCATTTTAGCACCTATTCTGACAATACCATTTGGTTCGGAGGGAATTGTCATCTACAATGATGCTTTAGGCAGAGGGTTAGGATGTGTTCTCATGCAACATGGGAAAGTCATTGCCTATGCCTCACAACAACTCAAAGAATATGAGAGAAATTATCCTACTCATGATCTAGAGTTGGCAGCAGTCGTTTTCGCACTAAAGATCTGGAGGCATTACCTATATGGGGAGAAAGTGGAGATCTATACGGATCATAAAAGCCTCAAATATTTCTTCACCCAAAAAGAACTCAACATGCGGCAATGACGTTGACTCGAGCTATTAAAAGATTACGATTATACCCTTCAATACCATCCTGGAAAAGCGAAAGTGGTAGCTGACGCATTGAGTAGAAGATCATATGCGGGTACGAGTGCGATATTGTCAATGCAAAGGCCCATTTGGTATGACTTATAAAGGATAAAGATAGAGATAAAGACTCCAGGGACCCACGTGATGATGTCAAATATACGAGTAGAACCGACTTTAATCGATAAAGTTAAAGCTGTTCAAGCTACAGACCTGGAGTTGATGCGTACGAAGAAGAAAGTGCAAGAAGGTGCTATTTCAGAAGCAAGAATCGATGAAGAAGAAATAATTTGAGTTAACTCCAGACTTTGTATTCCTAACCACCCTGATTTAAAGTATAAGATCATGATGGAGGCGCACAACACACCGTTTGCAATCCATCCTTGGAGTACCAAAATGTATCGTGATCTTCGACATACATTTTGGTGGGGAAATATGAAGAGAGAGATAATGGAGTTTATCTCAAGGTGTTTAACATGTCAACGTGTCAAGGCGGAGCATCAAGTGCCAAAAGGACCATTGCAACCACTTGAAATTCCAGAATGGAAGTGGGAGCACATTACCATGGATTTCTTTACTGGTCTTCCCAAGGTTTCTCAAAGCATAGATGCAATTTGGGTCATTGTTGATAAATTGACCAAGTCTGCTCATTTCTTACCTATACGAGAAACTTATTCACTTGAACGTCTTGCTCATATATACTAAATGAGATTTTAAGACTGCATGGTATGCCAGTATCAATAGTTTTTGATCGAAACCCAAGATTCACTTCATGATTTTGGGTTAGTTTGCAAAAAGCTATGGGCAAGGATTTACATTTCAGTTCGGCATATCATCCTCAAACGGACGGGCAGTCGGAGAGGACTATTCAAACTCTTGAAGATCTATTAAGACTCTGTGTCCTTAACTTTAAAGGAAGTTGGGACAAGTTCTTGTCATTGGTGGAATTCTCCTACAACAATAATTATCAAGCAAGTATAAGCATGGCTCCATTCGAAGAGTTGTATGGACGCAAGTGTCGTTCTCCAGTATGCTAGGACGAGGTAGGTGAAACAGCGTTATTAGGACCAAAATTGGTACGCATGACTACAGAAAAGATTCAAATGATCCGGCAACGTATAAATACCTCACAAGATCGATAAAAGAGTTATGCTGATCTTCATCGAAGGGACGTGGAATTCAATGTTAGAGAACATGTGTTGTTATGTGTTGCACTATGGAAAGGAGTTACAAGATTTGCAAAGAGAGGAAAGCTCAATCCTCGATTCATTGGCCCATTTGAAATTCTCGATTGAGTAGGAACTATGGCCTATAGACTCGCCTTACCGCCAAGTATATCTCGTGTTCATAACGTTTTTTACATATCTATGTTATGTAAATATGTGGAAGACCTTAACCATATTTTTGAGTTAGAACCAGATGAGATAGCGGAAGATTTAACGTATAAAGAGGTACTTGTTAAAATCTTAGATAAGAAGGAACATATGCTACGCTCCAAGGTTATACTTCAAGTCAATGTTTTGTGGAGAAACCACGATGTTGAGAAAAAAACCTGGGAGTTAGAATCTAAAATGAAATTAAGGTATCCTCACCACTTCGACATACCAGGTACGTACCCCAATTTCGAGGATGAAAATTCATAAGAAGGGGAGGTTGTAAGACCCCAACTTTTATGACTCAAAATATATTTTTGAATATTATGGTGTGGATTTGATATAATGTTATAGTTGTGGGTAATATTTATAAATTTTGCAAAGTAAGCAAGTTGTTGTAGAATATTCGATTGGTCGGGGAATACTCATTTTAACGGGAAATATTCGTACGACGTCACAATCATTGGTGGACCCAACAACGGAATTATTGTCGGAGTTAGAAAATGACATAAATATATTTTTATAAAAATAATGGCAAAAGTTTTACCCTTAACTATTGAAATACCCATTGATAAAAGTACAGTAATACGCGTGGTTGCATAGTAGCATACGGTATTAATTATTGATGCTTACGTGAGAAGTCAATAAGTTATACTCAATTATTGTTACAGTAATTGCTACATAGTATCTCACGTTAATTGATTCAATTATTGTCACAATATTTTATATTATTAAATCAATAATTGAGATGACAAGTTATTCATATTATTATTTGAATTATTGACAATGTCTAGAAAGTTCTGTCGAGAAAAGGGGTTTGGTCACCTAATTACGCGCCAATAGGGAGAAATCCTTATCGAAAAGCCCCCTCTTTCCTAGAAATGATCTGGTTGTTAATATTGCAAGTTATATTATTGATGAATAAATATTGTTAAAAATATTGAGGGGATTTTTATGAAGTATTTGTTGTAAGTTTGACATATTATTGGGACCCCCAACTTACTCATTTTTTAAAATCATCATGAGAAGTTATCTCAGTTTTGTTATATATATATATATATGTTATATTAAGGTAAAGTGGGGAGAGGGGAACTGATGAAGCATGGGGGAGTACTATTGTTATAGTGTGTGTGTGTGTGTGTGTGTGTATATATATATATATATATATATATATATATATATATATAATAAGTTTTATTTTTTATGAAAAATAGAATATATTATATTTTATTTTGTATAGTAAAATTAGAAAATTTTAGCCGATTTCCCGTGACCCTTACTGTGCAGTCCGTGATTTTTCCTTACTTTGCATCCAAATAGTATCCTGCCATTCTCCTATAAATAGGATGCTTTGTTTAGAATTGAAAATCACACCAGAATTAGAGAATTCTTCTTCTATAATATTGAGCGTATTTCTTTAAAGTTTAAGGAAGCTTCGAGTGTAGAAAACAATTCAAGTTTTCTTCAAGAATATCTTAGCTATACCAGTTGGAATACTCTCCTTTTTAAGGTAAGGGATATTATTTTTGTTCAATATTCGTATGAAATAATATTTCCTTCCATACTCTGTAGTATGTAAGTAATATTATTTCATTTCAGATTCTGAATGCTACACTCATTTTGTTAAAGTAGGGCATATATACTCATTGAAATTAGTAAAATATCCTTGAAATTTGCGCTTCATCTAGTATCTTTTCATAGAAATATTATTCTGAGTTCTTGATAATTTTTAATCTTTTCATGCATGGGTACTATTCCTGAAGTACTATTCATAGGGTACTATTCACTCGGGTACTATTTACCAGGGGTACTATTCATGACAATAATTAATTTCTTTTCGGTCCAAATCATTTTTGATACAATATTATTCTTGAATTTTACTCCACAAAGCAGTATCATGTTGACAATTTGGACATTATTGAATTCTGGATAAATTAAATTATAAATCTTTAAAATTTATCCTTTGCTCTCATTTAATTGAATTCTTATATCATTATCATCATCCTCATACTTATATTGTGATGAAAGTCATCTTTGGCCCGTAGTACATAAATGGACTGTGACGTCCCCAAAATAGGTATACATCACCCATCTTGAGTCGCCAAATACATGGTACATAAATCAAATACAAACTTAATTATACAACATTCGTGTAAAATACGACAAAACATAATCTAAGAGTTTCAATAAGAATATTGTCATCTAGACAATATCCACACTCAATGGAGTCCTCATTACATTTATTGTCACACTATTTTATAGAATAGTGGGGACTACTAAAACAACCACCTGTCTCTCATCAATCCGCTTTCCCGACTGCGTCCCAAATTTATATTCTCATTTCACAGAGAACAAAGAAAGAAAGGGTGAGTTCAACTAGCCTAGTAAGAAATATTATGACTAAGATAATGCAGAATAAATTATCCTTAGCCTTCAACGGTATAACAACTGATAGAATATAATATACAACAAGTTTTAGATCAACAAATACAGCGGAATAAACAATCCATTAGAAGAGTGAAGTAGAGCATAAAATCTACTATCTTCTATGATTTAAAAAGTTTTTCATCAACTTTTATCGCTGAGACTCATCTTAATAAATAAACCATATCATTGATTCTTCCCTGCACTACGGGCCAAGGATATTCATTAAATCATCAATGGTCATGACTATACTGAATAATCCCTGATCATAATCATACCAAAAACTATCCATCAATGCACTATAGGCCACTAAGGACTTTCACCACATCGTTCGTCACATTACGGTCATGATTATACCGAATAATCCCTGGTCATAATCATACCAAGTCCATCTATGCACGTAAGCCAAAGATGACTTTCATCACAATATAAGCATGAGGATGATGACAATGATATAATAATTCAATAAAACAAGTTCAAGGATAAATTTTAAAGATTTATAATTTAATTTATCCGAAATCAATAACGTCCAAATTGTCAACATGATACTGCTTTGTGGAGTAAAATTCAAGAATAATATTCATGTACCAAAAATAATTTGGACAGAAAAGAAATATATTTTTCAGGTGAATAGTACTTCAGAAATAGTACTCTTTGAATAGTACCCCGACATGAAAAGTATCCCAAATACCCGAGTGAATGATACTAGAGTGAATAGTAACCGGGTGAATAATAACCCGTGAATAGTAACTCGTGAATAGTACTCCGGCACAAAAAGTGCCCCGAATACCCGAATAAATAATACTATATTGGATAGTAACCAGGTGAATAGTAACTCGTAAAAGAAAAATACCAAAGAAAATGATATTCCATGACGAGTACAAAAGAAATGATATCTCATACAAGTATAATAGAATATACTGAAATCGCAAATGGATTTTCACCGCCATGCAGAATCCACGTGAGATGATTATTTCCACGATTTAATAAAGAATGAATACAAAGGATCATTCACCATGCATGCGGTAATCCATATAGATAGGTTATTCCAACAGAATAATAAAGAATTGAATAACAGAAGAATTCACCAGGCATGCGATAGACCGCATAGACATATTATTCCAACAGAATAATAAAGAATTAAACCAGGTCATGCGTAATCTGCACAGACAGGATATTCCAACAAAATAATAAACAATGGAACCAGGTCATGTGTAATCTGCACAGACAGGATATTCCAACATAATAATAAAGAATGAAATAACAACATAATTCACCAGGCATGCGATAGACCGCACAAACAGGTTATTCAAATAGAATAATAAATAATGGAATAACAACAGAATCAGGCATGCAATAGATCGCACAGACAGGTTATTCCAACAGAATAATAAAGAATAGAATAATAGAAGAATTTCACCATGTATGCGGTACTTCGTATAGACAGGTTATTCCAACATAATAATAAAGAATGGAATAACAACCCTTACGAGTATTGAAAGAAAATAACTCTCTTCATGAATACGAAAGAATAATACCCTTACCTTAGAAGAAAACTGGATACTAGAATAGTGAGGTAGCAGACTTCTCTTCTTCTTTCTCTCTATAATTTCTCTCTATAATAATTGCTCTATAGCTTTAGTGAATTGGTGAAAAATGAAGGAAGAACGAGCTTCTATTTATAGGAAAATATAGTTTCGATAATTACACGTTTTGGGGCTCAAAATATTACAGTGTAATACCTTCCTCTTTTTCTTCATTTTTAATTTAGTCCTGCAAGTATTATCAAACTTGCACCACCTCCCTTAATATTAAATAATGTGAATCAATAGTTCAATCATGTGAATCAATAGTTATAATCATGTGAAAATATGAATTACAGTATAGTACCTTCAACTATACCTCCATTTTTAACTTAGTGATGCAAGTATTATTAATCTTGCACCACCTCCCCTAATAGTACAAGAATGTGAATCAATAGTACACACATATGAACAAATAGTTATAATCATATGAATAAATAGCAATTAATTGCTCATTTATCCGGTTAATTACCCGATTGGTCAATTAACCTCCAGACATCAATTATTATCGAAATAAATGTCGATTTCCACTAACACTAATAATTCCAACATAATGGAACTATCAATTTCATCTTTAATCAACACGAACTTATTCATCATTAATATTATAACTCATAATATTTAACAACTGTGTCGTTCTTGGAAGAGGGGCTTTCCGATAAGGATTTCTCCTTATTGCCGCAATTAGGTGACCAAACCTCTCCTTGATGAACTTCTAGACATTGGCAATATTGCAAATAATAATATGAATAACGTTGCCGTCTCAATTATTGATTTAATAATATAACATATTATACAGATGATACTGTGACAATAATTGAATCAATAATATGAGAGATATGATGAAGCAATTATTGTAGCAATAATTGAGTATAACTGAGTGACTTCTTATGTAAGCATCAATAATCAATACTGCAGCTACTATAAAACCACGCCATTCATCGCACTTTTTAATACCGGGTAGTTTAACAGTTTTAATGGTAACACTTTCGCCGTTATTTTTATAAAAAGATAATTCGGTCGTTTTCTAACTACGACAATACTTCTATTGTGGGGTCCACCAATGATTGTGCCGTCGTACGGATATTCCCCGATAAAAAGAATATTCCCCGACTAATCGAATATTATATAAAAACTTGCATACTTTGCAAAATTTATAAATATTACCCATAACTATAACATTATATCAAATCCACACCATAATATTAAAAAAAATATTTCGAGAAATTTAAATCTTTATTCATAAAATTTGGGGTCTCACATGGACTGTTGATTGGTATGATTATGACCAAGGATTATTCGGTATAATCATGACCTGTAATGTTACAAATGATGTGGTAAAAGTCCTCATTGGCCCGTAGTGCATTGATGGACAGTTGTTGGCATGATCATTACCATTGGTGATAACACGAATATCCATGGCCCGTAGTGTATGGATAATTCGTGGATGTGATAGTAATGAATATCCTTGGCCCGTAGTGCATGGATAATTCAGTGATGCGGATTATTTATTGAGCTGAGTCTTAGCGATAAAATTGATGATAAACTTTTTAAATCATAAAAAATAGTAGATATCATGCTTTACTTGACTCTTCTAATGCATTGTTTGTTCCACTTCAGTTAAACTTGTTGGTTATTGTATTCTATTTGTTTAACACTGTTAAAGGCTAACGATAATTTATTCTGCATTATCTTTGTCATAATATTTCTTACTAGGCTAGTTGAGCTCACCCTTTTGCTTTCATTGTTCTCTTCAGGAAATGAGAACATAGCCGGGACTAGTCGGGGAACGGAGTGATGGTCCGAGATGGTGGTTATAGTAGTCCTCACTATTCTATGAAATAGTGTGATAATAAATGTAATGAGGACTCCATTTGAGTTTGGATATTGTCTAGAAGACAATATTCGTGTTAAAACTCTCAGCTGCATTTTGTCGTTTTGTATAAATTAAGTTTGTGTTTGATTTCTGTGGGTGATGTATACGTATTTTGGGGACATCACAGTGATGTCTTCCGGATATATGGTCGGAGGAGTGCTAATAGATGGAGGATCATCCCTAAACATCTGCCCCTATGCCACATAGGAAAAAATGAACATCAATCTCAACAGGATTTGAAGCAGCCATAAAATCATAAAAGCCTTTGATGGATCTCGGTGAAATGTTGTTGGAGAGATTGAATTACCGTTGGAAATTGGTCCACATACATTCTATATATACTTCAAAGTGCTCAAAATCACTACATGATATAATTTACTGTTAAGAAGACCTTGGATTCATATGGCAAGAGTCATCCCATCCACTCTTCATTAGCAGGTCAAGTATATCATCAATAGTAATCTGATCACTATCAATGCTGAGCCAGAGTATCCTGTATAAAGTGATGTAACTGTCATCAATTTCAATGGCAAAGTTGAGCCTGTCAACTTCCAAGCCCTTGAGGTGAGCAACACTCACTATCAACCCTTTGGGGCTTCTGCTTTGAAACCCAGCGTTTTCGCTGAAGTAATGTCGGCAACTCAAGAAATGATATCCTTGGGTTTCCAACCTGGACAAGGTTTAAGAAAGAATCAATAAGGAATCAAATGCCCAATTCAAGTTCTTAGCCAGACAGGGAAGGTCGAACTAGGCTACTCCTCTTGGTCCAGTCACAGGAACCCGCATAAGCATATATTGGTTCCTTCATCTACAAGGTTGTTGCCTAAACTTGTAGATGCTAATTTTGTACTGCCTCTATGGAAAATCCCTGCCTCTGTGGTAGGTATGTTGTTTCCTAAGCCGATACTGGTTAAAGGAAAAGAAGTCCTGATTCCAGACCCATACATGGAGGAAATGAATCAAAGGCGCAAATAAGACATTAAGAGACAGTTATTGAAGATGTACTTCCTGGCACATACCGAGGGTATGAACAAGGATATCTTAGATGACGACTGCTCAGATGTCATGGTCATCATTCAAGAGAAGGAGGACGATAATAGCCCCTTTATCACAAATTACTGTCCACCGTGAGTTAACCCTTGAAATTGGGCAAACTCCTCAGATTTTTCGAAAAGGGTAAAAAGGGCAGAAACTCCCTTTGCCCTGTAGATAGCAATAACTGCTTACTTTTGTTGCATAATATTAGCAGTTATTTTTATCATTTCATGCTAACACTCTGTATGATTAAACAGTTTTATATATTAAGTGAAAGCATTTTGTTTCTAGACTCTAAAGCTTGATTTGCCTAAACTTGTTGATGGAGTGCCTTTTCTTCACAAGGACTGCAACTTTGATGTAAAGTTGGACTCTGACTTGATGGAGATTGAACAAGATGACTACGAGATACCTCAGGAGATCAAAGAATGGGTTGAAGATAAACCTAAGCCAAATCTTGATCAAACAACCTCTTTTAACCTCGGAACCTCAGAAAACCCCAAACAAATCCAGATTGGTACGGACCTTAATCCAAGCCAAAGGAATGACATGGTTACTCTATTAACCCAATTCCAAGATGTGTTTGCATGGTCTCATGAAGACATGGTCAGTTTTTCAACTGACATCGTCATTCATCAACTTCCCATCAAAAAGGGATTCAAGCCAGTCAGACAGAAACTCAGGCGATTAAAACATGAGTGGAGTTTAAAAGTTAAAGAAGAAATTATGAAATAGTTTTGAGCTGGCAACATCATGGTATCAACATACCTTGAGTGGCTGTCCAATATAGTCCCCGTTCCTAAATTCGAAGGGAAGGTGCGAGTTTAGATGGATTATAGTGATCTGAACAAAGCTTGTCTCAAAGATATCTTTCCCTTACCGTTCATCCACATACTCATTGACCATACAGCTCAATATGGCATGTACTCCTTTACTAACTACTTTGTTGGGTACCATCAAATAATGGTTGTTAAAGACAATCATGAGAAAACTACATTCATCACTCCTTGGGGAACCTTTTGCTATAGATGGTTGTCATTCGGCCTCATCAATGCCAGAGCTACCTATCAACGAGCCATGATGGCTCTTTTCCACGATCTAATGCACAAAGAGATAGAAGTCTATGTGGATGACATCATTGTCAAGTCTCGAAGGGAAGAAGTGAAAGTAGTATACACACAAGCCAATCATGTTTGATGATAAAGCATATACTTTGTAACAATCGTATTCATTTATTAATAAAAAGTATTAATTTATTAAAGGCTTTTAATTATCTACATGATGTTGCTTTATAATATGTGATAAACCCATAGTTTTAAGCAATGCTTTTAGAATAATGATGATGATCATTCTAATGAGATCTAAATTCTTAGAAAGCTTAAAACTAAAATAGTTCCCAATCATTGGGTTACTAAATTGGGGATTAGTGAATCCGAATAGATTGGTACATACGTTGCTTGCTTATTGGATGAGGATGATTGATCTTATGATCATTTGTGTAGAAACACTAAAGCAAGTATGTAAGTGCTTATTAGAGAATAAGTTCACTGAACGTGGCTCGCAAAGGAATACCTAATGGAGTTTTACTTGCATGTCAATAGGAATTCCTGTAGTGATAGTAGTACAAGTGATCCTTGAACTTGAGATCATCATAGTATCTTGTGTATGATGAGTTATACTTTGACTTATTTCTTAAGACCCTTAGGGTATATCAAAGGGTATGCTTGGGTATAATAAGTTGTACATGGAGATAATATATGATCAATAAAGAATCTACCGCTTCTAGTAAAAAAAGTAAAATGTCCTATGTGATTCGATAAATGACAACCCAGTAGTCCTTGGCTAAGGCAGAATGAAATTAGAAAGGAGTTTCTAATTTGTATTATTTGGTGTTGTGCATTTAAGAATCGAAAAACATATAATTAAATAAAATAAGACTTGACTGTAATCCATGTCTTATATTTAATTGGGACATTGTATGGTGGAAGGATTGAATTGTACGGTAACTATTTACTCAAAGGCTCTTTTATGGTTAATGTTGAAATATATATTATCTGAAAAGTCGTTAATCGCTAGGGAGGCTTATCCATATTGTAGAATAAATATTATTTATTTAAATAAATTAATAGTTTAATTTAATTATTTTAAATAAGATTAGAATTGTTCTAATTGATTTATTAACAACCGGTTTAATATAGAGAACCTAAAGGGTCACACCATAAAAGGAAGAAAAATTATTTAAAAAGAAAATGGCATAATCGTAATAATAAGTTAAGTATATTTAATTTAATCTATGGTGATAGAATAAATTAAATAGCTTAATATTTATTATTTAATATTTTGGAAATATTAAATATAAATTAATAAGAGGAGTCTCATTATTATTATTATTATTATTATTATTATTATTTAATTCCTAAAGGAGTTTGGGAATTAATTAATAAAAGTACCCTCATATATCCTAATAAGATTAGGAGGCTAATTAATTAAAAGAGTTTAATTAATTATTCCTAATAAGATTGGGAGCCTAATTAATTAAAGGAGTTTAATTAATTAAAATAAAACCTAATTTCTTAATTGTTAAGGAGGGTTGCCTACATCTATAAATAAGAGAAGTCTTATTATGGGTAAGGGTGGTTGTTGACTTTTTCACAACATACGTGATTCTAATTATTGGAGAGTACACCTTTTTCTATGAGAGATAGAACAACTAGGGTTTTGCCAAATACCCATCTTCTTGAATCTTTCTTCTTCCTTGGTGGATCACCTCTAGAGGCCAAACACTTGGGTGACTAACATTGATCAAAGGAAGGAACCAAACCCGGTGGATTCAAGTTGAATGCGAAAAGGATTTGGAGGTGAACTTGTACCCGAGGAAGCTCAAAACTTCAAGAGTATAATTCTTATTCTTCATATTTTTGTTTAATTAATAATTGTGCATAAAGGATGATTCGTGTGACGCCCCCAAAACAGGTATACATCACACATCTTGAGTCGCCAAATACATGGTACATAAATTAAATACAAACTTAATTATACAACTGTCAGGTAATATACAACAAAACATAGTTGAGAGTTTAAACAAGAATATTGCCTTTTAGACAATATCCACTCTAAATGGAGTCCTCATTACAATTATTATCACACTATTTTACAGAATAGTGAGGACTACTAAAACAACCATCTAGACCGTCAATCCGTTCCCCGACCAGCCCCAGCTATATTCACATTTTCTGAAGAGAACAGGAAAAGAAAAGGGTGAGCTCAACTAGCCCAGTATGAAATATTATGACTAAGATAATGCAAAATAAATTATCCTTAGCCTTCAACAGTATAACAACTGATATAATACAATAGACAACAAGTTTTAGATCAACAACTGTAGCGGAATAAGCAATCCATTAAAAAGTTTTTCATCAACTTTATCGCTGAGACTCAGCTTAATAAATAAACCACATCATCGAATCATCCCTGCACTACGGACTAAGGATATTCTTGTAATCATCAATGGTCATAATTATATCGAATAATCCCTGGTCCTAATCATACCAACAACTGTCCATCAATGCACTACGGGCCAATGAGGACTTTATCACATCATTTGTAACATTACGAGTCTTGATTATACCGAATGATCCATGGTCATAATCATACCAATCAACAATCCATCCATGCATGTAAGCCAAATATGACTTTCATCACAATATAAGCATGAGGATGATGACAATGATATAAACATTAATCAAACAAAATCAAGGATAAATATTAAAGACTTTAAATTTATCTAGAGTTTAAAAACATCCAAATTGTCAACATGATACTTCTTTGTGGAGTAAAATTCAAGAATAATTTTCATGTATTAAAAATAATTTGGACAGAAAAGAAATATATTTTTCAGGTGAATAGTACCTCATGAATAGTAATTCGGGAATAGTACCTCGTGAATAGTACCCCAACATGAAAAGTTCCCCAAATACACGAGTGAATAATATTTGAGTGAATAGTAACTGGGTGAATAGTAATCCATGAATAGTAACTCATGAATAGTACTCCGGCATAAAAAGTACCCCGAATACCCAAGTGAATAATATTTGAGTGAATAGTAACTAGGTGAATAGTAACCCATAAATAGTAACTCATGAATAGTATTCTGGCATGAAAAGATCAATAATTTTCAAGAAAGCTCAGAATAATATTTCCATGAAAAGATACTGGATGAAGCGCAAATATAAAAGATATTCTACTAATTTAACGGAGTATAAAAGCAATACTTTAACAGAATGAGGGTATAATCAGGAATATGAGATGAAATAATATTACTCACATACTACAGAGTATTGAAGAAAATATTATTCAGTATGAATACTTAACAAAAATAATATCCCTTACGAATACGGAAGAAATAATACCCCTTACGACTGTTGAACGAAAATAATATTCCTACGAATATTGAACGAAGATGATATTCCCAACGAATATTGAACGAAAATAATATTCATACGAATACGAAAAATAATATCTCTTCAGAATGTGAAATAAATAATACCCCTTACGATTGTTGAACGAAAATAATATTGCTACGAATATTGAATGAAGATGATATTCCTTACGAATATTGAACGAAAATAATATTTATACGAATACGAAAAATAATATCTCTTCAGAATATGAAATAAATAATACCCCTTACCTTGGAAAAAGACTAGATACTGGAATAGTGAAGTAGTAGACTACTCTTCTTCTTTCTCTCTATAGCTTCTCCCTCTATAATTGCTCTTGTGAGTCTTAGTGAATTGGTGAGAATGAAGGAAGAATGAGCTTCTATTGATAGGAAAACATAGTTTCGATAATTGCACGTTTTGGGGCTCGAAATATTACAGTATAATACCTTCATCTTTTCATTCATTTTTAATTTAGTCCTACAAGTATTATCAAACTTGCACCACCTCCCCTAATAGTACATCATGTGAATCAATAGTACAATCATGTGACTCAATAGTTTTATACATGTGAAAAAAATAATTACAGTATAGTACCTTCATCTATACCTCCATTTTTAATTTAGTCATGCAAGTATTATCAATCTTACACCACCTCCCCTAATAGTACATTCATGTGAATCTATAGTACACACATATGAACAAATTGTTATAAGCATATGAATTAATATCAATTAATTGCTCACTTTTCCGATTAATTACCCGATTGGTCAATATAACCTCTAGACATCAATTATTATCAGAATAGATGTCGATTTCCACAAACACTAATAATTCCAACACAATAAAAATATCAATTTCATTTTTAATCAACACGAACTTATTCATCATTAATATAATAACTCACAATATTTAACAACCAGGTCGTTCCCAGGAAAGAGGGGGCTTTCCGATAAGGATTTCTCCTTATTAGCGCAATTATTAGGTGACCAAACATCTCCTCGATGTAACTTCTAGACATTGTTAATATTGCAAATAATAATATAAATAACTTTGTCGTCTCAATTATTGATTTAATAATATAACATATTATACAGATGATACTGTGACAATAATTGAATCAATAATATGAGAGATATTATGCAGCAATTACTATAGTAATATTTAAGTATAAGTGAGTGACTTCTTACGTAAGCATCAATAATCAATACCGTGTGCTACTAAGCAACCACGCGTATTACTGTACTTTTACTACCGGGTAGTTCAACAGTTTAACGGCAAAACTTTCACCGTTATTTTTTATAAAAGATATTTCTGTTGTTTTCTAACTCCGATAATACTTTCGTTGTGGGGTCCACCAATGATTGTGCCATCGTACGAATATTCCCTGTTAAAATGAATATACCCCGACCAATCAAATATTCCCCGACACAACGAATATTTTATATCAACTTGCTTACTTTGCAAAATTTTCAAATATCACCCTTAACTTTAATCTTTATCAATTTAACCATTTACTAAATAACATAATAATTATAAGAAAATTGAATACTTTTATTTCATAAAATTAGGGATCTCACAATCTCCCCTCCTTATGAAATTTCGCCCTCGAAATTTACGTACATACCTGGTATGCCGAAGAGATGATGATACCTCGTCAGATTCTAACTCTTAAGGTATATCCTTTGAGCGTAGAATATATTCATTCTTATCCAATATTTTAACAGGTATCTCCTCATACGTTAAATCTTCTGTTATCTCGTCTAGTTCTAATTCAATAATGTTGTTCGGGTCATCCACATATTTACGTAATATCGATACGTGAAAAACGTTATGAACACGCGACATACTTGGCGATAAAGCAAGTCTATAGGCCACAGTTCCTACTCGATCAAGGATTTCAAATGGCCCAATTAAATCTAGGGTTGAGATTTACTCTCTTCGTCGATTCTTGCTTCTAGAATAACGCCCCCTTGAACCTTCTTCTTTTCATTCATCAGCTCCGGGTGTGTAGCTTGAGCGATTTTAACTTTGTCGGTTAACGTTGATTCTACTCGTATTATTTAACATTATCACGTGGGTCCTTAGAGTCTTTAACTCTTTCTTTATCATTTGGAAGTCATATGAAATTGGTCTTTGTGTTAACAACGTTATAATTGTAAACGCATACGATCTTCTGCTCAATGCATCAGCTATCGCTTTTTCCACGATAATATTGAATGGTATGGTCATAATCTTTAACAGCTCGAGCCAACGTCTTTGGCGCATGATACGTTCATTTTGGGTGAAGAAATATTTAAGGGTTTTAGAAATGGGTTTTATACTGAGGTCAATACAAAATTCGATTTCACGCTCTGGGGTAGGCCAGGAAGTTTTTAGAGAATACGTTAGGAAATTTATTAACGATAGAAATATCATTTAAAACTGTGAATCTCATCCAAGACTTGGATAGCAAATGTAATAAAGGTTTTTCCTAACAGAGTTTCAACAGATAAGTCAAAGTCTAATTTCTCCGGAGTTAAATTTAAACATTGAGCGCAAGTAGGAGAAATAAAAGAATGGGTAGAACCAGTATCTAACAAGGTATAGACTTTGCAAGAGTTTATGATTAACTAACCCATGATAACTTCGTTCGAGTTACTCGCTTTTTGAGAAGTCACAAAAAACGCTCTTCCAGAAACTATTAACTTTGTTTTATCTGTATCCGCCTTTGGTACCACCATCCTAGCTGAATTTGATTTTGCTATAGGACAAAATCGAGCTATGTGACCATCTTTTCCACAACTAAAACATACCTTAAAAGGCTGTGAACAGTTTAGACTTATGTGTCCCTCCTCTCTCGCATCTCAGTAGATCTAACCGGGCGGTCGTTCTCCTCCCTAGAATTTGTTGTTGGTCTTTGGTCTTTGGTCTTTGAGTCTTTGTCTTTGGTCTTTGGTCTTTGTCTTCTTTGGTCTTTGGTGTTGGTGTTTGGTCTTTGGTGCCGACATCTTCCCATCATCGTTAAATCTTCTCTTCTTAAATTTTCCACTTTAATCATTTATTCTATTATCTTGGCCATGATTACCACCAAAGTGGTTACCATTTCTTGCTTGATAATTTCCTTCACGATGGTTATCGTTGTTCCGATGGCCATTGCCACCAGTACGATTATTATCGTGTTGTTGGTCATTATCTTTTGGTTGGGCTGGCTCATTATCGCACTCCAATAACTGAGCCCTATTCACAACATCTGAATATAAACAAAGTTTGTGAGAAATGAGGTATTGACGTATCTCAGGTTTCAAACCTCTTAGAAACATCCGCGTCATTCTCTTCTCATTATCAACCAAGTGGGACGCAAACCGGGATAACTCGGCAAACTTAGCTTCGTATTGCGACACGGTCATATTATTTTACTCTAGCTTGATGAACTCTACCTCCTTTATGTGACGAATACTTTCGGAAGAGTACTTGGCGTTGAACAGTTCTTGGAACTTCTCCCAAGACATCTTCAGTGCGGTAGGCTGAGTACATTTTACTGATTCCCACAAGTAATCTGCCTCTCCTCGCAACATGAAGGTGGCAAAGGGAACCTTTTGCTCCTCGAAGCATCCCAAGACATCAAATATCTTGGTGATTTTCTTCATCCACGTCTCTACTATAAGTGGTTTTGGCTCTCCCAAAAACTTTGGTGGTCCCAGCTCCTTGAACTGCTTAGTGGTGACCAACCGAGAGTTGCCAGTGTTTCCACCTACATTATGGATAGGAGTCTCTCTTGTTTGGTGTTGCATGAATTGCATAAAGCCTCTGAACATCCCATCATTCATCATCTGATTGGTGTTGTTGTTTACCTGAGGATTATTATCTTCCTAATGCACATTATCCTGGGTATTGATCGTTGGTGACTCAACGGTCTCATGTGCTTCATTGTTTATCTCGACATTTTCAGATGCCATTTTCAAATACTGTCACAAAACAAGGGTTAATTGACATGCCACATATTATCCCTATATTCTGACCGACCAATTAAATACCAAATAAACTTAGGTAGGTCATACTAGTGAAGGATTAATTTGTCTCTCCCCTCTTAGTTCTAGTCTCATATCTCAGCCAGGGATCATATCCCTAAGCTTTGATACCAACTGTGACGCCCCCAAAACATGTATACATCACCCATCTTGAGTCGCCAAATACATGGTACATAAATCAAATACAAACTTAATTATACAACTGTCGGGTAATATACGACAAAACATAGCTAAGAGTTTAAACAAGAACATTGCCTTCTAGACAATATCCACTCTCAATGGAGTCCTCGTTACAATTATTATCACACTATTTTACAGAATAGTGAGGACTACTAAAACAACCATCTACACCAATAACTGTTCCCCGACCACCAGGTCCAAATATATTCTCATTTCAAAGAGAACAAAGGTGAAAGAAAAAAAGGTGAGCTCAACTAGCCCAGTAAAAAATATTATGACTAAGATAATGCAAAATAAATTATCCTTAGCCTTCAACAATATAACAACTGATAGAATACAATAGACAACAAGTTTTAGATTAACAACTGCAGCGGAATAAGCAATCCATTAGAATAGTCAATTAGAGCATAATATCTACTATCTTCTATGATTTAAAAAAATTTTCATCAACTTTTTCACTGAGACTCAGCTTAATAAATAAACCACATCATCGAATCATCCATGTACTACAGGCCAAGGATATTCATGTAATCATCAATGGTCATGATTATACCGAATAATCCCTAGTCATAATCATACCAACAACTGTCCATCAATGCACAACGGGCCAATGAGGACTTTTACCACATCATTTGTAACATTACGGGTCATGATTATACCGAATGATCCATGGTCATAATCATACCAATCAATAGTCCATCTATGCATGTAAGCCAAAGATGACTTTCATCACAATATAAGCATGAGGATGATGACAATGATATAAGCATTAATCAAACAAAATCAAGAATAAATATTAAAGACTTTAAATTTATCCAGAGTTTAAAAATATCCAAATTGTCAACATGATACTGCTTTGTGGAATAAAATTCAAGAATAATATTCATGTATAAAAAATAATTTGGACAGAAAAGAAATATATTTTTTGGGTGAATAGTATCCCGTAAATAGTACCATATGAATAGTATTTCGGGAATAGTACCTCATGAATAGTATCCCGGCATGAAAAGTGCCCCAAATACACGAGTGAATAATATTCAAGTGAATAGTAACTGAGTGAATAGTAACCCATGAATAGTAACTCGTGAATAGTACTCCAGCATAAAAAGTGTCCCGAATACTCGAGTGAATAATATTTGAATGAATAGTAACTGGGTGAATAGTAACCCGTAAATAGTAACTCATGAATAGTATTTCGATATGAAAAGATCAATAATTTTCAAGAAAGCTCAGAATAATATTTTCATAAAAAGATACTGGATGAAGCGCAAATATCAAAGATATTCTACTAATTTCACGGAGTATAGAAGCAATACTTTAACAAAATAAGGGTATAATCAGGAATATGAGACGAAATAATATTACTCACATACTAGAGAGTAAGGAAGAAGATATTATTCCTTATGAATACTGAACAAAAATAATATGCCTTACGAATACGGAAGAAATAATACCCCTTACGATTGTTGAACGAAAATAATATTCCTACGAATATTGAACGAAGATGATATTCCTTACGAATATTCAATGAAAATAATATTCATATGAATACGAAAAATAATATCTCTTCAGCATATGAAATAAATAATACCCCTTACGACTGTTGAACGAAAATAATATTCCTACGAATATTGAACGAAGATGATATTCCTTACGATTATTGAACAAAGATGATATTCATACGAATACGAAAAATAATATCTCTTATGAAATAAATAATACCCCTTACCTTGGAAGAAGACTAGATACTGGAATAGTGAAGTAGCAGACTACTCTTCTTCTTTCTCTCTATAGATTCTCTCCCTATAGCTTCTCCCTCTATAATTGCTCTTGTGAGTCTTAGTGAATTGGTGAGAATGAAGGAAGAATAAGCTTCTATTTATAGGAAAACATAGTTTCAATAATTGCATGTTTTGGGGCTCGAAATATTACAGTATAATACCTTCATCTTTTCATTCATTTTTAATTTAGTCCTGCAAGTATTATCAAACTTGCACCACCTTCCTTAATAGTACATCATGTGAATCAATAGTACAATCATGTGACTCAATAGTTCTATACATGTGAAAAAAATAATTACAGTATAGTACCTTCATCTATACCTCCATTTTTAATTTAGTCATGCAAGTATTATCAATCTTGCACCAGCTCCCCTAATAGTACATTCATGTGAATCAATAGTACACACATGTGAACAAATTATTATAAGCATATGAATTAATAACAATTAATTGCTCATTTATCCAATTAATTACCCGATTGGTCAATATAACCTCTAGACATCAATTATTATCAGAATAGATGTCGATTTCCACTAACACTAATAATTCCAACATAGTGAAAATATCAATTTCATTTTTAATCAACACGAACTTATTCATCATTAATATTATAACTCACAACATTTAACAACCAGATCATTCCCAGTAAAGAGGGGGCTTTCCGATAAGGATTTCTCCCTATTGGCGCGCAATTACGTGACCAAACCTCTCCTCGACAGAACTTTCTAGACATCGTCAATATTGTAAATAATAATATTAATAATTTTATCGTCACAATTATTGATTTAATAATATAAAATATTATGCAGATGATACTGTGACAATAATTGAATCAATGATATGAGAGATATTATGCAGGAATTATTGTAGCAATAATTGATTATAACTGAGTGACTTCTCACGTAAGCATCAATAATCAATTCTGTGTGCTACTATGCAATCATCACGACATTCTTTTTTTTACTACTTAGGGTAGTTCAACAGTTTAACGGTAAAACTTTCGCCGTTATTTTTTATAAAAGATATTTCTGTCATTTGCTAACTCTGACAATACTTTAGTTGTGGGGTCCACCAATGATTGTGTCATCGTACAAATATTCCCTGTTAAAACGAATATTCTCCGACCAATCGAATATTCCCCGACACAACGAATATTTTACATCAACTTGCTTACTTTGCAAAATTTTTAAATATCACCCTTAACTTTAACATTTATCAATTTAACCATTTACTAAATAACATAATAATTATAAGAAAATTGATGCTTTCATTTCATAAAATTCGGGATCTCACAATTCGGGTATATAGTTTGTAAAATTTTAAAACTCTATTTTTCCATGCTTCCGCTTACTTTGCAACTTTGAGCAATTTGATTGCGTTCATGAATATTACAAACCTAACAGTGGTATCAAAGTTAAACATTTATGCGACTTATTAATTATTCAGATTCGATATGTATGTTGATATGTGTTTAGAACAATTTAATTGGGCATAATTTTGTTGTATAAAATTTATTTAAAAAAAACAGTACTGTGTAACTTTCCATGATTTTTGTGGAATTTGTTTTGAACAATGATTTCGCTATTTCAAAACAAGGGGGTTACAGGAGATTATATGTATGATTACATCCTGAAGCATCATGGAGGTTATTATATATACTTATATAATAGTCATATATATGCCTATTATCATGAAGCATCATGGTGATTGCTTGGTTTATTTTATATATATATATATATATATATATATATATATATATATATATATATATTAATCTTAATTATTTTATAATTAAAATAAAAAGTTTATTTTAATCTTAAAATTGGATTTCATGCTAACTAATTAGAGTTGGAATTGGATTCTATGATAACTAATTGGAGTTGAAATTGTATTCCATGTTTCCTTAAATAAAGAAGTTTATTTAGATATAAAATAAGATTTCACATTATTCAAAATAAAGAAGTTTATTTGTGAATAGGAAAGAGAATCTGTATTTTCTTAAATAAAGGAGTTTATTTAGATATGGAATAAGATTTCATATTATTCAAAATAAAAGAATTTATTTGTGAATATGAAAGAAAATCCGTGTTTTCTTAAATAAAAGAGTTTATTTAGATATGGAATATGATTTCATATTATTCAAAATAAAGGAATTTATTTGTGAATAGGAAAGAAAATATGTGTTTCCTTAAATAAAAGAGTTTATTTAGATATGAAATAAGATTTCATATTACCCAAAATAAAGGAGTTTATTTTGGCAAGAAATTAGATTCCATAATTAATTAAAATAAATGAGTTTATTTTGATTAAAGAATTTGATTAAAATAAAATAGTTTATTTTATTCAAAAGTGGATAAATTAAAATAAAAGGGGTTTATTTTGATTTAAATTTGGATTAAAATAAAGGAGTTTAAATGATATCAATATATATTGAATGTTTATTATTCATGAGATGAATGTTATTTATTGATGCATATGGTGCTGTGTATGATAATAAATGGGATTGATTATCGACTATTTGACTAATGTTATTGGATTTTATTTTAGTTAGATGCATGAATGTATTGGTTTAATTAAATAGGGTCTGCGTACCTCGTCTTCTCTAATTTTTCTTAATGTAAATTCTAACTCCCTCCTATGTACTTCCCCTTGACTGTTGATCAAGGTTTCTGTTTATTTTAAATAGTTTTGTAATAGGAATAGTTAGAATTAATTTTGAAAAATTAGAGATCAAGGAGGAAGGAGTGCTTAAAGACCCGTTTATAATAGATCCCAAGTTTAAATGTAATAGTCATACATAAGAAGAACATCTTTAGTGGAAAGTCGACAATGAGGGTTAAGGACTTTGGTGATAACCCCAAATGTCAACATCCTCTGGTCTCAATCATGGAGAAACCTCCATTCCATACATTCAACATACATTCACATCATGTTGCATTACATTGGCATCATGATTATCTTGTCACATTTCAAGTGTCTGATGATCTTTATCTTATCCATGCCATTACATTGCATGAATATAATAAAGAGGGGTATATGTAGACACTCAAAATTTTGCATTCGTGTTACTAACCTTGCAGGAGGGCAAAATTATCTTCCAGATATAATCCTAGAAGTCAAATCAACTCAATTTGGGAGACAACCCCAGGATACACAGTTTTCAATCTCGGAGACAACCCCGAGATATTCAGTTTCAACCCCGGAGACAACCCCAAGAGATTCAATTTCAACCTCGGAGATAACCCCGAGAGATACAGTTCCAATTCTAGAGATAACCCCGAAAAATTCAATTTCAACCCTAGAGACAACCTTGGGACACTCAGTTAAAACCCCGAAGACAACCCCTGGAGGCCAAGCACACCTCAAAGATAACCCTGAGGACATTCAGCATTCACAGCAGCCCAATCTCATAGATAACCCTGAGCAACGACTACTACATCTGCGCAAAGCCGGAGATAACCCCGATGAGGGGAAAAATCATCATTTTCCCAGCTCGATACTACATTCACATCATCTAAACACATTTCAATTAACACTGCATACAAGGTATCCCACAAGAACCATAGCTCAAATCCTGAGTGACTACTACACAAGATAGCACACTGGAAGGAATTTGAAGACTTGAAGATCTTGTCATGGACCCATCTTCCAGACTTCATACAACCTCTAATCTCATGTCATTGTGTAGATCTCGATAACAACATTCCAAAAAGGTACAACACACCTTTATCAGATGCCCGGATGGAAAGTTATGAAGGTTCGAGCGGATAGTGTGTTGCCCGAGTGCACGTACTTCGAGACGATAGGACCCACAGAGCCCGGGGAACCCCAGGCAGCTGCAGGTAGACCCACGGCTCCTTGGTCTATAAATATGAGCCTTTGCCAGCTTAATTTAAAAAAAAAGAGAAAAGGAGAGAAAACTCTGTCCATTTCAGCTTGTAAACACTTTTAGAGTGCTCTAAACTGAGTGATTCTTCTTTCTAAACACTTGTAAGCTTGTGTTTTGCTACATACTAAAATTTAACCGGTGGAAACCGAGTTTTTCAGGCGTTTAAAGCTATCTGAAGTCTTCTTGGCAGCCCACGGTAAGATATTTTATATTTTTAAGCTTTTTATCATTTTTGTATATATATAAATACTTATATATATATATATATAAATTCTTTTCTGGCCTAGAGATCACTCCGTGGCCTTTTATTGATTATATATATATATATAGCTTATATATATATATATATATATATATATAACTGTTTTATCTGCTTTCACAATGTAGATATTTAATCTTTCAGCCTGTGGGCTAGATTTGCCTAAATCTGGCTATTTCTCACTTTAACCTGTTTATCGTGACTAAACTGGAATCGTTGAAGTTGGAATGGTTTAGATTTACTCAAATCTAGCTCTTTTTCTAGCTTTTTGTACATATTGCTTTCACATATGAGCCTAGGAATCATGTAATCACAGATTCAGCTTTTGAATCTAGATTCGGTTCCCGTGATGGACATTTTCAGCTACAGCCAGCTTGTAAATTATCTACGGTGTCTGAATTTCCTTATATGGCTTTCATGCCCACAAGGAGTTTGGCACTGCTATGTATCTTATTTTTTCGAAGATGCCTCACATCTTCAAAAATAAAAACAATCAATCCGAACATTAATAAAATGAAAGTATCAAAGGCCTCAATTACTATTGAGCACAAGGGTTTGAAAAACTTGTTTTACAAAACATCACTGCTATATCTTGTTAAAATTGAACTTTTATACAAAAGTCAAACCTTTTGTATATAGGTGCGAACGAGGCATAGCACTACTTCCAAACAACTGCACATAGACCTAACACACACATACGCGGATAAAAGTTTAATGAAAAGTGGCGATAACTGTGTTATCACAGAAGTTGGGGGTGCCTAATACCTTTCCTCCGCTTAATCAAGCCCCCAAACCCTAACGAATTTCGGTTTTGCAGACTAGTTAAACAGTGTCACATCACTAGGTCTTTATGCAAACCTTTTCTCGGTTGAGTTGGTGCAACCATTTAAAAATACCAACTGGAGACTCTTACAGTTAAATCGTCGACATATACATGTCGGACCTTTTCAAACTTATTTTTTCAAACAAATCTCACCTAAAATGAGAACACCAAAAGATAAGACCATAAATGGACAAATAAAAATCCCGATGTCGACATTGCCTTAGCAAAAATTGCTCTTTCTCATACTTACTGTAAGAGTCCGTACCAACAATTGGTTTGGAACAACTTTTAAAACATATTTGAATTAACAAATTTAAACATGCCCGGTCTAACAGATACAACTAGCTTAGACTTGTTCATAAATAGTTCGTGAATAACATAATTTCAATTGTTTCACAGGTCAATAATGAAATAGATCTTCAATAGCACACAAGTGCAATTAACAAGAATAATATCGATGTGGATTAATTTTAAATAATTAAACCACTTAGAGATCTTAAAAGTAGATACAAGTCTGAATATAAGAAACTTGCACTAAGTGTGAATATCAATAATTATCAAGAATAATTGACAATAATTAATCCACTAACATGCTTGAAAAATAATAACTCAAGTTTGAGTTAGGAAACTTGCATGTTCCGCTGATTACCGCTAAGCAATCTAATTTAACCTCTTATGAAAAGACATATCATTAATAAGATTGATCTTTCAATTAACATAACACATTTTGATTCATAGTACTACTACTCTATAATAAATTATCTAACATTTAGTCACATAATTAAACATTAAATAATACATTGTACCATTAGTAATATTATCATCCTTCGAAAATATTAATACCACTTAATAATCGTCTTAAATTCTCGCCTAATATTATTAATCATTTAATAATAATTTAATCACTTACTAATATTATCAATCATTTAATAATATTTTAATCATTTACTAATATTATTAATCATTTAATAATATTTTATTTATTTACTAATATTATTAATTATTTAATAATATTTTAATTAATTACTAATATTATTAATCATTTAATAATATTTTATTCATTTACAAACTTATAAATAATTTAATTTAATTGTTTATCTCTTACTATTTAATTCAATTAGCAAACATACCATGCCATTCTTATAATATTTTAGTAAAAATGACAAAATTACCCTTATATAGTCTTGATACATCATTTTAATGATCATTAGTCAATAAAATTACATTTCCAAATTTTATGACTTATTATAACTTAATTTCCTTAATTATTCTTAACTCATTCATAGGCATTAAAAATATTTAATTAAATTATTATTTTATATCTTCCGAAATCTATAATATATTTTATTTTAGTCACAAAATAATTTTCTTGTAATTTTCCAAGTTCATTTCCTATTTTTAAATAGGCAATTTCTATCCAAAACTATAACATTTATAAAATCATTATCCTTTTATCTAACAATTCTGAAATTTATACAGTAGTCTCATATCATCATACACGGACTCCAGTAAAAATTTTCATAATTTTCTGAGCTATGGAATCTAAGTTATAAAAAATTCTTTTAAAAATTGTAAAATCTTTGACAGATCATAATTCCGTATCACAAAGTCGAAATAAGCTCATTTTTGGACAACAACTAGATAACTTTGTATATTAACATATCTCAGAAGACAAGAATTTTTAAAGCTCTCTAACTGACCTAAACAGTCCACAAAAAAAAATGGTTAGGGGGTTTTTAGGGTTTCCCAACAGAAAACTATTTTGGTAAAAAATGTGCTACGATCGGCTCATTCAATATTTTTTAGTGACTCCAATAGGTTTCTTTAGATAACTCATAGATCTAACCTACAGATTTAATGGATCTCAAAAATAAGTTATGGTTTGAAAATGATAGTTGTCCAAAGTGGATTGAAATTCTAAGGTTTTTCAAGTAAAAATAGTTTTTATTCTTTTTTATCATCAAAGCTCATTAACACAAAATGAACACATCTAACCATAAAAAATCATCTAACATATAGATCTACTACCATATGGTTTAAAAATATAAACTCATCATTTGTTTTCAAAACAACCACATAGATACACATAAATCTAGTTAGGGTTTGAGTTTAGAAAACGTTTGAACCTTGTCTTGGATGCACTTCATCTCCTCCTACCAAAGTATGTGACAAATCTTGAAGGCATCAACAAAATCTCCTCTCCTTTCCCTCTCTAAGTGGTAGGCAACCCCCCCCTCTCAAAATATTTTACTCTCTAACTCTTTAGAACTTAGGAAATAAAATGAGAGACTAAACTTTTTTGTTAGCGAATGAGAGACCTCATATTTATATCCTTCAAAAATGTATAAATATGACATATATATATATATATATATATATATATATATATATACACACACACACACACACATAATCACTACATATCTCTCTTTTTCTTTGTAGATCCATAAATTAGGGATTTCATTTGAATTAAGCTAGTAATTCTAGGGACAAAGGTTAGTGTTTTGGTGAACCACTTTTGACAAAATGAGATGAAATGAAATAAAGCAATTATAATCCCCATGTGCCCTTTAAAATTAGGCCATTCTCCCTCCTTTTCTCCCATTTTTGATTTTCTTTTAATGCTTAAATGCTCATTTTAACCTTTTAGAAGATCCACACAAAAAGGGTCAAAGTTTGGGCCAAACCATTTATTCATTTGGGCTACCATTTACATTATTTTGGACCACAAAAACTAACACATTAAATACCTTACCCTTCTTATTTAATTAGGGTTACTAGTCCACCTAATTTAGACTTTAATTAATTACTCACATTGGTTTAATTAAATAACCCAATTAGACTTGCTATTAAATTGGTTAAGATGATAAATTAAATCTCTTAGCTAGTCCACTAGTATGTAATTAAATACTTGGACAATTAGGTTATTTAATTCTCATACCTACGATATTTATAAATAGGTCTCAAGGCTTTTCTTCTTATTACTCCTTATATGATTAATAAATACACACACACACACACATACACACACACACATATATATACATATATATATATATATGTCAACGTCGGGATTTTTATTTTTCCCTTTCTATTCTTGTCTTTTGGTGTTCTCATGTTAGGTGAGATTTGTTTGAAAAGGTCCAACATGTATATGTCGATGATTGGACTGTAAGAGTCGTCAGTTGGTATTTCTAAATGGTTGCACCAACTCAACCTAGAAAAGGTTTGCACATTGACCTAGTGATGTAATACTGCTTAATTGGTCTGTGAAACCGAGATTCGTTAGGGTCCAGTGGCTTGATTAAGTAAAGGGAAGGTGTTAGACAACCCCCGACTTCCGTGGTGACACGGTTACCGACACTTTTTAATTTAAACTTCTATCTAAATTTGTGTGTGTGTGTGTGTGTGTGTATATAGGTCAATATGCAATTATCTAGAAGTAGTGATATGCCTTATTTGCACCTATATACAAAGGGTTTGAATTTTGTATAAAAGTTCAATTTTAACTAGGTATGGCAGTAATGTTTTGTAAAACAGGTTTTTCAAACCCTTATGCTCAATAGTAATTGAGGCCTTTGATACTTCAATTTTATTATATGTTCAACTTGATTGCTTTTATTTTCGAGATGTGAAGCATCATCGAGAAAATAATGGAAAAAACAGTACTGAACTCCTTGTGAGCATGAAAGCCATCTAAGAAAATTCGAACACCATGAATAATTTACAAGCTGGTAACAGCTGAAAATGTCCATCATGGAAACCGAATCTAGATTCAAGAACTGAATTAGTGATACATGATTCCTAGGCTCACATGATGATGATGCAGTATGTATGAAAACGTAAAATGCTATATATATAAGTCAGAAAATATATATATATATATATATATATATATATATATATATATATATATAAACTGCCACTTAAATAAACCCTGATGTGACTGGAAATATAAATATATATATAGTGAAAATGTATGTACACAAATGTATTACACAAGAAGCTATGGCGATGGGTTTTGGGCTATAGTGACGGTTTCACCTGTCATCATAGCTATTACAGGCTATGGCGACATTTTACCGCTTATAGCCCAAAAAAATCTGTCATCATAGTTTCTTCTATAATACATACTACAGTATATACATATATATATATATATATATATATATATATATATATATATATATATATATCGAGTTATGCCTCAATTTAGCTTGGAGAATACGCACACAACACGACTCTCAATGTGAATAATTCTGTGTGAATGAAAGTGGAGAAAGGCTTTAAGAAATATGAGGTGTTTTACAGTGGGCTGCCAAGAAGACTTTAAATAGCTTTAAATGAATGAATACTCAGTTTTCACCGGTAAAATATAGCAAAACACAAGCTCATAGGTGTTTGGAAAGAGAAATTACTCAGTTTAAAGTATGTACAAAGCAAAATGGACAGGGCTTCCTCGCTTTTTTTCTCTTGAAAATGGCCACCCCAAGCCCTATTCATAGAGGGGGGCTATAAGTGTACTGCAAGGCACCAAGAAGTCCACCATGGTTACCCAGGTGCCTCGGCTCGTGGGCCCCCATTGTCTCGAAATATGTGCATTTGTGCAATGCGTTGTGTGCTCGAACCTTCATAACTTTCAATCTGAGCATCCGATTGAGGCGTATAATACCTTTCCGGAATGCTGTTATCGAGAGCTACACAATGACATGGGATAAGAGGTTGTACAAAGCTGAGAAGATGGGTCCATGACCAGATCTTTAGGTCTTCAAATTCTATCAGGTGTGCTGTCTTGTGCAGTAGTCACTCAGGATTTTAAGCTATGGTTCTTGTAGGACACTTCTGTGTAGAATGTGGTATGAAATGTTATTGATATGGCATGAATGTAGGATCAAGGTTGCAAAATGACATTTTTGCCCCTTGCTTTTCCTCAAGCAAAACACTAAGAACAAAAACTTTAAAAATAAATTCTAACAATCAACTACTTGAGCAATGAATCAATAAGTTTGAATAATGGCCTTAAAGATATCAAAACATGATAACTCTAAAAAAATTTCAAAATGTCACAACGTCTAGGATTTCAACTTGCTTGTTAGTCATACCTTACTTTAGATCCTTTCTGTGTGTGTGTGTGTGTATCCATTTGCACTAAACCAATTATAGCTCGGATTAGCTTATGCAACCATATTACCTTATGAAAGACATAAACTTTAAAAACTACATGCTTAACACATCACTCATCATAATTATAGACAAATCAAACATTTGGGCAAGCGCATTATACATTCCATCTTTCTCTAAGTCTTCTTTGATGGGCGAGTGCGTTTTACGCTCCATCTTAACCCTAAGTCTACTTTTATGGGCGAGTGCATTTTACGCTCCATCTCAACCCACCGCAAGATTTTAAATATTTTTTTTTCTTTTTTTATAGGTGAGTGCGTTTTACGCTCTATCTCCCCTAAGTATGTGTATATGAGTGAGTGCGTTTTATGCTCCATCTCAACCCACCACATGACCAATTTATTAAACTTAAGTATATTGCTTCGAGTGATATTTAAACGAGTTTTAGAGATTATTGATATCTCTCACAAGCATTCGGTCGTATAAGCCTTCTCTAAGTATACAACTAGTTCATTACAAATGGATGAGTGCTCAAAAGTAGGAGTCATAAGCGAAGCAATAACCAACAATAAGTCAATCACCCAAACTAAGCAACATTTATCCATTTTTCATGAGTTATAACCTTAACAATCATTTGCCTGATCATATATTATAGCTCAATTCAAATTAAATCAATGCTCAAGAGATAACCTATACTAGAAATGCAATTAAACTCACAAAAAAAACAATAAAATAAAACATATCAAAACAAAACATAGAAGAACCCCAAACTTGAAACTGACAATGTCCTTACTAATTGCAATAAACGAATTTAATACAAAGAACTTTCGTGATCATTTATCAGTTGTCGCCTTCCGCAACCGACGTCTACTATTTGCTAAGATATAACATAAAATGGAAATTTTTCAAAATTTTAAAAATTCTAACTAATATGCACAACTAAACATAAAAACATCAAAATAACTAGCATAATAACATAATACTAACTCAAGTACCAAGAATATCACAAGTACCCCCAAACTTAAGAAGAACATTGTCCTCAATGTAAAGATAGATAAAATTAAAACTAGAGGACTTCCCTGAGGCTGTGCTAATTATCATAGACAACATCCTCAGCACCGTAAGTCATTTTGGAGCCATTCCAATTCAAAAGCACCAACAAAATTCAAGCAATAGCTTGCACCTTCTTTTTGGACTTAACTTGTGCCTTGACATGCCTTGCCTTTTACTTTGCTTGGCGATTCGTTAGTGAATCATGCTCATAGCTATTTGGTATCTGAGATTAACTACCACAAAATTTATAACTTGGGTTGCCTCCCAATAAGCTCTTGTTTTATAGTCTTCAACCTGACTTTATTTAAACTAGAAATACAAGTTTAATAAAAATGTGTCATGCAAAATCGGACTGTAAGAATCCAACAGTTGCGTTGAGTCATGCACAAGAGCAATGCATTTACTTACAATCTTGTCAATCCAACTCATAAACGATAATAATAAATAGAACTGTAAGGTCCCAGCTTACGCAAAGTCTTGCACAAGAGCCGCATTTATATACAGTCTTGTCAGCTTATTTATCGCAATTGGTAAACACGCACAAACAAAGATCAAACAAAAAAAAAGATAAATACACGTTCAAATTAAGACTAAATTGATTGAAATCAATATTGGACAATATTAGAATAATAATTCCCCGGCAACGGCGCCAAAAACTTGTTGGTCGATTTCGCAACCGATAAACACGCGCAAGTATACGCGGTCAACAAGTAATATAATGATAAGAGAGTTGTCGAACCTACGAGGAATTATCTTTAATGATTAATCAAGTACTAACTTTATATTGCCTAAGTCTTATTTAAACCGTTGATTAAAACGATAAATTATGATTACAATTAATTAAAATAATAGAAAAACAAAACATAGATAGATAGATAAAGAGCTAAGAACACAATATCCACACACAAGCATTTTGTCAAACACTTGGCATGCATCACTTTGTTCAAATCTCTTAACTCTCTTTATGATCATGGCGGCCACTATGAATTGACAATACATAAATTATACATAATATAATCACATGCCCTTATATTTTTGGTCTAAATTCATAATTCATTTTCCAATTTCAAATAGATTACCAAACTAATTATCAATTCCTTAGCAATTAAACATTAAGCACAAAATATAAAGAACCAATTCGTATGACACCAATAAAAAGGAAAGCAAATTAGAAGTTTAATTCATAGCAATTAAATTAAACTATTCCAAATATTAGGTAATCATCCAATGGATCATACAAGTATCAAAGAAAAACTAGAAGTTTAATTCAATTCCTTGCCTCAATAGGTGTTACAAATATTTGCACTAGATCCCCAAGAATGAGTTCTAGCCACTAGACGAAAAAAGAAAGAAAGAAAGGATGGCTTCCCTTAGTTGTTGGTTGAAGCTCCTCCATTGATGTTGTTGAAGCTCCCATCATTGATGCTCCTTGAAGCTCTTGAAGAACCATGGCCAAGAGCCATGGCCTCCCTCTTCTCCAAGTCGTCGCCTCTCTCTTTTTCTCCTCTTGGTTGTAAGTAGAAATGAAAGATTTATTCATTGGGTCATTAGGTTGAGTATTTAATAAATGTCAATCATTGTAATTAGTGGTCAAGCGCTTCTGACACCATAATTTGGCTTGAACGGGCTCTACAACTGCATGAAAAGGGGTGAATACTACTTTGTGAAATATGCAAATATACCGAAATACACTAGCAAGTCAGTACTGCAGTATACGGTAATTTTCTACTTTGACATCTGTTGGAAAAATGACCATAATGTCTTCATACGAACTCCGATTTGAATGATTCAAGATGATCCGAAAAGAGGAGATGTAGATCTACAACTTTCATTCTTTGAGTTCTTCGAAATAATGGCTGAAGCAATGCTAAAATTGGCATTGAAGTGACTGCTGTGCAAATAGCAATTGGTAGTTTCCAGATTTGACACCCGTTGGGAAAATGACCATGACTCTTTTATCCGAACTCCGATTGAGGCGATTCAAGATGATCCGAAAAGAAGAGACGTTGATCTACAACCTTTATTCTTGGAGATTTGACAAATAATGGTTGAATCATGGTAAAAATGGGGCTTCAAGAGACTGTTATGTCAATGGCAAACCTAAAATGCAAATTTGGCGATTCCAACCATCTACCCAAATGACACTCCATCCAATTCCTACAAAACAAAGTAAAAATGCATAAAAATATTACAAAAATACATAAAAGTAATATAAAACTATATTACACAATAATACAATGAAAATACATAAAACCCAAATAAACTAGCTTAGGATTTGCAAATTAACAAACTTAAAGGTACCTAATTTGTGTATATAGAATACACTCATCACACCTCAGCAGGGTTATCTCTGGTTCTGGACTGATTTAGCAGTCATTGCTCAGGGTTATCTCTGAGATTGGGCTGTTGTAGGTGCTGAGTGTCCTCAGGGTTGTCTCTAAGGTGTGCCTGACCTCCCGGGGTGATCTCCGGGGTTGGAACTGAGTGCATCGGTGTGACACCCCCAAATCTAGGTACTTCATTCCCACAAGACTTGGTGTTCACTTTCCATTCATTCATACTATCTACCCAAATAAAATAACATTTAAACCATAAATCCTCCCTATAAAAGGGTTACATCATTAAATTCAAAAACATCCCAAGTTGTCTAACCTTAACATCATTCAAGTGTGGAAATAAAATTATTACATCACATCATTAACTAAATGTCTATCATTCATGATAATAAATAAAATTACAAGTCTTCATCACTTGTACATTTTCCCCTTTCCTTTGCTTGTTGAAGGCTCATCTACCTTCTCAACTTTAGCTGCAATAATTATATTTAAGCAAGAGTGAGCAAAACAAATGCTCACTAGATATAACAATGAAGCAACAAGAGAATAATAACTGCCAATGAATAGGCTCATCAAAATTGAATAGTACTCTATCAACGATAACCAAAGACTGGAATCAAAATATGGAATATATATCTGAGGGTCATAAGACCACGAACTATGTCCATAGTTATAAGTAATCTTTCAACTTTAACTTTAACAGTCATAAGACTATAAGGACTCCTCGTACTTAGGGGGATCAACCCTTCGTACAATGTATTGTGCACAATCATTTCAACGCTAAGAGTAAATTATCCCCTAATAATAGGGTTGTTCATCTCAGTATTTAGAGTACAAGTCTGCACCAAAGTAAGTTTAGTTTGGATAAGCTTTCGAGGGTAATTTAAAGTTTAACGATCATCAACTAGAGGACTAGTTGAATCAATAAGGTTTGATAACATAACAGTTGTTTACTAACAAACTAACATAGAACAATTGAGAACCATAGGTGAACTAACTGTATATTAAACTCATGCTTGAAAATAACTAGAGAGCATAAGTATTGAACAAAATGAATAAAATGATAAACCTTTGCTTGAACAATAATAAGCTAGGTATACAATCTTGTCAAATTAGAAATTTAATTACTGAATATACACTAATTGATAGCAAGCTGGAAACAAAGCTTGCTCCACATAATAATCTCTTGTGTAAAGTAATTGAAATACAATAGTTCAATACTAAGAATTAGAGTTCAAGAAGCATTCGCTATAAAAGAATGAACTAGGAATCTTGTTTAGTTATAAATAAGTTATAATAACTAAACAATGAATAGAATTCATCTTGCTTGGATAACATTAGAATTATAGCTTGTTCGAATACAGATTAAGAATAAAAGAGATTGCTTAATCAAAGTTTAGAGTAAGAAACTTGCTCATCATAAACAACTAGATACAAGAACTTGCTCAACGTAAATGTAGAGTTAGAGAACTTGCTCAATGTAATCAAGATAAGTTTAGAAACTTGCCTCGAGCGTAAGCTATAATATTAAACTCACGTTCACCTACACATAGGTTTAGAACCATAATCTATTAGATATACTAACATTCACGTTCCAACATAATATGCATTTCTAGTTAGACTTGTTAATTTAGCACAAGTCTTATGCTACCATATACATTTCAGAATTTCCAAGTGTTAACCTTCATAATACTTATCTAACATTCATTGTGTATACTAAGTTATCACGTTCATAACTTACTAATCATTTGAAACTTTGAAACTACTAACCACCTAACACGATTCTGTTTTAACCATGTTATTACATATTGGACACATTAACATATCATAAAGCTAAGCTACAATGGTATCCAAAGTCTGCAGAAGTAGCAGACTTCACTGTCTCGTGATGTAGTATGGCGAATGCTATACACGAACTTCGGGACCAAGAATATTCTTGTAGCTTTTAGCTCTGGCACTTAGCTAGCAATTGCAAGGCTAAGTGCACATGAGGAGGCGAGACAACAATGAACAGTAGCCAAGTTTAGCCCAACAAACATGAATTTCACCCACCAAACAGTAATATTAACATAAACAATTGATATAGAACTATTACAAACGTGTTTGCTAACATATTCCTCAACATAGAACAATTTAATAACATTTATACTAGTTTAATTTCTCAAATTTCCATGTTTTCATACATAACACCATTTTTTGACATCCTTTACGAAATTCATCAGTGTGATTTCAATTCTTCACCAAATTACTTCGTTCAAACTATGTTTTCTTCATTTCTTAATGAACTAGCATAAACAATACTCAATTTGCAGGTTAACATACAAACTAACCACTAAATTTGGTACTTTCATAAGCCAAATGCAAAATATATACACTGTAATAATTTTCTTCCTTTTTAACTGTAACAAGCATACAATTTCTTATCTACACATAAACTCCAGCATCTTAAACACGTATAATCACAATTACCAACTATATATATCCACAATTCAACAAATTGATTTCATAGAACATGAGATTTTATGTCAGAAAACCCATATATATATATATATATATATATATATATATATATATATATATATATATCAAGGTGTTAAGAAATACCTTCAAATAGCTTGGAAATCCTCTTTGTTAAACACTGAAGTTGCTTAGATTTTCTCTCAATCTCCCTCAATTCTTTCTCAGTTCTCTGCAGTTTTTCTTAGGCCAAATGCAAACTAACCACACTTAAGCGTAAAGATAATACTAATAAGCCATAATACGCACACTTATTAGAATATCAGTTACAACCTAAACGTATAAGTTATAAATATATTATATTTATTATTTTATTTATTTTATTTATATTATTAATAATTCAAAATTCAAAAATTAATAATCCAAAAGCCATAAGGCTTTGTTTGGTAAAACCCTTTAAAATTTAAAGACTTAATATATTTAAGCCTTATTTTGCAAAACTAAATTAAACTCCTTTAATTTATTTTAATAAACAATTTAGTTCATCATTTATAATCACATATTATTTATTTGGATTTCCATATCCAACATTAATCAAATAAATTAGTTACACATATTATATTTTAAATAAATATTCCACTTTAACAAATATCACAAAATTATAATTTCATTAGAATTTTATTTAATAATTTAATATACCACTTTAAATTATTAAATTAAATCAATAATATAAAATCTCATGTTATATTACAACTCTAAAAATTATAAATTCAATTAATTTAGAATGTTATCTAATAAATTTAGATTCATAAATATTTACTAACAACCATCACATCAACAAAACATTTATTCAAGAATTTCAACAATAACCTCATCAAATAAATATTTATATAATCCAATAAATATTTAAAATTATAATTTGAAATTCCAATTTGTTACAGTCGGGGTTATCTCTGAGGTTGAAGCTAACTTCTGGGGGTTGGAAGCTTTTCTGGGGTTATCTCCAAAATTACAACTACATTCCTCGAGGTTGTCTCCAAGGTTGGAACTCAAACTCCCTGGGTTATCTCCGGGACTGGAACTGAGTATCTCGGGGTTATCTCTGAGATGGAAAAACTAAGTGTCCCAAGGTTGTCTCTGGGATTGAGCTGATTTAACTTCCAGGGTTATCTCTAGAAGATGATTATGCCTTCCTGTAAGGTTAGTAATAGGAATGCAGAAATTTCGAGTGTCTACAGATGCTCCTCTTTATCATATTCATGCAATGTAATGGCATGGATAGGATAAAGAATAATAGACACTTGAAATATGATAAGATAATTATGATGCAATGTAATGCAGCATGATGCAAGTACATGATGATTGTGGTTTATTTGACCGTTTTCCAATGGGATGTGATGACTATTTGCTCCCATGACTTCTGATGGGGACTGGAGTTATCACTTATGACCCTGACGAACTGCTTGGATGTGTACTCCAATGCTCTTAAGAACTTCCAGGATGTTGACGTTGGGGTTATCACCAAAGTCATTAATCCTTTGTACAGATTTCCAACTGAGGTTGTACCTCTTATGTACGAGAGACTCGTGGGGATTGTGATATGTCTGATGAATATTTGTATAACAGATTCCATCATTGGTCCTCCCCGATGAGGATAGTCTTCCCTGGTTTGTATCGCTAGATCCTTCCAATGTTCTCATTTAATTATCGCCAATATTGCAGTGTTGTCGTGGTTGCTCGACCTTTTAACCGAAATGTGCATCAACAAATGAATTCATTAGATGATTCCCGACGCTTCGTTGGATTTACTTTCCAACGGATGGTGATGTTAAGGATGTTTAACCTATGTTGAAATGTTCTTCATCGGATGACTTCTGATGTTTCGCTGGATTTACTTACCAACAGCTGAATGAACGTCAAGGTTGCTTGACCTTCGTTGAAATGTACTTCAACATATGAGATTATCGGATGACTTCCGATGCTTTACTAGATTTACTAGCCAACGGCTGAATGAATGTCAAGGTTACTTGACCTTCATTGAAATGTGCTTTAACTGTTGAAATCATCGAATGACTTTTGATGCTTTCCTGGATTTACTTGCCAACGACTGAATGAACGTCAAGGTTGCTTGACCTTCATTGAAATGTGCTTCAATGGCTAAAATTATCTGAAATATCCTCTAGGGATAGGTTTTTGGAGTTACGATTCCGTCCTGACGGCATCGGACCTTTGTGAGGTATTACCGAGTGTAGTTTGCAATAGTTGTGATCATTGGTGTTGTGAACCCTGTATTTTGGAGAATACCAATGAGTGATATGTAGACCCGCAGTTTGGTCTTTAAAAATCTAGATTTCAGGATTTTTCGCTCAATCGTGTAGCGTCTTTTTTCCTGATTTCACTTTTTCAACTTGTAAGACCTCCTTTATAACTCAAATTGGACCGGATCGAAGGGGTGGGACCCACCTAGGATAGCCGTAGGTACACTTGCGGTAGCTGCAGGTACACCTACGGCCATCCGTGGGTGTACTTGTAGGTTGTTTTGTGACGCCTCCAAAATAGGTATACATCACCTATTCTGAGTCGCCAAATACATGGTACAGAATACAAATACAATATTTAATATACAACAAGAGAGTTGTGAGTTTTAATACAACTATTGTCTTCTAGACAATATCCACTCTCAGAAAAAGTCATCATTACATTTATTGTCACACTATTTAACAGAATAGTGAGGACTACTAATACTATCATCTGGATCGTCACTCCGTTCCCCGACTAGTCCCAGCTACGTTCTCATTTCCTGAAGAGAACAGTGAAAGAAAGGGTGAGCTCAACTAGCCCAGTAAGAAATATTATGACTAAGATAATGCAGAATAAATTATCATTAGTCTTCAACAGTGTTAAACTGATAAAATACAATAGACATCAAGTTTAACTGCAGCGGAACATGCAATCCATTAAAAGAGTCAAGTAGAGAATAAAATCTACTATCTTTTATGATTTAAAAGATTTTTCATCACTTTTTTCACTGGGACTCAGCTTAAAAAATAATCCACCTCATCCCTGCACTACGGCCAAGGATATTCATAAGTATTACAACCACAAATTATCCATGCACTACGGGCCAAGGATATTCGTGTATTCATCAATGGTCATGATCATGCCAACAACTGTCCATCAATGCACTACGGGCCAATGAGGACTTTTACCACATCATTGGTAACATTACGGTCATGATTACACCGAATAATCCTTGGTCATAATCATACCAAGTCCATCCATGCACTACAGGCCACAGATGACTTTCAACAAAATATAAATATGAGGATGATGACAATGATATAAGAATTCAATAAAACAAGTTCAAGAATTATTTTATCCAGGAACCAATAAAGTCCAAATTGTCAACATGATACTTCTTTGTAGAGTAAAATTCAAGAATGCTCAGAAGAATATTTCCATGAAAGATACTGGATGAAGCGCTAATATCAAGGATATTCCACTAATTTCATGGAGTATAGAAGTCAAAACTATAACCAACTCGAGTATAATAAAGAATGGAATAATAAAAGAAATCATCATGAATGCGGTATTACATGACAAAGTTATTCCAACAGTAACAATAAATAATCGGAACCAAAGTCAAAGTAATACGCACCGGCAAGTGATATTCCAATGTAATAATAAAGAATGGAATAACAACAAAATCACCATGCATGCGGTACTTCGCATGAAGTTATTCCAACAGAATAATAAATAACGGAACCAGTCCGATGTAAAACGATAGACAGGATATTCCAATGTAATAATAAAGATTTTAACCAGTCCGACGAAAACGCATGTGATAGGATATTCCAAATGTAATAATAAAGAATGGAATAACAACGAAATTTCACCATGTATGTGGTACTTCAGATAGATAAGTTATTCCAAAGAGAATAATAAATAATGGAATAATGTAAGAATTTCACCAAGTATAGGGTAGCTCACAGATACAAAAAGTTATTCCAATGTAATAATAAAGACCGGAATAATGTAAGTTCTCTTCATGAATATGAAAAAAAATAATACCCTTACCTTATAAAGAAGAGTACTCCAACCAGAAATATGTGGATATACTTGAAGAAACTTGCACTATGCTCAAAGCTTTCTTAAATGCTAAAGAAATACGCTCAAGATAAAAGAATAATTCTCTCTAGAGTTTCTCCGCCTAGAGTTTCAAAGAATTCGTAAGAAATAATGAAGGAATGAGCTTCATTTATAGAAGAATGGACCTAATAAGAACCAATCCATGAATGGTCCAGATCGATTTACTTTAAACGGACGGTCCAAATTGGTTTACAATAAAATATAATATATTCTATTTATAATCTAATAAAATGAATAACTTTTAAAAAGATTTTACTATGCAAACACTATGCAGGCACTATGTAAACACTGTGCATAATAAAATATAATATATTCTAATTATTGTCTAATAAAACAGATAACTTTATAGAAGTATTCTGTTTTATATAAAAAGTTTTTCTGTTTTATTACATTAATAATACTAATAAAACAAAAATTCATCATCATTATTATTATTCACACTATTAATCGACCAAGTCGTTCCCAGGAAAGAGGGGGCTTTTCAATAAGAATTTCTCCTTATTGGCGCGCAATTAAGTGACCCAACCTCTCCTTGGCAGAACTTCTAGACATCGTTAATAATGCAAATAATAATATTAATAACTCTGTCATCTCAATTATAAAATATCAACAATAATTGAATCAATTAATGTGAGATACTATGCAATAATTACTGAAGCAATAATTGAACAAAATTGAGTGACATCTCACGTAAGCATCAATAATCAATACCGTGTGCTACTATGCAACCACGCGTATTCTCGTACTTTTTATCACCGGGTGTTTCAATTAACTAATTGTGAAAACTTCCGCCGTTATTTTCATAAAAATATTTTTGTCGTTTTCTCAATCCGACAATAATTCCGTTGTGGGGTCCACCAATTATTGTGTCGTCATACAAATATTCCCTGTTTAAAACGAATATTCCCCGACCAATCGAATATTATATAACAACTTACGTACTTTGCAAAATTTATAAATATTACCCACAACTATAACATTATATCAAATTTATTCCATAATATTCAAAAATGATATTTATAAAAAATACATTTTTATTCATAAAAGTTGGGGTCTTACATGTTTTCCTTTCACAAGTCATTTTCAAGTTGTGCCACACAAAGAATCCGAGAATTCTTCTTCAGATCTGCTGAGTTCGGGCTGCTTTCTACAAAATCCATCACCGTACAAGTGTTCTACACTATCCTGGTAATGTATGCATGTCCTCTTTTCTAGTTTTTATCCGTTGGAAAATGAGTTATCACATAAAATGCTTCTAAACACATAGTGGTGAATATGCATACTCATATGACTTGATAAAAAATATTCAACATAGTCAATATTAGTATTTAACCATGCTGAACATAATGATGTGAAAAAAATTAACTTTTGAAACAGTCAAATTGGCACCTTTTCATGCTATTTCTTATCATATTTGAGGGCAAATGAGCAAAGGTTGTAAAGCAAAGTAATCCTGGTAATTAGGCTACCCTTACGGATTATGACTTTGATATTTTTATGCTTATAGAATGTTTATGACTGTGGCTAGGTGTGTTACTAAATGGTCACCTAGTCATGCCTATGTGCATGTGGATAATCTTTTTTACAAAAGAGACTCTGGTAAAAAAATTCCATAAGCCTAGGCATTAGGTAGACATGCATTTTTAACTCTACTGTAGGCGTATGTTAAAGTAATGCATGCATGCATATAGTCATAAAATGCATTTGAAAAGTGATTTGGAGACTTGTGTCCAGATATATGGATTCGGATCAGCCGAGTAGTTCCCGCATAACCACTTCAGGTGTGCGGAGGAGGGCTTGTAATGTGTATCAACCCCGTTGAGTCAAACAGCCTCGTCGTTTGGTGGAGACGGTGATATGTCATATCCGGGTGTAGGTACCTGATGTTGAGGACAAGGAGGAGGATGTACCAGTTATGGCTCTCGCTCCTTTTGCTCATGCTCCCCGCAGGGATCTTCTAGGCATTAATGTGATGATTCTAGAGATTCTGGATGATTTGAGTCGCAACCCCTCGGTCTACTTGCTTGCAAACGAGGTAAAAGCAGGATTTGATCCTCCCCTTTCCTATTGATGAGGAGCAAGGATTCTGATGTTGATTTGCTTTTGTGATGTAGGTTCCCGGCTTTACACAGCCTAGAGGGAACTGGTTCAGCAAACACTCTATATATCAGGCTTTTCATCTAGAGGATCGAGAGATTGTGCATGGCTGGGGCTTTGAGGTGTTCTTTTCCATCCTTCCCCGTCTTTGTCCTTGGGGTTATCTCAGGGTGTTGTCTGAGCGTTGGTTTCACCAGACTCAGTCTCTCCATTTTCTTGACTGTGAGGTGATGATTACGCTGATAGATTGGCAGTTTATCACCGATATGGAGTTTGGAGGGGCGTTAGTGCCTTATACGATGAACATTACCCCAACTACCGTTAGATCCTTGCTAGGAGTCCCGACTGAGGCGCTCAAGGGTAGGACAGTCTGTACAGGTCCTTTGAGTGAGCCCATACCTACTGATGTGAGAGTCAAGGATCACATTCTTCGGTGATTATTTCTGGCCATCCTCAGGGGTTGCTTCATAGTGTATAACTCTTCCACGGTGTCATTCACTTTGGTCAGCGCAACACAAGAGGTGGACCGTATTGGAGAGTATGATTGGGGCTCTTATACCTTCGCTTATTTCCTCAGGGGAATGCGCATGCGTTTGTAGGGCTTGTTGGAGGCATGGCTAGGATTTTACCCTGGTGAGTATTTCTCTTTTGATTTCCCATGTACAGGTTAAGAGTGTTGACTAACCGCAGATGTTTGCCTTTGTTTTGGCAGTTTTGGGCCTATGAGAGGCTCACATGCTTGCATCTCATTAGTGTGTTAGGTCTAGATACGTATCTACGGGTATTGTGAAGGCATCACTCCACGTTGGCGGAGGTTCCTGTAGCTGAGGGTTTCACCCATTGTCGCCTACAGTTGGACCTATTGACAGTTGATGCCATCAATTGGATTCCTTATTCTAAGGACCATTTGATTGTTGGTTTTGAGGATGGGTTCCCGACTGGTGTCGAGTATGTGTTATCCACCCGATGGATTCCTCTCTTCACAGATGGAGGATGGGAGCTCTATTTGGGAGAGTGCGCTATCAGGAGTATTACATGAGAGATTTGTGTACCAATCTTGCCTCATGCCAGGCATTATTGGCCTGTGTCATAGTCGCCCGACAATGATATCCCATTAATGGGAGTTGACAGCTTCACTTTGTCAAAGGGTCTATTTACCCAAGAGGTATTCTACCGCTGGTGGTCCCCTCATACTATCGGAGCCCAGACCCGCGCCACTCAGTTCATAGGGGATATGGTTTCTGGATCTATGATGATGACAGATTGGATGGCCTGCGTCCGAGATCTGACTCATTTGACACAGATTGACAGCTTGACCCGACAGTTGGACCGGGCACATTTTTTCATTTGGCACTTGGGCAGAGATCCTTCAGAGGCAGATACTTTTGATCTGTCCAGCTCTAGGGCTGGCCCCTCAGGTGACCCATTTCGTTTTGCCAGAGCAGATCCTCCATTGTATAGGCCTGACATCCCACTTGGCGAAGATCCAGTGACTCAGGAGGAGTTACATCAGATGGACAGGATAGATGATGTAGACATCAACACCATTGACTTCTTCTGATGTGTATCCTCGCTATATTTTTTTATAGGCCTTTGTTAGATACTGGGTGGTCGTGTCCCATTCTCATTATATCTTTTGATAGGCCTCTGTTAGTTGTTGGGTGGTTGTGCCCTATTTCCCTGTATTTTCCAGCTGTACAGAGATGATGTATTAGATGATGATGTATTTAGGAATGTATGTATGTTGTTTTCCATTCTCTACATCATATTACCATGTATTATTTATCATGCATGTATTATGTTATGCATATATATGTCCAGAGATATTCAGCATTGACCCCTGGATGGTCTTATGATACGGCCCACACAGATGTCTTCTTCGACAGTTAGCCGCATTGATCATACCCCACCAGTATTGGTAGCCTCATGTCTAAGATCCTGGTATGATAGTTTGTCACCTCCAAATCGGGTGATTGTAGATCAGCTGTTATAGCACTCTGTGACCCTCCTAATGTTCTAGGTTCCTGTGGGTTTTGTAGAGGGTATGTTGGAGCATTGGATACCAGATAGGCAGGTATTTCTATTTGAGACCCAGGAGTTAACTCCCACCTTAGAGGAGTATGAGCGGTTGACGGCTTTGCCACTGGATAGGTCTTGCGCTCGAATGGCTGTCGGTAATATGAGTCGGCAGTTTATGACCCTCACCGGGTTGAGGCGTAGAGTAGTACGGGATGAGATTACATCCGGACATGTATTGTAGCAGTATTTTCTGATAGACAGATTTAGCTCACTGGATAGTTATGCACGGCACTCCGGGGATTTCACCACATTGGAGGATCAGTGGCGTGTTGCCAGAGTAGATATATTCATGATGTGTGTAGTGGCTTATCTGTACATGCCACTGTACATAGATCATCTGGACATCGGTGTTGTTATGGTAGTAAGAGCTCTCAGGGAGGGTCATACCATTGTACCGATGATTGTGGTAGAGTCATTGAGGTCAGTCACGTATTGTCATACCCATTCTACAGGGGTTTTTACAGGCAGCTCGGTCTTGTTGTATGTGTGGTTCATGTCACACCTGAGACCGATTGGCACCTTCCGACGGTATGGGTACTTCTTTTCCCATGAGATAGCTATGTCTTACTCCTTTCAGCCAGCAGAGTGTACAGACGCTACATCCTGGTCGGTGTTTCGTGCAGGGATCGAGGATCCATTTGACATTTTGCTGTGTACATGGCTTAGTTCTCCCTATAGAGCTTCATTACTCATGCACCTAGCATGGATTATCTCCATCTAGCTGGTTTGAGGGGCTTGACCACGTATCACCCATTGGTTGTGATGTCACAGTTCGACCAGTTTCAGGACATTCATCCTTTTGAGGGGGCATTAGGTCAGCATTTGTCTTCTCGACATTTGTCAACAGAGGATAAATCCATGGTGTATTCCTATTGCGCTCAGTGTGAGTGGGCTGAGTTTTTCATTAGCTATACAGGCCATTCTACAGAGTATTCTGCATGGATGGAGGCAGAGATCACATCAGCTGGGGTTGTATCCACCCTGCTGGAGATTGATCTTGACAGTGGGGAGCCCATGGAGGACACTGATTCTCCCACTGAGGAGGAGCTATTTGTTGGGTTTCTAGCAGCTCTTGTTGATTCTCCCAGTATGACTGCTATTGTGACCCCGCACTCAGCAAAGTATCTAGAGTAGAGTATGCATCTGATGACATTTGAGAGAGATCAAGCTATGGCCTTGATGTTGAAAGCTCTTGCTGGGAGTGATGTCGCTCTATTGGAGAGAGATGATGCCTTAACTCATAGAGACACTAAAGGATTTGGTAAAAAGTATCTATTCATTTGTATTACAGAATGTTTTTATAGAGAGTAAAAAGAGAATAAGCAACAGAATATCCTAAGATTAAGGTAAAAAATATCCTAAGTATAAGGAAAGTTACAGCAGTGATAATATCCTAAGATTAAGGTAACAAATATCCTAAGTATAAGGAAAGTTACAAAGAAGTGATAGATTGTACAAATGGTGGATTTTATTTGGTACAGTTTGATGAATCATGGACTTTATACACCCCTCAAGAAGATGGTGCTTCCATCGAGACACCAATCTTGGTCCAAAGAAGGGTAAACCACGCCGAGAGAGTGGTTTGGTGAAAGCATCTCGCCAATGATCAAGATTAGAAACATGAGAAACTTGAAGCTGACCCTTGTTGACAAGATCACGCATAAAGTGAAAATCAATAGCTATATGTTTCATGCGAGAGTGGAAGACTGGATTGACGCAGAGGTAAGTAGCGCCCACATTATCATAATAAATCATCGATGAAGTGGGAGGAAGTGCACCTAACTCACCCAAGAGATGTTGAAACCACGATAATTCAAAGAAGAAGTGGCAAAGAATCGCCTGATACTCGCTTCTCGATAGAAGAGAGCGAGCAATCGATCGCTACTTCCGAGAGGCCCAAGAGATAGCATTACCGCCCAAAAATAAAATGTAGGCCGTGGTGGATGTGCAATCATCAGGATTGCCATCCCAATCTGAATCAGAGAAGGCAGATAATGAAGCAGAAGGATTACATGTGAGTGATAGGCCATGATGAATTGTTCCCTTGAGGTACCGTAAGAGACGCTTAACAGCTTGCCAATGGAGCTGAGTCGGTTTATGCATGAATTGTGAAAGTTTATTCACTACAAAAGCAATGTTTGGCCGGGTTAGCGAGAGGTATTGAAGGGACCCGACAACACTTTGAAATTCATTAGCATCCATGGAGGCAGACCCATCAGTGAGAGTAAGTCTGGTAGTGGTTGAGAGTGTTGTAGTGGCCTCCTTTGCACCTGTCATGGTGGTGCGGACAAGTAAATCATGAATATATTTGTGTTGGGACAAGAAAAGACCAGTAGAGGTGGGTATTACTTCAACACCAAGGAAGTAGTGGAGAGCACCCATGTCCTTTATAGAGAAGCGGGAGGACAATGCAGTAATAAAGGAGGCTAAAAAATGACTATTATTGCCAGTGATGAGAAGGTCATCAACATAAACCAAGAAATAGACAATGATTCCATCATGATTATAGATGAACAGAGAAGTATCAGCTTTGGAGTTGGCAAACTTTTGAGAGACAAGAAACGTGGCCAACTCAGTGTACTAAGCACGTGGAGCCTGTTTAAGGCCATAGATGGCTTTGTGGAGATGACAAACATGATTAGGCAGTTGATCATCAACAAAATCCAGGGGTTGAGCCATGTAAACTTCCTCAGAAAGAGATCCCTAGAGAAAAGCATTATTAACATTTAGGTGTTGAATAGGCCAACTATGCTGAAGAGCTAAGCAGAGCACAACACGAATGGTGGTAGGCTTTATAACGGGGCTAAATATCTCAGTATAATCAAGACTAGGATGTTGATGAAAGACTTTTGCTACAAGAAGGGCCTTGTACCTATCAATAGATCCGTCTGGTTTTCTTTTGATTCAGAAGACCCACTTGCAACCCACCAAATTCTGTTTCAGAGAGGGAGGGACTAATTCCCAAGTGCCATTACGGGCTAAAGCATTAAACTCATCTGATATGGCAGCTCACCACTCTGGGTGTTGAAGAGCCTGAGATACACAAGATGGTTCAAGGGTGACAGGTAAAGGATGTTTAGTAGTCACATTAAGTTGGTGAGGTTTAAAAATATTATTTTTGGCACTAGTGATCATGGGATGGGTTGGGACAGGAGGTGGTGGGAGCGGTGGTGGTGGGGATGGTGATGATGGTGGCAAGGTAGATAGGGCAGGACTAAGTGGGGATGAGAGATTGTTGCACGTGGTTGAGGACCAGCATGAGTGTACGGTGACCTGCTGTTGTTGTGGTGAGAGGACTACAGGCGACAAGACTGGCGTGGCCAAATGGAAAGGAGGAGGAGAGGATAAAGAAAGAAGGACAGGTGATGGAGGAGGAATGTCAAATGAAGATGTCCAATGGGGAAGGGAAAAAGAGGATAGGCGTGCATGGGGGGGTAGCATATGGAAATTCAGATTCAATAAAATGGACATGGCGAGAGATGAATAGGAGTTGGGTAGTGGGATTAAGGCACTTATTGGCACTCTGAGTGAGAGAATAACCTAGAAAAACATATGGACGCGAACGAGATTCAAGTTTGTGCTTAGCATACGGACGTAGCCATGGGTAGCACAAACAGCCAAAGACACGAAGCTTGAGATAATTTGGCGGATCACGAAAAAGAGATTCAAATGGGGATTTAAGTTGAAGAGTGGGAGTAGGAAGGCGATTAATGAGGAACGTGGCAGCTTGAAAAGCATGGGGCCAGAGATAGGGGAAGTGATGCCTGATGAAGCATGGTAAGACCCGTGTCCACTATGTGCCGATGACGGCATTCAGCGGTTCCATTGTGTTGAGGAGTGTATGGAGGAGTAATGAGGTGGGTGATGCCATGGGTAGCAAAATATTCTTTCATTGTGATGTACTCGCCCCCATTATCCGAGTAAGTGGAAACAATAAATTTTTTAAAATAGTTTTCAACAGTGATTTTGAATTTGCGAAAGATGGTAAAAACATCAAATTTATGACAAATAGGATATAACCAAATATATTTGGTAAAATGATAAACAAAAATTACATAAAAATGAGAACCTTCTGCTGAAGTTACTGGAGCTGGGCCCCAAACATCTGTGTAAATTAAATCTAAGGGACCACGACTCTTAAGAGAAGATACATGAAAAGGAAGCCTCTGGCTTTTATTACAAAGACATGAATCACAATTTATTTCACTATAGGATGTAGCGAGAGGGAGGTTGCAAGAGGTAACAAGATGATGTAGAATACGGGAGGAGGGATGGCTAAGCCATCTGTGCCAATTGATCAATGGAGCTTTCATACCAACCAAAGCATGAAAGGGTGTTGGAGGAGACAAAGACTGAGGCCACTCGTACACATCATTATTATTTCGGCCGTGAATGAGAGTCGCCCCCGTGCGAAGATCCTTCACCAAAAAATAAGCAGGAAAAAATTCAATAAATGTATTATTGGATTTACAAAATTGAGAGACTGAAAGCAAATTTTTCTTGATGGAAGGAACACAAAGAACATTAGATAAGGCAAAGGGTTTAGAATAAGTGGGAAGAGTTGCATTGCCAGTATGAGTTATGCTCAAACCTGTGCCGTCACCTATAATAATAGCATCCGAACCTTCATATGCCGAGGTGAGTGAGAGATTGTTGAGATCATCTGTGAAATGATGAGATACAGCGGAATCAAGAAGCCAATTTGGTGGTACGTGGGGAGCAATGGCGATGTAGTTGGGCAATAGGAGTCAGAGAGAAATCGGAAGCGATACGAGGGCTGCGTTGGCACTATGACCTTGTTGATCACACAATTGACAGAAGCCTTTGTAACCTTGGCCTGGACGTTTTTTATGGGGCTGATTTGAGCCTTGGTAGCCATGGTTTCCTCACATTTTAGAAAATTTTCATACTCCACAAGTTTATCATGAAGATCTTCAAAGCTGATGGGGTTGTCGCGAGCACGAATCACTGCAGCGATTTCTTTAAATGCTGGACCAAGACCATTGAGGACATGGACAACCAAATCAATATCACTAGGAGGCTCACCAATGATTGAAAGTTCATCAGATATACTTCTTATGGTGTTAAGAAATTCACCCATTGTATCGGAGCCACGGTGGTGGCGAAGAGTCGTTCCTTGAGACTCATAACTCGATCGCGAACAATTTGCGTAGAGAGAGTGTTAAGTTTCTCCCATGCCATACGCGAGGTTGTGGCAAGAAGCAATGAGCGCATGATGATTTGTTCTCAAATAAAGGCAATGATGGAGTGCAATGTGTTGATCTTGTCGGGCCGAGGCAGGTGAGCGAGGATTGATGTTTCGCTCAAGGTTTTGGGTGGTTCCTGGATAAGAGCCATCCACATATTGCATGAGATCATAGCCAATGAGAAGAGCGTTGAACTGAGCACGCCATGTTAGGTAGTTTATTGGCGTGAGTTTGAGGGGTAGTTGTGATGCAGCATTGATTGCAATCAATAAATTTGGTGCTGCAATAGCAGGGTTAGACACAACAGGGGCTGAATTTTTTTGAGAATTTTCTGCTATAGCAACAAGAACTAGGTCTGAATGCTCGTGGGAGCGTGGCTGCTCTGATACCATAAAGGATTTGGTAAAAAGTATCTATTCATTTGTATTGTAGAATGTTTTTATAGAGAGTACAAAGAGAATAAGCAACAGAATATCCTAAGATTAAGGTAACAAATATCCTAAGTATAAGGAAAGTTATAGAAGTGATAATATCCTAAGATTAAGGTAACAAATATCCTAAGTATAAGGAAAGTTATAGCAGTGATAGATTGTACAGCTGGTGGATTTTATTTGGTACAGGTTGATGAATCATGGACTCTTGTAGACACTATTATTGCTAAGCCGGATGAGGCTAGATCATCCAGAGATGCATTGATTATTGAGCGGGATAGTGCTATATCTTCCCGGGATGTCACTATTACAGATAGTACTGCAGTGAGGTCTCATACTACTAATATCATTGCAGAGATAAACACTTAAATTGATAAAAATAGTGTCACCATGCAGTTGGCTGTGGATCTGTTGGCTTGTGTTGATACCCTTGGGCAAGAGCTCACAGCGTTACCTCCTTCTTCGGAGAGAGATGCTATGTTGGACTTGATAGCACACATATCCACTGGATTATAGATGGGCTTGTATTTCCTACATAGACTAGCTTAACCATTTTTATTATATACAGTACAGATTGTATATATCAAACAATATTATATATGGCAGGGAAATATATGTTGATTCACTTCCATTTTAGTTGTGCCTTGTTACTTTCTTGATATTTGCATGTTTCTCCAGGGCTTGTGATCTTGATGTATTCTGAACTCCCCCTTGATGGATGGACATTGAGATGTCTCAGGATCTTTCAGAATGGATTATTGATCTGTGTGTATTCCCTACCCTTTGGTGCCTTGGGACTATTTTTTGTATGTGTTTGTGGAGAGGAGTGTGGCTTTCCTCTCTGAGGTTGATCGCACCACAGATGGTTGCCGGTACTCCTTTGTATGGGGGAGTCCAAGTACTTCCATCTCTTATGGATTGGTGTTTCTCTTTGAGGACTCAACCGCAGCTTAGATGGTCGCCAATTCTCCCATTGGTGTGGGGAGACCAGTTAGTTCCATCCCTTTGGTCTAAACCGATGAAGTGTGGGGGATTAAAGGATGATCTCAGTACTATTTTGACAAGTTTTTATATTTTTGTAGGGGTAAGACCGAACCATACGTACTCCTGTTGAAGAGGAGATCAGGTCTGTGTAGTTTGAACCTGGTGTAAAAGGTTCAAAGTTATATGTGAAAGGGTGTAGAGATGTTTTTTTGTGGTGAGACCGGACCATAAAAATGGCTGCCTATGCACTCCCGTGTATTGGGGAGATCAGGTCTGCATAGTTCACCCCATGTACAGGACAGACTGCAGATAAAAAGTTTGATTCTATGTACAGGACAAACTAAAGATGTGAGAAGTTTTATCCCTGGTGGGACAAAACCAGGGATAAAACTGCGGGTATGAAATGTTTATCCCGAGTGTGAAAAATTGAAGGTGTGAAAGGTTTCAAAAAACCTGAGCTGAGTGAAGGATCTGGTGATCCAAAACCAGGCTACTGGTTGGAAGGTATGTTTGTCCCTGATGGGGCAAACGGGTGTGAAGAAGGGTTGTATGTAGTAAAGGGTTTTGAAAACCTAGACTGACTGGGGATCTGGTGATCCAAAACCAGGATGTTAGCTTGCTGGTAACTTCAGACATATTATCATTTCACGGTGTCCGAGTTAATGAGTTGCGTAAATTCGTCGCCATCCATCTTCTGTAATCTGAGAGCTCCTCCTATCAATACCTCCTTGACAACAAACGAGCCTTCCCAATTTGGGGCGAATTTTTCTTTGGATTGATCTTGGTTGTTAAGAATTTTTTTCAAGATCAAGTCATGCTCTTTGAATTGCCATAGCCGGACTTTTCTGTTGTAGGATCTGACGATCCTCTGTTGGTATAACTAACCATGGAAGATGGCAGCGGCTCGCCTTTCATTTATTAGAGACAATTGGTGATACCTATCTTGTAACCATTGGTCTTCATCCAGCTGATCGTCTATCAACACTCTGAGGGATTCCATTTCCACTTCAACGGGGAGCATTGCTTCCATGCCATAGGTTAATGAGTAGGGGGTTGCCCCAGTTGAAGTGCACATTGACGTTCTGTAGGCTAATAGAGTCAGAGGCAACAAGTAAGGCCATCCTTTGTGATTGACGGACATCTTTTGCATGATCTTTTTGATATTCTTATTAGCCGCTTCAGCAACACCATTCCTCTTTGGACGATAGATGACGGAGTTGAGGTGTTTGATGTGGAATTTACTGCATAACTCCTCCATCATTTGGTTGTTGAGGTTTTTAGCATTATCTGACACAATCACCTCTGGTTGTCCATATTGACAAATGACATTGTTTCTAATGAAACCAATGATAACTTCTTTAGTAACCCTGGGGAAGGAGGCTGCTTCTACCCACTTGGTGAAGTAGTCGATCATGGTGAAGATAAACTGATGCCCATTGCTGGCTTTGGGGTCAATGGGCCCGATCACGTCCATTCCCTTCATTGAGAAGGGCCAGGGCGAACTCATATTGTTGATGTGACGCCCCCCAAAATACGTATACATCACCCATTCTGAGTCACCAAATACATGGTACATAATACAAATACAAACTTAAATACACAACATGAGCTGTGAGTTTTAATACAAATATTGTCTTCTAGACAGTATTCAAACTCAAAATAAGTCTTCAATAGATTTATTATCACACTATTTCACAGAATAGTGAGGACTACTAATGCAAACATCTGGACCGTCACTCCGTTCCCCGACTAGTCCCAGCTATATTCTCATTTCCTGAAGAGAACAATGAAAGCAAAAGGGTGAACTCAACTAGCCCAGTAAGAAATATTATGACTAAGATAATGTAGAATAAATTATCGTTAGCCTTCAACAGTGTTAAACTGATAAAATACAATAGACATCAAGTTTAATCTCACAATGAACAAGCAATCCATTAGAAGAGTCAAGTAGAGCATGATATCTACTATCTTCTATGATTTAAAAGAAATTAGCCTCAATTTTATCGCTGAGACTCAACTTAATAAATAATCCACATCATTGACTCACCCCTGCACTACGGCTAAGGATATTCATTATTATCACGACTACAAATTATCAATGTACTACGGGCCAAGGATATTCGTGTTTTCATCAATGGTCATGATCATGTCAACAACTGTCCATCAATGCACTACGGGCCAATGAGGACTTTTACCACATCATTTGTAACATTACGGTCATGATTATACCGAATAATCCCTGGTCATAATCATACCAAGTTCATCTATGCACTACGGCCAAAGATGACTTTCATAACAACTAATATAAGCATGAGGATGATGACAATGATATAAGAATTCAATTAAAGAAAGCAAAGGATAACTTTTTAAAGATTTATAATTTAATTTATCCAGAATTCAATAATGTCTAAATTGTCAACATGATACTGCTTTGTGGAGTAAAATTCAAGAACAATATTGTATCAAAAATAATTTGGACCAAAAAGAAATAATTTTTTGTTATGAATAGTACCCCGGGTGAATAGTAACTGAGTGAATAGTACCCCGTGAATAGTAACTTCCAGAATAGTAACCCCGTGAATAGTACCCCGGCATGAAAAAGTTAAAACTTATCAAGAATGCTCAGAATAATATTTTCATGAAAAGATACTAGATGAAGCGCAAATATCTAGGATATTCTACTAATTTCATGGAGTATAGAAGCCAAAACTTCAACAAAATGAGTGTAGAATTCGAAATCTGAAACGAAATAATATTACTTATATACTACAGAGTATGGAAGAAAATATTATTTCATATGAATATTGAACAAAAATAACATCCCTTACGAATACGAAAGAAATAATACCCCTTACGACTGTTGAACAAAAATAATATTCCTACGAATATTGAACGAAGATGATATTCCTTACGAATATTGAACGAAAATAATATTCATACTGAATACGAAAAAATAATTTCTCTTCAAAATATGAAATAAATAATACCCACTTACATTTCGTTGAATCGAAAATAATATTCCTACGAATATTGAACGAAGATGATATTCCTTACGAATATTGAACGAAAATAATATTCATACGAATACGAAAAATAATATATCTTCAGAATATGAAATAAATAATACTCCTTACCTTAAAAAGAAGAGTATTCCAACTAGTATAGCGGGGATATTCTTGAAGAAAACTTTCACTATTTTTTACACTCAAAGCTTCCTAAAACTCGAAAGAAATATGCTCAATATTATAGAAGAAGAATTCTCTGATTCTGGTGTGATTTTCAATTCTAACTAAGCATCTTATTTATAGGAGAATGGAAGGATACTATTTAGAAACGGACTGCACAGTGATTTCAAAATAAAATTCACGGGCGTCCGAATTTTTTTTTTTTAAAAAATTTGATTTTACTATGCAAATACTATGCATAATAAAATATAATATATTCTATTTTTCATAAAAAAAACAAAACTAATAAAATATATAATTATATATATATATATATATATAAATATGTAACCTTCCCTGCAGGTAACCAAAACCATCCATGATAATTTTCATCATTTACCAACATGTGGGCCCCACATATGGTCCCCACATGTGGCCCCCACCTTTATTATACCGAATAACTTTCTATCGATTATTTTGAAAAATGGGTAAATGGGGGTTCATAAAATAAAAAAATTTACATCAAATACTTCATAAAATTCCTTTCAATGTTTTTAACAACATTTATTCATCATTATTATAACTCGCAATATTAACAACCAGCTCGTTCCAAGGAAAGAGGGGGCTTTCCAATAAGGATTTCTCCCTATTGGCGCGCAATTAGGTGACCAAACCTCTCCTCGACAGAACTTTCTAGACATCGTAAATATTGTAAATAATAATATGAATAACTTATCATCTCAATTATTGATTTAATAATATATAAAAATATTGACAATAATTAAATCAAATAATGCGAGATACTATGCATCAATTATTATAGCAATAATTGAGTATAACTAAATGACTTCTCACGTAAGCATCAATAATCAATACCGTGTGCTACTATGGAACCACGCGTATTACTGTACTTTTACCACCGGGTATTTCAACAGTTTAATAATAAAACTTCCACCGTTGTTTTCATAAAAAGATATTTCTGTCATTTTCTCATTCCAATAATAATTATGTTTGTGGGGTCCACCAATGATTGTGTTGTCTTACGAATATTCCCTATTAAAACGAATATTCCCCGACCAATCGAATATTATATAACAACTTACTTACTTTGCAAAATTTATAAATATTACCCACAACTATAACATTATATTAAATCCACACCATAATACTTAAAAAATATTTTGAGAAAATTAATCTTTATTCATAAAATTTGGGGTCTTACAGTGGAGTTCCCTTGGAGGGGCATGGATAGCATTCCCATAAATTTGGCATTGATAACATCTCTTGACGTGATCATCACAGTCAGCCTTGAGAAAGAGCCAGTAATGCCCTGTTTTAGGATTTTCTTAACAAGTAGAGGGCCGCTCATGTGTGGGCCACAGACTCCATCATAGATTTCATCCATGAGCCTTTGACCTTGGTCTTTGTCCAGACATCTGAGGAGACCTAATGTCGTATCTCTTTTATAGAGTGTATCTCCGCTCAGGTAGAATTTCATAGCCATTTGATGGATCCGCTTTTTTCAAATTTGACTACTTTCAATGGTGTAGATCCATCTCGCAGATACTCCTTGATATGTTGATACCAAGGGTGGTTAACGGGAGGTAGCTCATCCGATACTTCTCCAATGTAATTCCCATAGGCTTGAGCCTTTTGCAGGGAAAATATGATGTTTGGCATGTCTTCCTTGTCAAATATGTTGATCAAGGAGGCCAAAGTTGCAAGCGCATCCGCAAAGTCATTCTTATTCTGAGGAATGTGGATGCATGATATTTCTTCGAACTCCAAAGCCATCTGTATAACCTGCCGATGGTAAGGTAACAAATGTAGCTCTTTGGTGTGATAGATCCCAGTGGTTTGTCTGATTACCAATTCAAAATCTCCAAAAACAGTTAACAGTCTGATGCCCATTGATTGGGCAAGTTTCAACCCCATGATATAGCCTTCATACTCAGCTGTGTTGTTGGTGTTGACAAACTGCAATTTGATGGTAACGGGATACCGCTCCCCTGTAAGGGATACTAGAACTGCTCCCGCCCTATAACCTTCCATGTTTACGGCTCCATCAAAATATATCTTCCATGATTGGTGTGTATCATCCTAATGGTGTTGCTGAATTATCATTACCCCCTCATCGGGGAAGTAAGTTTCCAAGGGTTTGAAATCCCCCAAAGGTGTAGCAGCCAGTTGATCCGCAATTCCTTGACCTTTGATAGACTTTTGCGTCACGTAGATGATGTCAAATTGCTATAGGATCAACTGCCATTTGGACAGTCGACAATTCAACATGGGTTTGTTGAATACATACTTGAGAGGATCCACGCGGGATATGAAATGAGTTGTGTAACCATGGAGATAATGTTGTAACCTCATGGAAGCCCATGCTAAAGCATAACAAGTTTTCTCAATCAGAGTGTACTTATGTTCACTACTGCTGAACCTCTTGCTGAGGTAATAGATGGCTCGTTCTTGGCCTCTATCATCTTTTTGTCCCAGCATGTAGCCCATGGCATTGTCATTGATGGACATGTACATGAACAGAGGAACATCATCCCTGGGAGGTACCGAAATAGGTGTTTTGGCTAGCTGCTCTTTGATTATAAGGAAACCTTTTTGACACTCATCATTCCATTTCATGGAGGAGTTCTTCTTTAACAACTTGAAGATAGGTTCATAGGTTGATGTGAGTTAGGAGATGAATAGGCTAATGAAGTTGATTCTTCCCAAAAATCCCCATATTTCCTTCTCTGTCTAAGGTATAGGCATTTCCGTGATGGCCTAGATTTTGGTGGGATCCAACTCAATCCCTTTGTGGCTGACTAGGAATCCTATTAACTTGCTTGATTTAACACCAAAGGAAAACTTGGTTGGATGCAACTTCAAGTTGTACTTACGCAGCCTGTTAAAGAGCTTTTTGAGATGATCTAAGTGGTCTTCCTCCCTTCGGGACTTGACAATGATGTCATCCATATAGATTTATATCTCTTTGTGCATTAGATTATGGAAAAGAGCCATCATGGCTCGCTGATAGGTAGCTCCAGCATTGATGAGGCCGAATGACAACCGTCTGTAGCAAAAGGTTCCCTAAGGAGTGATGAATGCAGTTTTCTCATGATCCTCTTCAGCAACTATGATTTGATGGTACCCCATAAAGCACTCAGGAAAGGAGTACATGTCATACTAAGTTGTATTGTCAATGAGTATATGGATGAATGGCACGGGAAAGCTATCTTTGAGGCAAGCTTTGTTCAAATCCCTTTAATCCACGCAAACTCGCACCTTTCCTCCAGGTTTAGGCACGGGGAGTATGTTGGATAGCCACTCAGGGTATATTAACACCATGATGATGCCGGCTTAAAATTGTTTCACAATTTCTTCCTTAACCCTTAAACTCCACTTAGGTTTTAATCGCCTGAGCTTCTGCCTGACTGGCTTGAATCCCTCTTTGATGGGGAGGCAATAAATGACAATGTCAGTGGAAAAACTGACCATGTCTTCATGAGACCAAGCAAACACATCCTAGAATTGGGTTAATAGAGTAACCATGTCATTTCTTTGGTTTGGAGTTAGGTCTGTACCAATCAGGATTTGTTTGGGGTTTTATGAGGTTCCAAGGTTAAAAGAGGTGGTTTGATCAAGATTTGGCTTGAGTTTATCTTTGACCCATTCTTTGATCTCCTGAGGTATCTCATAGTCCTCTAGTATTTCCATCAAGTTTGAGTCCAACTTTGCATCAAAGTTACAGTCCTTGTGGAGAATAGGCACCTCATCAGCAAGTTTAGGCACATCTAACTTTAGATTCCTGAAACAAAATGCTTTCACTTAATATATGAAATTGTTTAATCATATAAAGTATTAGTATGAAATGACAAAAGTAACTGCTAATACTATACAGAAAAAGCAAGTAGTTATTGCTATCTACAGGGCAAAGGGAGTTTCTGTCCTTTTTACCCTCGTCGACAAATTCAAGGAGTGTTGCTCCAATTACCCAAGGTGAAGTCCTGATGGACAGCAGTGATGAAGGGGTTGTTGTCATCCTCCTTCTCCTAAATGATGACCATGATGCCTGGACAATCATCATCAAAAATGTCTCTGTTCATACCCTCCGTATGGACTGTGACGCATATGTTTGATAACCACCTTGCAATGTCTTCTTTACGTCTCCGATCCTTTTCCTCCGCTTCGGGATCCAGAATCAGGACTTCCTTTCCTTTGACCTATATCGGTTTAGGAAATAACATAGCTACCATATGGGCAGGAACCTTTAATAGAGTTCGTACAGGTTCAACCTCTGCAGGTTTAGGCAATCGTCGTGCGGCTGAAGATGAAGGAACTTGTTTATGTTTGTGAGGGTTCCTGTGACTAGTCCAGGAGAATAACCTAGTCTGACTATCCCTGTTTGACTGGGAACTTAAATTGGGTGCTTAATGCCCTGATTATCCTTTCCTAACCCCTATTCAGGTTGATAACCCAAGGATATCATCCTTTGGCTTGCCGACTTTACCTCGGAAGAAACTATAGGTATCAGAGGTGGCACCCCAATGGGTTGATAGTCAGTGTTGCTCACCTCAAGGGCCTAGAAGCTGACAGGCTCAACTTCTACATTGAAACTAATAAGTGGTATGTCCCCTTGTACAGGACATTTCGGCTCAGCATTAATAGTGACCAGGCTACTGTTAATAATGTATTTGAGCTATTGATGAAGGGTGGAAGGGACGGCTCCAGCCATATGAATCCACAGTCTTCCCAAGAGTAGATTATATCATGTAGCTATTTTGAGTACATGAAAGGATACATAGAATGTATGTGGACCAATCTCCACAGGTAGCTCAATCTCTCCGACAGCATTTCGTCGGGATCCATCAAAAGCTTTGATAATTGTGTGGCTGCTTTGGATCCTTTTGAGATTGATATTCATCTTCTCCAAGGTGGCGTAATGGGCAGATGTTTAAGGACGATCCCCCATCTATCAGAACTCCTCCCACCATAAATTCGGAGGACATAACTGCTATGTGCAATGGTTTGCAATGACCCGTCCCTTCAGGAGGTATGTCATCATCGGTGAAGGATATCACATTGCTGTTGAAGATGTGATCAACCAGATGATGGAACTTTTTAACATCCACTGATTTTGGCAAGTGGGCTTCTTCTAAAACCCTTAGCAAGACCTTCATGTGATCTTCTAAAGAGAAAACCAAGTCCAATATGGAAATCAGTTATGGAGCTTTTTCAAACTTAAAATCACCTTGGCTTCATTATGTCCCATAGTACGGAGGAATTATTCAATCCTCTCAATGGGAACTTTCCTCTTTGACTTGATGATAGGTTTCATCACCCGTTGGTGAAGATACAGTGGATTTCCTTCGACACTGCAGCAGTTATATTAGAAGTGGATCCTTCAGCCTCTCCATAATTCCATGGCACTCTCTGCAAGCTGACAATAGGATATTGTGGCCTAAAGGGTAATATGATTAGCTTTAGCGTAGCCACTTTCAATGGAGTTTTAACACCTTTGAGTTGAATTATTTGTATTGTAAGTGGAGTGGCAGCCAAATCATCCTCAGAGGATATAACTGCTACGACTTCCTTCAATTTTATAGGAAATGCATCCACACTCTCAAGTAATATAGCGTCATTGTCTTCCATCTGCAGGACACCGCTATCAATCAGATTTTTGATAAGATGACGGAGTGCCAAGCATTCCTCAGTGTTGTGACCAAGAGAGTAGGAGTGATATTGAAAAACTCCATTGGAATCAAACTGTCTTGAGCATGGGTTGATTGGAGGTAGTAGAGTTTTGATCCTTCCCTCATTGATCAACATTTGCAATATTTCTTCCATTAGTTGGCCTAAATAGGTGAATTCCCTTTTGTTGACTAAATACCGAAGGGCTTTGGCTTTTTCTCTTTCTGTAATTTTATCCTCCAGTGTTTCACTTTCTGGAGTAAGTGGTGGAGTACTTGTAACAAAAGGAAGGAGGCTAGCATGCTCCTGGCTAAATAATTGATGTGTGGCTTGGTGCTGATACACCACTAGTTCTTCCAATTAGATAACTTGCTCGCTAAGAGCCTTCATTTTTTATTCCATCATAAACTGGAACTATGCATAGTTGCATTTATCAGCATTGTCTTTGATGGTCTGGGATGATCCACCAACATAATTGGAACTCTGTCCACTGCTCCAATTAATCATGTTAACCTCCTCTTCTTTGTGTTGAGGAAGAGGGTTGTCTTGCACATGGGGTTGGTCGGGTTTAGTCAGCACAATCTCACCATTGTCAATTAAATCCTATATCTTATGCTTCAGGGCCTAGAAATCCTGAGTGTCATGGCTTGGAGCTCCATCATGATAAGCACACTTCTTGTTATCATTGAAACCCTTTCCACTCGGGTTGGCTGGTGGAAGAAGATGGGTAATTTTCTTCTAAGCTGTTAGAAGAGTGAGTATGTTCTTGAGTGAATCCCCTAAGGGTGTGAACACTCACGCACGTCTGACTTCTCCACCTTTCGGCAATGGAGGGTTTGAAGACTGTGATTGGAAAGGGGAGTAGTTTCTCCTCTGAATAGGCATGTTTTGACTGCCTTTTTGTCCTTGTGGTATCAAGAAAACATCCTCCTCTTTCTTCTTATGGACCCTCTGGGGTTGTTTCCATAACTTCTAGACTGGATTTGATCAACAACAGCTTTTAGGGCGGCAAGGTCTTGAATCTTCCCTAATTTCAATCCCAACTCAGCCATTTCTCCGTATTTGATCATTTCAGAGAATTGTTTGCCTATGCCAGCTAAGACCCTCTCATAAAAGGGAGCTTCTTGAATGTCTGTGAAGGTCATCACCATTTCAGACTCAGTTATAGAGGGAATAACTTAAGCAGCCAGACGACTCCATCTTTGGGCATACTCTCTAAAAGAGTCATTGGCTTGTTTCTTGACCTTGGTAATTTGGTACCATTTTGGACCCATTTGAGATTGAAAACTGTATTGACTGAGAAAATCATGAGCTAGCTCCACCCAGCTATGAATCTTGGAGTTATCTAATCTGGTGTACCATGCTCTGGCTTCTCCAGTCAGACTTTTCTGAAACAGCCGCATTATGAGCTTTTCTTCCTCGGCATAAGATCTGAGCTCTCCAATGAATACTTTCAAATGTGTGTAAGGATCTCCCAATCCATCATACTTTTCAAAATCAGGAGTCTTGAATTTTTCTGGATAATGAACCCCGGGGAATATGCAAAGGTCTGAATATGAAAAACTCCCGTGTGCTCCAATCCCTTTGATAGACCGAATGGTCTCTTCTATTTGTAGGACTTTCTTCCTGATATCACCTGTGTCTGGATCTTCTTTGAGATGGGTGATTGCAGGGGTTTTGTTGGTTTTGTCCAACTTTGACTCAGGTACTGGAAATTCTTTGTCCAGACCCTGGATTCCTCCATGTGTAGAGGATTTTGTATGTATGGGTTTTTGTGGACCCTGAGTGGACTTGTGTAGTTCTTTGAGTAGAACAGCCAACTCTGTAATTTGGTTGCTTAATCCTTCAAACTCCTCACGAGAGACATGAGTAGGATGAAACTGGCCAGATATAGCCATGCTTGGCTGTAGGCTTATTGCCTTTTTGGACTTTGAACGGGTAACAGGACCAATTATTTCCCTACAAAAAGACTTATGTAGTTTAGTCTTAGGGAATGTAGAAATGTTACATGATATGTAATGTGTCTATTTTAGGAGTATTATCCTGCAAAATGAATGTTAGTTGTTTACAGCATGATAGGTTTTGATATAAAAGTGAATGCATATACACATATTCCTTTATACTTTCCATTACATTGAGATTGACATGGAAATGGAATTACAAGTAACTGAAATAGGAAAGTATGAAAAGACTTCCCTCCACGTTTGCTTTATCATAGGCTAACCTATCTTAGGTTACTCTCGCAGTTTTTTGGCATGAAGGTTCCCATATTATCGCAATTTACTTGACGAAAAGTTAATCTAGTCTTTCAACTAGAGCGAATCTGGGTGGTGCCTTTCCTGAGCCTCATTGGAATTAGTCTCCCTACGAGTCCAGTAATCAATCACCGATAGGATAGCCTCGTGGTGGATGGACCACAAAATATACATTCACATACATTGCATCTCACTGTATGGTCACTGTATGGAAATGATGACATGTGCGAAGCACTAATATCACAGGTAGATATGGTGCGAAGAACTAAGTGTAGTAAGTAAATACATTAGTACACATTCATTGAAATGTAAATGTAATATCCACACACAAGCAGATACAAGTTTTGAAAAGCTTTAAATAGCGGCTTAAGCCCTCTTACCGGATGTCCCCAGCAGAGTCGCCATATGTCGACGTCGGGATTTTTATTTGTCCCTTTCTGTTCTTGTCTTTTGGTGTTCTCATGTTAGGTGAGATTTGTTTTAAAAAACAAGTTTGAAAAGGTCCGACATGTATATATCGACGATTGGACTGTAAGAGTCGCCAGTTGGTATTTTTAAATGGTTGCACCAACTCAACCGAGAAAAGGTTTACACATTGACCTAGTGATGTAACACTGCTTAAATGGTCTGTTAAACCGAGATTCGTTAGGGTCCGGGGGCTTGATTAAGCGAAGGGAAGGTGTTAGGCACTCCCCGACTTCCGTGGTGACACGGTTATCGCCACTTTTCAATTTAAACTTCTATATGAATGTGTGTGTGTGTGTGTGTAGGTCAATGTGAAATTATCTGGAAGTAGTGTTATGCCTCGTTTGCACCTATATACAAAGGGTGTAAATTTTGTATAAAAGTCCAATTTTAACAAGATAAGGCAGTGATGTTTTGTAAAATAGGTTTTTCAAACCCTTATGCTCAATAGTAATTGAGGCCTTTGATTGCTTTTATTTTTGAGATGCGAAGCATCTTCGAGAAAATAATGTACAAAGCAGTGCCGAACTCCTTGTGAGCATGAAATCCATCTAAGAACATTTGAACACCGTGTGTGACACCCCCAAATCTAGGTACTTTATTCCCACAAGATTTGGTGTTCACTATCTATTAATTCATATCTATCTACCCAAATATAATAAAATTTAAATCAAAATCCTCCCTTTAAATAGGGTTACATCGTTAATCAAAAGTCTTCCCCAGGTTATCTAACCTTAAACATCAATCAAGTGCGGAAATAAAATTATTACATCACATAATTAATTAAAAGTCTATTATCATAACAAGAAATGAAATTACAAGTCTTCATCACTTGTACATTTTTCCCTTTCCTTTGTTAGTTGTAGGTTCATCGACCTTCTAAACTTTAGCTGCAATGAGTGTATAAATATGCAAGAGTGAGTAAAACAAATGCTCACTAGATATAGCAATGAATCAAACAAGAATATAATAACTGCCAATGAATAGGCTCATCAAAACTGAATAGTACTCTATCAATGATAATCAACGACTGGAATCAAAATATGGAATATGTATCTGAGGGTCATAAGACCACGAACTATGTCCACAGTTGCAAGTAATCTTTTAACTCCAACTTTAACAGTTATAAGACTATAAGGACTCCTCGTACTTAAGGGGATCAGCCCTTCGTACAATGTATTGTGCACAAACATTTCAACGCTAAGTGTAAATTATCCCCTAATAATAGGGTTGTTCATCTCAGTATTTAGAGTACAAGTCCGCACCAAAGAAAGTTTGGTTTGGATAAGCTTTCAAGGGTAATTTGAAGTTTAACGATCATCAACTAGGGAACTAGTCGAATCAACAATGCTTGATAACACAACAGTTATTTAATAACAACATAGCATAGAACAATTAAGAATCATTGGTGAATTGACTATATATATATTAACTCATGCTTGGAAATAACTAGAGAGCATAAGTATTGAACAAAATGAATAAAATGATAAACCTTTGCTTTAATAATCAATAAGCTAAGGTTAGGGTCTTATAACATTAGAAATGAAATTACTGAACGTACATTAACTGATAGCAAGCTGAAAACTAAAAACTTGCCCAACATGGTATTAACTCATGCAAAGTAATAAAACAGCTCAATAATAGAGACAAGAGTTCAAAAACTACGTTCATTATACAGAAATAAAACTTAAGAAACTTGTTTAACTATAAACAAGTTCGAATAAATAAACCATAATGAGAATTCCTACAACATTAGAGTTAAAGCTTGCTCAAATGAAATTTAGGAACAAATGACTTGTTAAATAACAGTTTAAGGTAGGAAACTTGCTCAATCAAAAGAATAAAGTTACACATTGTAATAATAGACTAGCACAACGAAAGTGTAGAGTTAGAAAACTTGCCTCGAGCGTAAGCTATAATATAAAAACTCACGTTCACATATACATAGTATTAAAACCACAACATCTATTAGACATACTAATATTCATTTTTCAATATAACACGCATTTCTAGCTAACTTGTTATTTTAGTACAAGTCTTACATTACCACTTAAATTTTAGAAATTCCAAGTGTTGACTTCACAACACTTGTCTAACATTCATTGTGTATACTAAGTTATCACATAATGTGTTCGTAACTTACTAATAATCTTTACAACCTTAAATTTACTAACCACATAACACGACTCTGTTTAACCTTGTTGTTACATGGTTCTCACATTAACCTAACATTAAGCTAAGTTACATTGAATGTCCAAAGTTTGCAGAAGTAGCAGACTTCACTGCTCAGATGTTTGGAGTCTTCGGCGGCTTGCTGCGCCAGATTTTATCTTGGATTACTAGCCACCACGCCATGAGATCATATCTTGATGCCACGCACTGAGATCCATTTTGCGTAACATGATTATGGCACTTTTCTTAAGCCAACTAACACGAATTTCACCCACCAAATAGTAATATTAACACAAAAAATTGATATAAAACTATTACAAACATGTTTGCCAACATGTTCAACCAATTAGAACAATTTAACAATAACTTTAGCTAGTTTAATTTCTCAAATTCCTTATTTTTCATATAAAAACTCAATTTTTGACATCCTCTTCAAGAATCAACATTGTGATTTCAATTCTTCACCAAACCACTTCGTTCAAACTACATTATCTTCGTTTCTTAATGAACTAGCATAAACAAACTTTAATTCACAGATTAACATACAAATTGGTCACACTAAAATTGATACTTTCATAAGCCAAATGCAAAATATATACACTATAATAATTTTCTTCCTTTTTAACTGTAATACGCATACAATTATGGTTTAAACACAAATTCCAATCATCATAAGCATGTATAATCACAAATACCTAATTATCTAGCAATAATTCGAAAAGATGAATTTCACAGAACATGAAATTTTGCCGTAAAAAAAAACCCATATATATATATATATATATATATATATATATATATATATATATAATGTCAAAGTGTTAAGAGATACCTTCAAATAGCTTGCTAATCCTTGCAATTGTAGACAATTCTCTCAATTTTCACTCTCAATTCTCTCTGAATGTTCTTAGGCTTTCTTTCTTTGGCTCAGACTTAGACAACAGACGTTAAACAAACAAGTATGCGTAATAATAAAAGAAAACTAATATGGCCATAATAAGCCTAATCAGTTACAACATATAATGTATATATTATAAATATATTATATTTATTATTTTAATTTATTTATTTATTTTATTTATATTATTTAAATTTAAAAAATCAAAAAAAAATCCAAAAGCCATAAGGCTTTGTTTGGCAAAAAGTCTTTAAAATTTAAAGACTTAATATTTTAAGCCTTGTTTGGCAAAACTAAGTTAAACTCCTTTATTGTTTATTTTAATAAACAATTTAGTCTATCATTTATAACCACATATTATTTATTTGGATTTTCATATCCAATTTAGTCTATCGTTTCTTAATGAAGTAGCATAAACAAACTTCAATTCACAGATTAACATACAAATTGGTCACTAAAATGGGTACTTTCATAAGCCAAATGCAAAATATATAACATTAATCAAATAAATTAATTAAACACTATTATTTGGATTTCCATATCCAACATTAATCAAATAAATTAATTAAACACTATATTTTAAATAAATTTCCCACTTTATCAAATATCACAAAATTATAATTTTATTTAATAATTTAACATACCAATCTAAATTATTAATCAACAACATAACACCTCATGTCATATTATAACTCTCTAAATTATAAATTAATTTAGAATATTATCTAATAAATTTAATTCATAAATATTTAGCAACAACCATCACATCAACAAAATGTTTATTTTATTTAATAAATATTTTAAATTACAAATAATAATAGCAATCATATTAATGACATATTTATTCGATAACAACCACATCAAATAAATATTTATATAATCCAATAAATATTTAAAATTATAATTTGAAATTCCGGATTGTTACACTGTGAATAATTTACAAGCTGGTAACAGCTGAAAATGTCAATCATGGGAACCGAATCTAGATTCAGGAACTAAATCTATGATCACATGATTTCTAGGCTCACATGATGATACAGTGTGTATGAAAACTGTAATTAGTTATATATATATATATATGTGTGTGTGTGTGTGTGCGATCAACTACCACGAAGTAAACTCCAGGCAGGATGAGAATGTATATATATATATATATATATATAAGCGGTAAACATACCGAATATATATCGATCTAGGCTCAATCGATGACTTGAGAGTGTATATACATATATATATATAAGTAGTAAACGCTCTGGATATAAATCCAGGCTCAATCGAGGCATAACTCGATAATATATATATATATATATATATATATATAAAGCAATAAAAGCCATGAACCGAAGGTCCGGGCATACGCACACAACATGACTCTAACCGTGAATAACTGTATGTGAATGAAAGTGGAGAAAGGTTTTAAGAAATGTGAGGTGTCTTACAGTGGGCTGCCAAGAAAACTTCAGATAGCTTTAAATGAATGAATACTCGGTTTTCACTAGTAAAATATAGTGAAACACAAGCTCACAGGTATTTGGAAAGAGAAAGCACTCAGTTTAAAGTGTGTACAAAGCAAAATGGACAGCGCTTCCTCGCCTCTTCTCTCTTAAAAATGGCCACACCCGGTAGCCGCATATGGACCTGCGGCTCCCCCCTCTATAAATAGAGGGCTTGGGGTGGCCATTTTCAAGAGAGAAAAGGCGAGGAAGCCTCGCCTATTTTGCTTTGTACATTTTAAACCGAGTGTTTTCTCTTCCAAACACAAACTTAGTGTTTTACTATATTTTAAAATGGGAAATCGAGTATTCATTCATTTAAAGCTATCTCAAGTCTTATCGGCAACCCAACTGTAAGACACCTCACATTTCTTAAAGCCTTTATTCACGTTAATTCATCGTGTTCACGCTGAGATTCGTTAGGAGGTAGATGTTTTAATTCCTTCAATCGTTTTTATCGCTTATATATATACATATATATACCTCGATTGAGCTTTGATTTATATCCGGGCGTTCTCGCTATATATATATATATATATATATATATATATATATATATATATATATATATATATATATATATATATAAGCGGTAAACACACTTTGGATATATATCGATCCAGGCTCAATCGATGATTCGAGATATATATATATACATTTCTCGTCCTACCTGGAGTTTACTGCGTGGCAGTTGATTGTTCATATATATCTATATAATAAAACAGAACTCATTTTGAATCTTTCATTTAACAAAGCACAAGGACGGTTCAGATTCATTCTAACTTAATTCTTCCAACTTAATCTAAAGGCTCATATTTCTTCCCGCCCAAATCAAATTCACCCCCACACCCTACTCTCTCTCATGTTCACAAATCACACAAAATTTTTCTCTCTCCTCTCTTCTTCACACACACACAAACAAATAATAATAATAATAATAATAATAATAATAATAATAATAATAATAATAATAATAGTACTAATAATTATTATTATTATAATTATTATTATTATTATTATTATTATTATTATTATTATTATTATAGTACTAATAATAATAATAGTAATAATAGTACTACTACTAATAAATATTATTATAATAGTACTAATAATATTATTATTATAATAAAAATTATTATAATCTATATAATAAAACAGAACCCATTTTGAATCTTTCATTTGACAAAGCACAAAGACGGTTCAGATTCATTCTGACTTAATTCTTCCAACTTAATCTAAAGGCTCATATTTCTTTCCGCACAAATCAAATTCACTCCTATACCCTACTCTCTCTCATGTTCACACACAAAATCTTTCTCTCTCCTCTAATAATAATAATAATAATAATAATAATAATAGTAATCTATATAATAAAACAGAACTCATTTTGAATCTTTCATTTAACAAAGCACAAGGACGGTTCAGATTCATTCTAACTTAATTCTTCCAACTTAATCTAAAGGCTCATATTTCTTTCCGTCCAAATCAAATTCACCCCTACACCCTACTCTCTCTCATGTTCACAAATCACACAAAATTTTTCTCTCTCCTCTCTTCTTCACACACACACACAAACAAATAATAATAATAATAATAGTAATAATAGTAATAATAGTACTAATAATATATAATAAATATTATTGTAATAGTACTAATAATAATAATAATAATAATAATAATAATAATAATAATAATAATAATCTATATAATAAAATAGAACCCATTTTGAATCTTTCATTTGACAAAGCACAAGGACGGTTCAGATTCATTCTAACTTAATTCTTTCAACTTAATCTAAAGGTTCATATTTCTTCCTGCCCAAATCAAATTCACTCCTATACCCTACTCTCTCTCATGTTCACAAACAAAATCTTTCTCTCTCCTCTAATAATAATAATAATAATAGTAATAGTAATAATAATAATGATAATAATAAATAATAAATAATTTTAATAATAATAATAATAATAATGATGATGATAATGATAATGATAATAATAGTAATAATTTTAATAATAATAATTTATTACAATAATTATAATTATAATAATAATAATAGTAATAATTTTAATAATAATAATAGTAATTATAATAATATTAATATTAATAACAAAAATAATAACAATAATAATTATAATTATTATTATAATAGTAATAATAATTATAATAGTAATTATTATTATTATAACTATAATAGTAATAATAATAATAGTAATAATTATAATAATAATTATGATAATAGTAATAATAATAATAATAACAAAAATAATAACAACAACAACAACAACAACAACAACACCAATAATAATTGTTATTATGGTGGTGTGGTGAATTATGAAAATTGTTATTGATGATTTTTAAGTTTTGTAAATAGGTTTAGATTTTTTTGGATATCTATTAAGTAATGTAGTATTTTTTGAATTTTAATCTAATTTTTCGTTACATCGTGCCTTTAGGCACGGGCAATTACTAGTATATATATATATATATATATATATATATATATATATATATCTATTTACAGCTTTCATACATATTGTATCATCATGTGAGCCTAGGAATCATGTGATCACAGATTCAGTTCCTGAATTTAGATTCAGTTCCTGTGATGGACATTTTCAGTTGTTACGGGCTTGTAAATTATTCACGGTGTTCGAATTTCCTTAGATGGTTGTCATGCCCACAAGGAGTTCGAATCTTTGCTTTGTACATTATATATATATATATATATATATATATATATATATATATATATATATATATATATATATATCTTCATTCAATCATATACATACACTTCATAAGTCGCAAAGTCTTCACTTCATTGATAATTAGTTAATATTCTTACATACATTGTGACCTAATATTGTCGGTTATTACAAAAAGATTAAACATAAATGCTGACAAATTTTAAAAAGGTTGATTTTAATGATGGGCCGAATTAGACAGAGTCGCCAGTTGATATAAGTTTAAATGGATGTACCAACTCATCCAGATTTTTGAGGTTTTCTCTATATGGCCTAATATGTGACTCCGTAAAATTGGTCTTGAAACCAAGATTCATAGAGTTCGAAAGCTTGTTTAAGCGAAGGGGGGTGTTAGGCACTAGGGGTGGGCATTTAATTCAATTTTTTCGGTTATTTGGTTAACCGAACCAATTCGAATCGGCCGGTTCTTTACAAAATGAAATCAGTTCGGCATCGGTACGAATAACCGGTATATATTGTTTATTCAATACCGGGTTCAGGAAATCATTTTGTATGTCTAGTATGTACTAGACCGAATCGGTTATATCGGTTAATTGAATAAAGCCATTTTATTCCCAAATCTTTTACTCATATCTCATCTCTGATCTCCACTGCTCTTAAAGCCTTTCAAGTTTTAATAACATTATACGCAGATCATCTCATCTATGTATGTGTGTAGTCGTGTGTAAGATTGAATACCTGACTCCTTGGAACAATCAGGAGAGAGAGATTAGATATATCTAATGGTGGTCTGGTTGATGCGATTATGCGTAAATTGAGGGAAGAAGGGGAAGCCAATCAGCCATTGACGGCATGCTTCGTTCTTGATAACTAATAAGCACTAGCTTCCGACTAAGAATCCGTACGGTTTTTCTTTTGCGTTGTCCATAGAAGGGAGGAACAATGAATTTTTTCAGGAACAATTTTGTCTGAGCTCCACTTCACTTCAGGGGCCAAGGGATTCAATTTCACAAGAATTATCAGTGTGTTTGGATACACAAATTTCAATCAACGTAGTTTTTAACAACGCCCAACGTTGGTTGGGCTAAACTTAGGCTAGTATGGCATAAGGTAATTTTATGTATCCTTTTTAATTTAAAGTCATGGTTAATAGGCCCAAGTTTAATATGATAAATAATTACCTTCTTTTTCCATACCACAGGCCAAGAACAAGTTGTTCCATTTGAGCCATTTAACGTTATTTTGGTCCATAATTCACTAAAACATAACTTCTCATCTTTGTTTGCTTTTGTTCTTCTATGTTTTTGCAGCTTTTCAAAAAATAATAAGAGCCGGTACAAAAGTAGATAAAAATTGATACTGAACTGGTACCGAACCGTTTCTGCTAAACGGTTCGGTATATCTGTATAGGTATCGGTACCTAATTTTGGGTGTATTCGGTAACCAGTCCGGTTTGGACCAGTTCGGTACTATAAATTACTGATGAACACCCCTATTAGGCACCCCCGACTTCCGTGAAAACATAGTTACCACATCTTGTTATTTTTCTAAGTGTGAAGTGTGTGTTTATGTGTGTGTGTGAATGTGTGTGTATGCGATTTGAAAAACTCATATATTTAGCCTTTAAAATGTGCTTAAGTGCGTTATTTTTAATGTAGTTTTGAACCTCCTTTTAAACCTATGTGCGTTTGATTATATTTAAGAAAACATTCATTTTAGTTTTGATTCTTGAGAAAAAAACCTTTTTGAAATGATGCTTTGAGGAAATGGTTTTTAACCTTTTTTGCCAAAATAAGAATTGAGATTTTTGTTCTTGAATCCTCTTACTACCCGGGATCGATTTAATTTTAGAAAATCTTTCTCGTTTTATTAAAAATCATTTTTGTGATAATATACAAAATTAAGCATCAAAAAGTGGTCAGGACTGCCTGTAGGCATGAAAGTCATCTTGACGATCCCAAGCGCCAGCAACCACAATTTTTCACTATCACGGGACCTTAAATCCAATCTCTCGGGCCAAGGCACTCAACGTCATTTGAAGGCCCAAAATTACATGTACAATGATTTGAACATTTAATATTACACTCAACAATATGTCAATCGTGGGAATCTAGTCCAGATTCAATTCGTGGATCTTGACCCCAAGATTCCTAGGCTCACATCAAAATATAAGTAAAAAGAGATCTAAAAGCAGGCTCCTGAAACCCTATCCTTTAGATTATAAATATCGAAGTCGACATTCCAAGGGATGATGTGTATTAACGGGATCTATAAAAAGGGACTTAGAATCTAGGATCTAAATATGTAGATCTAAGATGCCTCAGATTTGTACGATGACATAATCGGGATTTAAATACAAATGAATATATAAAAAATGTATCCTAAACCTGATATCAGGTGATTCACTTGTTAGAATCCCTAGCGTGAGTAGTTAGGACCCCTTCCCCACTAGATATAGATCTAGGGTTTTGCGGAGTGACAAAAATCAAGTAAAAACAATGAAAATAGCTAGATCCATACTAGATCTAGACTAAATTTAACATAAAGGTTAAAGTTTTTAACTTTGAAACTAGCTAGGATGGATCTAGTAAAAGATTCAAACTTTGAAAATTTAAACAAAAAAACAAATGGTAAAATGGCTTGGATCTACAAGGAATCAATGGATCAATACAATAAAAGAAGAAAGATAAAATCTTTAAGCACAACAATGAACAAAACACAAGAGATCTAATAGATCTACATTGAATTTAATAAGAAAGATCAAATCTTTCACCTTAAAAATGGAAGAACAAGCTTCCTACACCTTGAATCTATGAGATCTTACTCACTTGATGATTGATTTCTATATAAATAGCTAGATTCAAATGAGATCTATATAATATTCTCTCTAATTTTTGTCTTTTTTCTCTCTAAAATGCTCCTCCTTTTAGAAAATGAGCTAAGTCTGCCCTTAAATAGGGCTCGGGCCTTGGCCGTAGGTATACCTGTGGCTAACCCTAGTGGGGCCCACATGTCTCGATTCTCATGCTGCAATGTCAGTTTTTTGTGTTGTATGCTGAAACGTTGGTATCTTTCAATCCGGATATGGTTGGGAGACGTGTCATCCCATTTCAGAAAGCTCTTTCCAAGAACTCTAAATTGACATAAAGCTTGGCTAATTTCGGATCCAGAAAGACATGAAAAAGTGTAGAAATGGTTCCTCCCATAGACGCTAGACAATCAACCGCCATGCCTTGCACAGTTTCTCGCCTCGTAGTAATTTTGTATTCTTTGATCTGAGGTCTGAAATCATTTGTCTGAATATCTTATCCTCTGGATGAAATGACTCTTTTGCCCTCCTGCCAAGGTTAGTATAGATATGCATAATTTTGGGTGTCTATATATGGAAAATCAATAAATCAACCACATTAATCGGAGAATAAACAATCTTTAAGCACAACAATGGGTAAAACACGAGATCTAATAGATCTACATCGAATTTATGAGAAAGATTGAATCTTTCACCTTGAAAATAAAGAAACAAGTTTCCCAGGCCTTGGATATATAATATCTCACTCAATTGATCATGAATTTGTATACAAATAGCTAGATTTATATGGGATCTTATGAAGAATTCTCTTCAAAAATGTTTATTTCTCTCTTTAGGATGGCGCTTTCTCTCTCTAAAACTTCTCCTCTATTTTAAAAATGAGTTGAAATTGCCCATTTATAGCGCTCAGGGCTTGGCCGTAGGTCCAACTGCAGGTAACCCAGGTAGGGCCCACTTGCCTTGGTTTTCGTGTCGTGATGTTAATTTTCGTTCTGTTCGTTGAAATGTTCGTAACTTTCAATCTGGGAAGAGTTGGGAGACGTGTCATACCATTCCAGAAAGTTCTTTCCGAAAGATACACAATGACATTGAGTTTGTCTAATTTCGGATCCAGGATGATAGAGAAAATATCAGAAAAGCATCCTCTTGAATACGTGGGATAGCCAACCATCCTACCTTAAATAATCGACTGCTCGTGAATCATTGTGGCAACTTCTATAAACTCGTTCTCAGCTTTGTAATCCTTGCTTGAATATCTTATTATCGGGGTAAATTGACCTTTTTACCCTCTTGACATAATTAGGGAAAGAAATGTAAAATTTTGAGTGTTTGCAATATAATATACATATATTATCAGTTATATTTTGATCATTTCATTCTATTTCATTCAATTCTCATACAATTTTTAAGTAACCTACCAAACACACATGAATGATGTTCGGGCGTGATCCACCAACCCCTATGTGGCCTGAAGGCCTGGGTTAAGAAGGGTATATTGAGCCCATCGAGCCGAAGCCAGCAAGGGGATTGGTGGTGTTCGGGTTTGGGTGTCCGACTTCTTTGGACCGGAGCCCAGACCAATTCAGACGGGTTTAGTTGATTTGGGCATGTGCAGAATGTTATTCTTCGTATAGGGTTTGGAGTGATAAGGAATCTAAGTGGTTAAGGATTCCAATCCTAGCTATATTTAAATATTAACTCCAAAGGGAAATGTTTAGATCATATCCAACTTGCACCTTTTAAGGAGATTGTGTTGGACCCAATCAGCACACTCCCATCCTGTAAGACCCCAAATTTTATGAATAAATATTAATTTTCTCGAAATATTTTTTTGAATATTAAGGTGTGGATTTGATATAATGTTATAGTTGTGCGTAATATTTATCAATTTTGCGAAGTAAGCAAGTGGTTATAAAATATTCGATTGGTTGGGAAATATTCATTTTATCAGGGAATATTCGTACGACGGCACAATTATTGGTGTACCCCACAACAAAATTAATGTCGGAGTTAGAAAATGACAGAAATATCTTTTTATGAAAATAACGACGAAAGTTTTACCGTTAACTGTTGAAATACCCGGTGATAAAAGTACAGTAATATGCGTGGTTGTATAGTAGCACACGGTATTGATTATTGATGCTTACATGAGAAGTCACTCAGTTTATTTCAATTATTGCCATAGTAATTGTTGCATAGTATCTCATATTATTGATTCAATTATTGTCACAGTATTTTATATTATCAATAATTGAGATGACAAGTTATTCATATTATTATTTGCATTATTGACAATGTCTAGAAAGTTCTGTCGAGGAAAGGGGTTTGGTCACCTAATTACGCACCAATAAGGAGAAATCCTTATCGGAAAGCCCCCTCTTTCCTGGGAATGATCTGGTTGTTAATATTGTAAGTTATATTATTGATGAATAAATGTTGTTAAAAATATTGAGGGGATTTTTATGAAGTGTTTGTTGTAATTTTGGCGTATTATTTGGACCCCCACTTACCCATTTTTCAAAATCCTCAGAGAAAGTTATCTCAGTTTTATTTTATATATATATATATATATATATATAAGTATTATATATATATATGATAATGACATGTGGTGGGGCCCACGAATAATGAAAAACATAAGAATCACGGGCTGGGGACAAAGGAGTCTGGGAGGGAGTATTATGCATATAATATATATATATATATATATATATATATATATATTAGTTTTGTTTTTTATGAAAAAATAAAATATATTATATTTTATTATGCATAGTATTTGCATAGTGTCTGTATAGTGTTGCATAGTAAATCAAAAAAAATTCAGACGAATTCGAATTGCAGCCCGTGATTTCTAACTGTTGGTCCGTGAAAAAAAATTTAAATAGTATCCTTCCATTCTCCTATAAATAGGATGCTCAGTTTAGAAATGAAAATCACACCAGAATCAGAGAATTCTTCTTCTATAATATTGAGCGTATTTCTGTAGAGTTTAAGGAAGCTTTGAGTGGAGAAAAGCAGTAAAGTTTTTCTTCAAGAATATCTCCGCTATACCAAATCGAAATTGCTCTCTTTTGAGGTAAGGGTATTATTTATTTCATATTAAACTACGATATTATTTTTCGTATTCGTAAGAAATTTTATTTCGTTCAATATTCGCAAGAAATATTATCTTCGCTTAATATTCGTAATGAATATTATCTTCGTTCAATATTCGTAAGGAATATTATTTTCATTCAACATTTGTAAGGAATATTATTTTTGTTCAATATTCATAAAAATAATATTTTCTTCCATACTCTGTATTATGTAAGTAATATTATTTTGTTTCAGATTTTGAATTCTACACTAATTTTGTTAAGTTTTGGCTTCTATACTCCATGAAATTTGTAGAATATCCTTGATATTTGCGCTCCATCCAGTATCTTTTCATGAAAATATTATTCTAAGCATTCTTGATAAGTTTTAACCTTTTCATGTCGGAGTACTATTCATGGGGTACTATTCTCGAAGTACTATTCATGGGATACTATTCACTCAGGTACTATTCACCCGGAGTACTATTCATGACAAAAAAATGATTTCTTTTCTGTCCAAATCATTTTTGATACATTATTATTCTTGAATTTTACTCCACAAAGCAGTTTCATGTTGACCATTTGAACGTTTTTAAACTTTGGATAAATTTAAAGTCTTTAATATTTATCCTTGATCTTGTTTGATTTAATTTTTTATATCATTGTCATCATCCTCATACTTATATTGTGATGAAAGTCATCTTTGGCCCGTAGTTCATAGATGGACTGTTGATTGGTATGATTATGACCATAGATTATTCAGTATAATCATGACCTGTAATGTTACAAGTGATGTGGATTATTTATTGAGATAAGTCTCAGCGACAGTTATTGGTCTGATCATGACCATGCGTTCTCTTTGGCCAAGGGTGCAAAGATGAATTGTTGTTTGGCATGTTCATGACTATTGGTGAAAACACGAATATCCTTGGCCCGTAGTACATGGATAATTCGTGGTTGTGATACTAATGAATATCCTTGGCCCGTAGTACATGGATAATTCAGTGATGTGGATTATTTATTAAGCTGAGTATCAACGATAAAATTGATGATAAACTTTTAAATCATAGAAGATAGTAGATATCATGCTCTACTTGACTCTTCTAATGGATTGCTTATTCTGCTGTAGTTGTTGATCTAAAACTAGTTGTCTATTGTATTCTATCAGTTGTTATACTGGTAAAGGCTAAGGATAATTTATTCTGCATTATCTTAGTCATAATATTTTTTACTGGGCTAGTTGAGCTCACACTAGTACAAAACTATAAAAAGATAACACTTAAAAGATGACGTTTTTATAAAAAAAAACGTTGTAGATATATATGAAAAAACGTTATGTATTTATAAGGACAATTTTAAGTTTTAAATAGATAACGTTTTTTTTAAAAAAACGTTATCTATATAAAAAACACGGAGCAAAAAAAATGCGTAAGATGAAAATTTGAAATTAAAAAAGGACAGATTTACTTTCTTCTCTCTCTACGATGGAACTAGCAAAGGGAGCGGTTGCCCTGATTGTAGTCGAATCCTTGTAGGATGCCATGGGAAGAGAGCTGCCGAGGGAGAGGTTGTAGTCGAATCTTCTTTGATTAAAAAGGCTAAGCTCGATTCTCTGATTTCGACGGCCACCACTACCACCACTTTAGAGACGGTACCTACAGCGGTGGCGGCGACTGAGGCAACAATATCAACCATGGAAGGAGGTTTAGTTTGGTTCGTTTGCAGTGGGTCCAAACCCAAAACCAAAACCAAAAATAAAAGATAGTCTGCCAATTTAAAGTTTTGGTCCTATTTTGCTTGCCCTATGGATCTCCGAAAGGATCATCGATTGATCTTACGCCACCCTAAAAGTCGATTAATAATCCAAAGAGGGTCCAATTTGTTCCTTGTAACTTCCCAAAGTTAAATACATTTTAAATTTGATTTTCTTGTTGTCAAGTTGACTAAGGTATTTAATTTCTGATTTTCTGTTTGAATCAAACCCCCAAATTCACAAAGTAGGTTTATCAGCAATTACATGGGAAAGAAAAATCCCTTCAAATCCATCAAAGTTGTAGCCAAGAAAGTGGGTGGAGTTTTCACCATTTTTCTTGTTTTGCCAAGAAAACCCAACTACAAAAGAGCTGAAGTTGATGCTAGGAGAAAAAATGACCGAGTTATAAAAATTGCCTGTAAGTGTCTTTATCCAGATTTTTTTTGCTTGTTTATCATGAAAAAATGCTATAATTTATTAATTTATTAGTTTATCTAATGAAATTAATGATTGAATATTATCATTTCTACTCAAAGACAACAAATGTTAATACTGAATATTATCATTTCTACTCAAAATAGTCTCAAATTTGTTAGTGTTGTGCACATGATTTTCTAATAGTAGAATTTTAAGTCTAAACAGTCATCTACGTATGTTGCTTATGATGATTATTCAAGTCTTAATTTACAAATGTTTTCAATTGGGATAGTAATCTGTCGTGCAGGTATTTGTCGCAAAGGGCTTGAAATTGCAGAACGTTTGGACATTGTGATAGATGTAGCTCATGCAGTTACTTATCTACACATGTATACAGGTATAAGCTATGATCTAAGTTGGCTATGTTAAATGTGGCGCTTGTTGGATACCACAATATAGGTTCTACAAGTTTTACTCTTTGGGTTTTTAAGTTGTAAACATTCAAAATGCTGATTTTTTCTTCTTCAAAATACAGATCCTCCAATAATTCATAGAGACATAAAAGCATCAAACATCCTCATCATAGATAAACTCCGTGCCAAAGTGGAAGACTTTTGAGTTACACGATTTCTTTGCTAAAAGATCCTTTCGCAACACAACAAAGATTGTGCGACTTTTTCTCTCAAATTATGACACCAAGTCTGCTGCAAGAGTGATGTTCAACGATATGCACTATAATATGCCTCCTTGGTCCATTAGCATCCTTTCATTTGCAGAAAACGTAGTCTTCAATACTACCAAAGTAAGTGAACATAATAAACTAGTTCAATCAATCTGGGCATGCTCTTCTTGTGTTCATAAATGGACAAACTTTGGTATATTTTCAAATACTTCTCGATACTTAGTGACTTGTCATAGATCTTTTTATACATGCTAAATGATGACCCTTATACCAACAAATGATGCAAAATTAATCATGTATTGTAGGTTATGCCTTTGGGACAAGAGAGAATAGGAGGTTTTATATATCGGAAAGGTTAATCTTCGTCTTTGGAACAAATAAAATTGCATTGCTCAATGTGGTCATTGGGCTTCGGTGGGTTGCTCCTTCATAGTTCCTACTAATTTCACGCTTGTAATTCTGCAAATGTTGATCATTTCTTGTAAATAAGAAAGTGAGTGGAAGGAGATATTGGTTCAACACTAAACTAGCTGCGCTAGAATTGCTATTTTATAAGATCAGAGTGTCCAAGTCTGTTCAAACAATTTTTACTTTTGGATGCTCGAGATTCTTTGCCATAAGGCCCATAAAACTTACCTCTTACTTTGTGTACTTATCAAACCAATGGACAGTCCAAAGAAAAGTATTAAGGACCATTTAAAAGTTTAATAAATTGTAACCTTATCGGTGTATCTTTTTTGGGCTCTCTAGTGAGCATATGCACGAATTTTCATGAACTTTGTTCTCCTCCGTGATCATTGGATGTATGTTGACTCTAAGCTACACAAACATATCACTCTAGAGATCCAGTTATCTAGGACTTCAAATTGTACCACATCTTTTGCTTTAGATAAAATAATTACTTCACTGAATTAATACTTCTGTGATATTGTCAAGAATATTGGGGGACATTTTGAAACTTGGAAGACAGGAGTGTCAGGTCTAGTTGCTCTTCATGGTCTTGACCAACGCAAGTGGGACTTGTCATGGCAAAAATAGACCTACCAGGTTGGGATTTTTACCTCTCTTATTACAGTTTTGGACTCTTAATTTGAGAAAGGATTACCTCATGGTTGATCTTCAAACAGGTAGGGCTGAAGGGAGAGGCCATGAAACTCGACTCTCCAAATGGTGTTTTTTCTATTGACTAGATGAAAGGTTATTTGATTGCACAAAAGCAGCAACCACTAACATGACATAAGGTAGTATGGAAATGTAGAACAGTGAAGGAGAATGTGCAAACTCCACTATCCAGTGACAATGGGCCACTCCAATTTTGAATGTAAATTGACTTAATTTTATGCAAACCTTATTTCAATGCACTGAAGGATTGCTCGGATCAAGAATTGTGCGTGAGGAGATAAAAATGTTATATGATTTATATGCAAAGTCTTTGATGATGGCGAAGGTGATCCCTAACATTTTTTATTTTAGAAGCCTACATGATTATTTGTTAAGGGTTGAGAAGTTGATTCATTTAGTTATGGTACGGATCTTTGTATATTCTCGCCTTTATTTTGTGGTTTTAGCGGTTTCTGTTGTTGCCATATCTCGAGCAACTTATGCGACCCTTTGTAATACATTCATGTCCTTTCTTACTTTAGTTTTTGAGACTGTTTTTGTTACGCTTATAAAACAAAATTCGTTCAAATATTTGGTGGTTCCCATTAAGTTCATTTCCTAACACTTTGATCTCACGTCCGGATATATATTGATCACTACCTTGAGACTGCGCAATACTTAAATTTGTTTGACTAGTGTATTTAAACCAAAATTATGAATTTTTAATAATAATTTGAGAAAATAAGCTGCTGATTGTCTTCTATAATCGAATCCATCTTTTTTACGTAGGGAGGATTCTGTCTTGGAGAGCTGGAGGTCCTTTGAATGACAATGTTATGGTAAATAGAACTAGGAGTTATAATTTTAGTATGATTCAGTTCTTCACTTTTTTTGTTTGTGGTTTACTAGATGTTGAGGCATTCAGTTCTGGTAGGGACTAGATGTGGGAAAGAGTTGGAGCGGGAGGTTGGATTCTCTTGTCGAGTTATTCAGTAGGGTAGGGGGTCCTATATGCATTTTGTTTTATTTTTGTCCTCTCATCAGGTGGGAACCAAATTGTGATTTTAGCCTTTGTGATTTTTTCAAGGGTTGTAACTTCCCCCCTTCCTTCTCGCAATCTTTAAAAGTCTTCTGATCAACTCCATGCACTTTGAAATTTCATTTTCTGTACAAGTTCTTGGGTAGTACTTTGAGTTCAATAGATTTGTCAAATAATTATGCTAATATCATATTATTCTGTACATGCAACTTTGAAGAGGTTAACACCAAGGCAGAAGATTGTCTTTCTAAGCTATGCCAACTTTGAAGAATAATCTGCTATGTCTTGTGTAGGTGCTGAAGTTAACACCAAGGCGGAAGATTGTCTTTCTAAGCTACGATCAGATTCACCCTTTTACGAGTTTGAATACATGTTTTAAGCTTCTATTTTTTATCTTCACAGGACTACTTAGATGCTTGTTCTATTATATTGACTAGCGACCCTCCAACGCTTGCATGATTTGCAAGGAATGGGATTTGAGAAAGGTTGGGGTGATCTGCACGATCGTGTTTTGGAAATGATGCAACTACTTTCTGATATCCTTCAAGCTCCTAATAAACCTTGAAATACATATTGTTATTGTTGAAAATTTGCTTCCCAGTTTGTTGCAATCGGGTGAAGAACTTATTTTTTCTTGCTTACTTGATATAATACAAAATCTTTACTCTATTAGAATTTGGGATGTATTGGGATGTATTTTGAATGGTTGATACATTTTGGCTTTAAATTTAAATGAGAATTTGGACATTTTTTAGCTATATATCATGGCATTAGCATATTGCAGGTGCATTGCTAATATAGGTGAACCACAACCTTTTTTTTTTATCTACAACATTTTAAAAATGTTGTATATTTATATAAATAAATGACACCTTCTAAATAGATGACATATTATAAACGTTGTGTAAGTGTGCCTAAACGTTGTCTGATATATTAAACTATAACATTTTTAGCCAGAAAACATAGTGGAATTATACCTTCTGCAACGTTTTCAAGCATCTACTAATTTATGGAAAACAAATCTACAACGTTTTTTTCTTAAAAACGTTGTATAATGTGTCTAACTACAACGTTTTAAAAATGTTGTGTAAGGGTGTCAAATAGATGACACCCTTAACCACGACATTTTTCTAATTGAAACCACAACATTTTTTCCGTGTTATCTATTTACTATTTTTTAGTAGTGTCATCTTTTTCTTTCACTTTTCTATTCAGGAAATGAGAATATTGTTGGGACTAGTCGGGGAATGGATTGACGGTCCAGATGGTTGTTTTAGTAGTCCTCACTATTCTGTGAAATAGTGTGATAATAATTGTAATGAGATTAAATTTGAGTTTGGATATTGTCTAGAAGATAATATTCGTGTTAAAACTCTCAGCTATTGTGTTTTCGTATTTTGCACGACAGTTGTATAATTAAGTTTGTATTTTTATTTTGTACCATGTATTTGGCGACTACAAATGGGTGATATATACCTATTTTGGGGGAATCACACATCCCCCTCAGTCATGTCGAGGACAACCAGTCCCGATCATATGAAAGGCGAGGGAAGGATTGGGCTGATGATAGCCGAGACCGGCGTCAGTTCATTTTGCAGCAAAACAAGGACGCCATGATGGCCCTATGCCTTCAATAGGAACAGATCAAAGTGAAGATGGCCAAAATGCCCAGAGAACAGGAGGCTTCGTCAAAGAGGCCCAGACATCTCAGCCGATCCAGGACACCTCGTCCGGATGAGGCTGGAAGGAATAAGAGCAGACCCAGGAGTCCCTCTCGAGAAGGCAGGAGCAGAAGAAGGAGTCGTTCCCTGGATCGAAAGTCTAAATACTAGAGAAGAACGGGGCAGAGGAGGAGGGTCACGTCTCCTGAATATGAGAGGGACAGGCCTAGATCGTCCCCTCGTAAAGAGTAGCAAAATTAAAAAAGCTGTTGGTAGCGAAAAACTAGATGGGAATTGTGACACCCCCAAATTCAAACCGCCACATGGTCACTCGAATTCGGTTCGTCACGTGCTCATGGTAATACAATAATAACTAAAATTACACATTCACAGCGGAAGATCTAATCTAGAATAATATATAATGTTTTATTATAATTATTCCCCCAAGTCTCACAACCTACAGTACTTAATAGATTACATAATAATATCGAATAAGACTTATTACATAATCCTACTTAAGCTAAACATAGTCTGAAGACAGTCTTAATATAACATAATAATTTTTAAACATAAAGGAACAAGCTAGTCAGTAGCCTTGCCCTTGTCTTTCCCAGAGACACTTCCATGTTCCGCCTTAACTGAAAGGTTTTAAATAAGCAAGAATGAGCGCAAATTGCCCAGCAAGTAATATACAACAAGGGTAATAAGTATTATATCACGAGTTTGAAATATCAAAGTATAGTCTCCAAGATAGTTCAGGGTCTTAGAATAATATCATGAACAATGAGTATCAAAAATTCTCGAATCAAATATTTGGAATATGAAATGATAGTTCAATATAGATCAACAGATATATATGAATTCAAAGGCTATCAACGTATCCAACTAGATAAAATAATTTATATTGAGTAGTCACTAAGGACTATTGAACATCTACTAGAATTACCAACATTAAACTGATAACCCAAAAGAATTAAGTACGATAGATGATCAGTCTACAATACTCTATGTTATGCATAACACCATAGTAATATTCACGCGTGTGTTGGGGCTTCCAACAATATACACTCCCCTTACCATAAGGGTTGTTCAACTCAGTTTTCAAGATTTCTGCACCAGTCAATTGGTTTGGACAGTTTTATAAACATGCATATAGTCTAGCCGAATCAAATAGCATAGACTCTTTCACAATATTCAAGAACAATACCAAGTTCAACATGAATAATAGTTTTCACAAGAGTTTAAACATACTATCTCAACTGAACGAGTAAGTAAGATAACTTGCATTCAAAGAGATAAGGTTTAGATACTTGCGTACGATATTCGTTGAATAAAGTAATGCAAGGGTTTAGGATACTTTCCTCAAGCGTAGTTTACCAAAGTAAAGCTTAATACCCTCTTTCGGATCCTAACATAATATATTTACACGTATAGGATATTCATTAGCTTCATAAACTCATATATGTAAGTCCAAACGTACACATAGACGTCTAACTTAGTTGTAAGCTTTATACATACTATATCTCATATCTTACCTCCTTAATGAACAAACATTATATTGTATAACACCACATTTTCAAATCTTTGCTTTATAGTTTGTAAATACCTTTTCGAACTTCATTCTTGAAATTTATAATTATTCGTTGAGTATTCAAATCTAACATCTAACATGCTTCTTAACACATTACAAAGTATATTAGTCATATAATACAAGCTAAAGTAACCATATAAGTATGCTCCGAACATCAGATCAGAAGCAGAAACTACACATGACTGGAGGATGGAGCAGTTCATACTACTGCTAGGCTTAGGGGATCACAGCGTAATGCTGCATCCCCCAGCGCACTGTGGTTGAGCTTTACTCTCCTAATTTCAGTCCCACTCTAACATACCACTACACTTATGTTGTAACATACATACATGCCAGAGGCCCTTACATAGCATATGACCATTCTTGAGTTTACCTTTGCAAATTTTAGCTTATAATCTACATGGTGTTAAGGAATAGAAAGGTCATGTGGTTACCATGCTTTATAACTTGGCTATATGTCTACATAGGGGTCATATAATCTATCAATACACATGCTTATATTGTTCATATCATACATCCATATTTAGCATCGTTTAGCACTTCGAAACATGTTTTACACTCATGTTTGATTAAATTATCATTATGTTCAACACATATGAATCATGTTTGGAGATATAATAAACATAACATGACATCTTAAATCTTTAACATCTAAGTACTCATATATAATGCAACTTAAGTTTGAAAACATGTTCAAGGTTGCCTTTGAAATCATTTTAACATGAATGATGCAATCCAACATATGCAAGACAACTTTAAAACTTTTATCATAAGTAACTAAGTTATGATAACCTCTTTTCAAGATCAGAAACTATATCTTGTAGCATTCATGTCCATTACCTTATTATACTAATAATTTCTAACACCAAGCTTATCAATTTGATCTTGAATATAATAACTATGAATCATATATAATGCTTATTTAGTTTCTAAATAAGTCATGTATGTAGGCTACTAAGTTCAGAATTTGTAGAACATGTATTACTTCAAAGTTTGTTTTTAAAACTTTAAGTTTTCATTACAAATCTCTTAATAAATCTTGTTGATCACTTCATACTACATAAGAAAACTTTATATCTCATGCTATACCCCTCTTTAGGTATATATCTAAGTCATGTCATCGAGTTCTCAATATATAGCATAAACAAAACCAAAGAATCGATTACGAGGTATAAGCACATTGTGTCTTTTCACCCTAGTATAAATAGGGATGCCAATTGCTTGCCATGCTTTGAGATCGAAGCGATAACAGACTGCTTTTTGTAGAGTATCAACCAACTTGATTCTTATTGATTTGAACTTGTTCCAAACCATCATTAAAGAGTTCATACATGTAAGCATACTTCTTAAACACATTATAGCATGTTAATTCATCTTGATTGACATAGAAATTTAAGTAATTTCAAGAACTAAACAAGACCCAATTCAAGAACACAATTAGAGTTTATACCTCCTTAAGCTTGCATTGGACTCCTCATAAACTAAGTATGCTTCTACAATTGCCCAGCAACTTAGAACTTTCAAACTCATGCAATTACAAGCAACAAAACTGAAAATAAAGCTTCTATTTATAAAGGAAACTTGGACTGGACATTTGCATTGTACTGAGGTTGAATTCATTGTGTAATGGAAGGAAACAAAGGTTACTAGAGAGTGGTTTACAACCCACCACCATCCATTGGCTTTGGAATCATCCCCTATGCTTAGCTACTTAGAAGTTACATAAATTAGCCTTAGCTCACTGTTCATGTACTATTGTGTCACTCAATTTGGGACAAGAGCAAAATCTCAGCAATAAGTTATCTAAGGCTTGGTTTGGTTTCTTTTAATTCCCAAAATGTAATCTTATTGTACAATTATTACCATATTAAGAAATTAGGGATTAATTATATACTCACATCATATAATCCATGTACATTAAGTACGCATAATAAAATAACGCAGTTAGGTATTATTGTCCGGGTAGCTCCATAATTATTTTACTATTCTCTTAACCACCTAATAACCTTATTTAATATTAATGTTTATTTAAACATTTAATTCCTTCCTCAGTTTCTAGAATACACAGATATTTAATTATTTATATATTACAATTATATATGATTTCACTATACTACTTGGTACCTCATATCAACATAATGTAATTTTATCCTATGATTTATTAATGTCACACATAAAAAAAGTGTTCCATTTTATTTCTACAGTAGAAAATTAATTATCTCAAATTAACTTAACATTGGCAATTTCTTTGCCATTTTTGTCTTCTTCTTGGGGAATGCAGATTCTTGTGGGTCCTGGCGAAGGCCAAAATGGTTTAGCTTCAAGTCAGTTCTCATTTCTATTACCACACAAGTTTTACACGATATGAATTAACTTCTATAGTGGTGATATTACTAGTTTAAGAGTGTATTTATTTCTTATATAGGATCATATAATCACACATAATTAACCTTCCTCATACTAACTATTTCTCTTTTAATTCACTGAGTGGATTTCATTATTCCACACTATGCCACACAAGACATTTCACAATTCATATCGTCAATTCCACACATCTCAATTCTCATACTAATCGAATTACTCATCATACAACACATCAATATTTATATTCAAATAAATATTCATTTTCCATTAATATATTCATTTAATAAGATGTGGAAATTCTTGGATATTACAGGAACACCCTCAAGTTGCCCTAGTTCACCATTTTCACCTGAAATCAATCAGGTCACAGCTGACCTGAAGAAGAAGATGCCCCCGATGGAGACATATGATGGATTGGGGGATCCCTATGACCATTCTAACGGGTATAACAGACTGATGACTTATTATGGGCATTTAGATACTGCTAAATATCATATGTTTGCCACGACTTAAAGAAAAGTGTCCAAGAATGGATAGGGACTTTGGCATCGGGATCGATCAGTTCCTGGAATAACCTTCGGGAAAAATTCCATGCTCGATTCGACAGCAAGAAACGAAGAGGGAAGATCACTGCTTCTCTCATGTAGGTGAGGCAACGTTCAGACGAATGCCTTGGTCAGTATTTCAAGAGGTTCTGGGAAGCGGTAAGATTGGTGGCTGAGTTGAATTCCCATCAGGCCTTAGGATTTTTCAGGACAGGACTTGATATATGAAAATCAAAGAAGCTGATGAAGGACCTGGTGATCAATCCTCCTACTGACTTGACTGAAGCTTTTCATCGAGCTGAAGGGTTCATTGTCATAGAGGAAGATATAGGTAACTTCAAGCCACACTCCCAGTCCTATGAAAAGTCTAAAGACAGAGACAAACAGACCTATCAGCGTTCGGACAATAATAAGGAAGATCGGATAATCAAGGGAAAAAGACCTATAATGGCGGGGGATCGGGCAGTGGCCGACCACCTTTCCCGAACAAAAACATCAACAAGGTCTATACCCCTCTCAACACCGATCGGGCTAAGATACTGGAGGAGATCCATAACAAATCGTTCTATGAGCCCTGTTCGACATACAATGCAATCTTGAGAAGGCTGACCTTGGCAGCCCTGCAAGAAGTTACGTCCATACCTCACTTCAAAATCAAGTTTCCAACACCAAACGGGATTGGGGAGGTAAAAGGCGATCTTGATATCACCCGAAGGTGTTATCGGAATACATTAATCTCCTCGGGAGTTGGGTTAAGCAAGTAGAAGCAGACAATGGCCATCGAGATAGAGCCATTCACTAAGGGTAGTACAGAACAACTTGCCTTGCCTACCGAAGAGACAGAGGATGTGGAGTTGATCCCGGGAAATGAGGAAAAATTGATAAAGATTATATCAGGATTGACAGAAACATTTAGAACCTAGCTAATAGATCTACTTCGGGTGTATGCCGACATCTTTGCATGGGTACCCAGTGACATGCCATGCATAGATGAGTCAGTTGCATTACATAGGTTGCATGTAGATCCCAAAAAGAAGTCGGTCATACAAAAAAGAAGATTTTTTCCCCATAGAGACAAAGGATCATTGATGAGGAGATTGCTAAACTTCTGGGGGCAGATTTCATCTTCGAGATTGACTACCCCGAGTGGCTGGAGAATGTGGTATTAGTATAGAAACATAATGGGAAATGGAGGTTATGCATCGACTATACAAATCTAAATAAAGCCTTCCCGAAGGATTTCCATCCTTTACTCAATATTGATCAGTTAATCGATGCCACTTCGGGGTATGGTATATTGAGTTTTATGGATGCCTTTTTTGGATACCATTAGATCTCGATGAGGAAGGAGGATATCTCGAAGACAAGTTTCATCACACATCGGGCCATTTATGCTTATCGAAAAATGACCTTCGGATTACTCAATGTCGGGGCAACAAATCAGTGGATGATGAACTATGTGTTTACAAGGCAATTAGACCGAAGCATGGAGGTCTATGTGGACGACATGATTGTAAAAAGCATGTCAGTCTGGGACCATTTTGGGGACCTAAAAAGCTATTTTGAAACAATTAGGGAACATAAGCTACGTCTAAACCCGACCAAGTGCACCTTCAAATTGGGATCAGGAAAATTTCTGGGATATTTGATTAGTAAAAGGGGCATTGAGGCAAATCTAGTGAAAATCCAGGCAATCTTAGATATGAAATCACCAAACTCATATAAGGATGTGCAGAGATTGACAGGTCGGATAGTTGCCCTTCGAAGATTTGTGTCAAGATCAGCCAAAAGGTGTTTGCCATTTTTTGATACTTTGAAAGGGCCAAAAAATGAGAAGAGTTTCCAGTGGACTTCAGAGTGTGAAGATGCATTCCAAGGGATCAAACGATACTTATCTTCGGCACCTCTGTTGATGAAGCCAATCCTTTTGGAACCTTTGTATTTGTATCTGGCTGCAAGTTCGATGGTAGTGGGAGCAGCATTAGTATGGAACAAGGGGGAAAATAGTTCCTGGTCTACTACGTCAACCACATCCTTCAAGATGCAGAGACTAGATACCCGAACCTAGAAAAAAATTTCTATGCTCTAATCATAGCAAGTAGGAAGCTTCGACATTATTTTCAGGGTCAATTGGTGGTGGTGTATACTAATCAGCCATTGAAGAAGGTATTGCACAGGACAAAAGTCTCAGGTCGGCTCGCCGCATAGGCAATGGAATTAACTCAGTTCGTTCTAGAATACCACCCCTGAACGGTAATTAAAGGGCAAGCCCTGGCAGATTTCATGGTGGAGTGTTCCTTTTCAAAACCAGATGTGGGTTCAGTTACCAAAATGCAACCAATACAAACTTCATGTACTCTCTATGTGGACGTGTCATTAACTTCGGACATAAGCAGAGCAGGGGTTATTTTGACAAGTCCCGAAGGATTCAAGGTCCAACAATCCATACAATTTCAATTTAAGGCCACAAATAATGAAGTAGAATACGAAGTGATTTTTGTTGGACTTCGGTTGGCCCGAAGCTTGGAGGTTTAGAAGTTGGTTATTTATAGTGTCTCTCAACTGGTTATTAAGCAGATATCTGGAGAGTATGAGGCTCAGGGGGAAAGAATGACAAAATACATGGACGGGGTAAATGATAAACTCACATACTTCAATTTACACATTTGCTAAGGAATAAATCGGTCGGACAACACAGTAGCAGATGCTTTGGCCCGATTGGCAACGACTGAAGCAAGTTCTTTTACCGGCTAGGTATATTTGGAAGTATTGAACAGACCAAGTGTTCAGAAGGTGGACGTATTAGTTTTGGATCGGCTGGATTGTTGGCTTACACCTTATATCTCCTTTTTGGCTAATGGGGTTCTACCTTCAGATCGCATATATGCAAAGAAGATCAAACACAGGAATTCAAACTTCATCCTTATTGACGGAGATCTGTACCGAAGGGCATTTAGTTCTCCACTACTCAAGTGTTTGACACCTTCAAAAGCTGAGTACACACTTCAGGAAGTGCATGAAAGAATTTGTGGAAATCACATTGGGGTGTTGGCTAAAATTTAAATACACTCACACGCAAGTATACGTGGTCAACAAGTAATATAATAGTAAGTTGAGTATCGTTCCCACATAGAATTATTTAACAAGAATTACCAAATACTAACCTATAACCAATTTAACCTTATTTAAACAAATGATTTAATATTTTAATTTAAAATAATTAAATTAAACTATTACTAATTATCCCTAGAGTAAAACAAGATAATGAAAACTTGAGACTACAATTTCACCTATTACTTTATTTAAATCAACACACTTCCTGTTAAGCCAAATTACTTATACCACATTGTTAATCAAGAACACGATAGTAAAATATGGCCATCTCTCAATGCACCATACTCATATCAAATCAAATCCACAAATGATAGAATCAATTTGAAAACCCTAATTAACTAACCCACTATATCTTTATGTGAATTATAATTAAAAAGGGATTAAGCATAAGTTCTTATTCGACTACATGCAATGCTTCGGTATATCTCTATCCTAGCACAGATCATGAGTTTCAACTTAATGTAGAACACATAAATACATGCTATTATGATCATATCTAAACTCATAATCCATCTCTCAAGTTTATATGGATCATCACAGTAATTGTTAGCTAGGCAATTAAGCAATTAAGGGCAAACCATAATAGACAATCCAAATACTGTTAATAAGACCAACAAGGAAGCATATTAAAGTAAATTACTCAATAAGATCCATAGTAATCTCAAAATAGAGTTTAATTCATGATTTAACTAGAATCCATCATCCACATTTGATTAAGCATTAGAAGATACAAATAAATAAGAAAAGAATTTAGAATTGAGATGAACAAATCTGCATTCTCTTGCTTCCAATATGATCTCTAATGATATTCAATAGCTTCAATCTTCAGTTCTCATCCATCTAGGGTCCCTAATCTAAGAAAGAAATTAAAGAATAATAATACAGAAGTTTATCCCAAAAGGGATTTACTGGAGTTATAGAACTAGCCTCCCTGTTACAAACTATAATTATGCTATATATATAATATTTCCGAAGTCTTTCTTTGCCCATCCGATTAACCAAAATTAATGAAAAGTCAACTGCTGAGATTCTACGATCGGCGCAGCTGTGCCACCCACAAGGCTAAATGGGGCGCACCTGCGCTGCAATAATCCTAAGTCCAGACCCAGCGCAGCTGCGCTGCACCCAAGGCCAAATTGGGCACAGCTGCGCCATGCACCAGATATTATTTTCTACATTATGCTTCTGCTGCAACACTCCCTTTACCATAACTTCATTGCTTGCCTCTTATCACATCCACACATGCACTTTAAATTCAAAAGGCATTCGGGAAAGTTCCCAAAGATGAAATCTGCAAAAGAAACCAAAAATGCATGAAAAGCTACTAAAATGAATAAGTTTAAGCAACAAATTAAAGTCAATTGATATTAAAATAGGTAGATATAAAACTACCTATCAAATACCCCCAAACTTAAACTGTTGATTGCCCTCAAGCAACAAAACACAATGCAATAACTAAATATGCAATGCAAATGCAAATGCAACTATCTACTACCTACAAGTCCAGCAGTCAAACAGAACAAAGTCTATTCATCAGGCCTCAGAGAAATCACAATACACATGCTAGTACATCATACTAAGATAGATCAATAATTTCCCAATCAATCATCAAATCTTAGACTGTTATTACTGATATAGTGCATGTGTGCTCAACAACCATGCTAACTGACGTACAGTTAAATATAACACATAATAGGTCTCTTCAAAGGCATCATATAGTGTAAACTCAAGAAATCCAAGAACAAGCTATATCCGGCTAAAATCAAACACTTACCAAATTCAAGGGTCAAGACGAGATACTTATGCTTTATTTTTCATTTACGAGGGCATTTTTCTCTTTTTCCCATTTTATTCATTTTTTATTATTTTTTATTATATATATTCCTTCATGGTTATGCAATATCTAATTCCCTTAAGCTTTTCAGTGCTACCTTAACGAGCTTTCGACCAACGACTCCCAAACCATTAAGGCCTTAGGGCGCTAGGTGTATAGACATCCCCTCGAGCTTATTTACTCAAGTAACAAAGGCCACGAAACTAGACTAGCCACGGTGTTTATTCATATTTTTTTTCTTTTTTTTATAGCTTATGTACCCCAAATATTTCCTCAAACTTAGGTTCTTGTCTAATCTTAGCCATTTCTGCCTATTCATGTTATTCTTTCATTCAGACTAGCATTATCCTTAAGAGTTCTATTATGTGTCTATTCAAACTTAATTAGTCGACAAGGTCGTTTCTTAACGTGTTATCCTGATTATATCAGTTTCAAACAGATAAAGATATAAATCATGCCAAGAAATCATATCAAATACTTAATAATCAATATTACACTTGTCTATACAATTTTAGTCTCATCATTGGCCAAAACAGACTTAACCCATCTAACGGCTGGAAATATGCAAATGTGTGAACTAAATGAAATAAACCCAGTAAACTAAACTAATATTTTTCGGATTTTTCAATTTTCTCTTCTTTTTTTCCCTTTTTTCTAAGCATTATACAAACTAGCAAAATAAGCTGACCGTTCAACTAAATAAAACCTAAAACCAAACTAAAATGCAAATATACTAAAACACAGTTAATATGAATTAAATTAAACTAAGTTAAACTACACATGCAATTTTTACTAATAATGCAATGCAGGCAATACCCCCAAACTTAAAATTAACAATGTCATCATTATAAGGTAAAGGCTAAAGAAACTTCCCTATGTAGACTCATCATCACCATCCTCCTCGTGCTCAGGTGGAGTGTCAGGCGGTGGATATGGAGTGGCGGTCCCATATGTAGGAAACTGAACTCTTGCTCCCAGTTGGCCAAATGCCTCTGATAAGACTCCAGAAAACTCGGCAGTAAAGGCTTGAAAGTTTGTGTGCGTCGCATCCATCCTTCTCTAGAGGCGGCGAATCTCACGCTCCTGCCTACCTGGAGTTTCCCTTGCTGTCCGAGGAGAAGTGTTGGTTTCCTCTTCTTCTTCATCACTGTCGGAGTCATCTTCTGGCAGAATGAAACCTAAGCCCTGGGGATGAGACTCTGCACCATTCCAAATTGTATATTTTTGTATAGTAGTGTGATCTATGTCTCGCATCGGTAACTGCAGAGCCTCATTATCCCAATCTACACCCACAGCCAAACAGAGTCGAGTAATGATCGAAGCATGTGGTATTCCCCCTAAAGTACTCCCCCTTATATACCGCAGCATGGATTGATTGATGATATGCCCGATGTCAATTCTTTCCCTTTTAGTATGCCATATAATAATGTGGCTCTATCAGTCGTGACATCGGCATGATGGCTAGTAGAGAGTATATTAGCGTAAATGAAACTGTACCACGCCTTTGCATATTGACTCAGCGTGGTCTGTGAGAAGTGCACCTTTCTGTTTGTGCCAGCTTTGGTTGTCCATTTTGTGCCTGGTTTGCACAGCTCCTTAATCAGCTTGTCCAAGTCAGTTTTAAACCTCTGTGATTCTGCCCAATTTGCAGCACTAGATTACAGAGTGTGAACATGAAAGAGTTCATTAATTTCTTATTTAGTATAATGTACTTACTTCCCTCGCACATATAAGATGCCATTCTGCATTTCATGAGCATTGGCATAAAATTCTCTCACTATTAACATTGGGGCAGCCACTGGCTTGGCTACCACTAGAGCCCATCCATGTGCCAAAATTTGCTCTTTCGATTTTCCATCCTCCCATCCAGGCTTGAAGCCCCTCTCTTAAACAAATGATTTTCTGACCAAGACATCCAGATAATAGTGTTGGGCAAAGAGGTTCACAAACCTAGAGGTGTTCAGTATGTCTTCGCTACTACCTTCGCCCTCATGTTCACTACTAGACGACGGAGATTGGGTTCAAATTCGTTTAGGTGCCATGATTTGAGAAATATGGATGATGAACATACTGATAAGAGAAACCCTAAACTCTCCTTTAACTTTAGTAGAACAGGTGGTGTGCAAAACCAAAATCTCTTGACTGTTATCAACAATTCAGGACTTGCTGAGAGAAGGAAGAAACTAGGGTTTATATTGGATAGAGAGGGTGGTGGTGGAATGGAATCCGAAGCTTGAAGAGGATTTGTCTTGGATTTCGAAGAGGGATGGTAGTGGTTTGAAGCTCTGGTGGGATTCGATTTTGAGAGAGAGGGAGTCGACTATTTAAAATGAAATATGAGTTATGAAATGTACAGGGTCTTTATCTTTTTTAAAAAAATAACTTCCTGGATAGAAACATGACAATTTACCTACCGGATTTGACTTGAGGGAGGCACAACCGCATACCATGTCATATTATGTTTTATCTTGAGGCGTAATTTAATTTAGATTTTAACTATGCATGGGCGAATCAAGGCTACCCTACGAGTCTAGTTACTTAACTGTTCCCACTGTCATGTTCTGTAATGCTTTTCCCACTTAAATTTTTGCACTTGAGAATTAACATAAACATCCAATTATCCTAACTAAACAAACATCTACTAATAATAATATTGTAAATAAGAATTGACAAAGAGAAAGAAAAATTTTGATTGGATGGGTTGCCTCCCATCTAGTGCTTGATTTACAGTCTTTCAGCCTGACTTTGTCTAATCAACACTATTCGATTCCTCTACGAAATTTGAGAAATTCTCCATCCATCAGGAGCAATGTCATATTCGAGAGGTCACTATTAGTGATAGCCCTGGAATCACGCCCACCCAACTTGCCTTTTGCAGATAGGATCCCATTTATGAACCTCCAGTAGATAGGTTTTTTCTCTATTATGTCTGTAATTTGAATTGGGGCATTGAGACTTGGTAAACATAATGGTCTCTTCCTCTACCCTCTCCTTTTTAGTCGACCATGGCTTTAACATTGTAATAGCACTCATGTTGTACATAGTCTTGCCAACAACATTACTACCAAGCGGACATGGTCTTGCAAATCTAACTGGATCCCTGGTGTTTGACGAATAAGGTACTTGGGGGACTAAAAACATCGGCTCATCATCGTTGGTACTCACAGTTAGTTCTTCACCGACCTTGTTTTCATTAACCCCACTTGGCTCCTCTATTTCATCATCTAGCGGCTCTTCCAGCTGTAGATTTGGGTCAGGCACTTCGTCAATCTCGGACTCCGTGTCATAACACAAATTTTTAAGGACAGTTGTTCAAGACCTTATACATTAGATCTAACTAATTCTGAAGATTTTGAATTGACCTTTCTTGACTAATCCTCATCTCCTCATTTGATGCTACGAACTTGGACAACAACTCCACCAATCCTGAATTATATGTCTCAGTTTTGGAATCCATGTATTGAGGACAATGTGTGGAAGTAGTGATGAGTTGTTCTAACTGGTTATGAGAATTATAGCTCGATATTTCTTGACTCATCATTCTCTCCTCTTGGTTTGCTATAAGCTTTGACATGAATTCGTCCAACTCTAACTTTTCTTCTTGCAATGGAAGTTGACATGAGAATTCCCGAGTGTATGTTGGATTTGTAGCAGAGTATTGGTCTTGCTAGTTATATCCCAATGAAGAATCTGGGGGATACCCCAACCTTGATGATAATTGGGATAAGCATAGTTGTTGAGGTAATCACCCCCATACTGTACTGGTCCAAATCTGACGATGCATTAATGACTCGAATGATTGCCAACACAATAATTACAAACTACTGCGATCTTTCGAATACGTTGGGCTACAAGAACATCCAACATCTTCGAAAGTGTTTCAATTTGTGCTGACAATTCCATCAATTCATGTGTCCCTTGGTTGAGTCATATTCGTATATGGCCATTGATAAGCAAAATCATACATGGTACCTGAAAAGAGAGAAATATAGGAATAGAATTAAAATAAACTAAAATGTTTAAATTAAGACTAATTTGATAAAAAAATTTAATATTGGCAAAATTATTAAACTAATTCCCCAGCAACGGCGCCACAAACTTGTTGGATAAAATCTAAATACACTCACACGCAAGTATACGTGGTCAACAAGTAATATAATAGTAAGTTGAGTATCGTTCCCACATAGAATTATTTATCAAGAATTACTAAATACTAACCTATAACCAATTTAATCTTATTTAAACAAATAATTTAATATTTTAATTCAAAATAATTAAATTAAACTATTACTAATTATCCCTAGAGTAAAACAAGATAATGAAGACTTGAGACTACAATTTCACCTATTGCTTTACTTAAATCAATACACTTCCTATTAGGCTAAATTACTTATACCAGATTGTTAATCAAGAACACGACAGTAAAATATGGTCATCCCTCAATGCACCATACTCATATCAAATCAAATCCACAAATGATAGAATCAATTTGAACACCCTAATTAATTAATCCACTATATCTTTATGTGAATTATAATTAAAAAGGGTTTAAGCGCAAGTTCTTATTCGACTACATGCAATGCTTCGGTATATCTCTATCGTAGCACAGATCATGAATTCCAACTCAATGTAGAACACATAAATGCATGCTATTATGATCATATCTAAACCCATAACCCATCTCTTAAGTTCATATGGATTATCACAGTAACTGTTAGCTAGGCAATTAAGCAATTAAGGGCAAACCATAATAGACAATCCAAATACTGTTAATAAGACCAACAAGGAAGCATATTAAAGTAAATTACACTATAAGACCCTAACTTTTATGAATAAAGATGAATTTTTCTATAAATATTATTTTTGAATATTAAGGTTTGAATTTGTTATAATGTTATAGTTGTGGGTAATATTTATACATTTTGCAAAGTAAGCAAGCTGTTATGTAATATTCGATTGATCGAGGAATATTCGTTTTAACAGGGAATATTCGTACGACGACACAATCATTGGTGGACCCCACAACATAATTATTGTCGGAATGAGAAAACAACAGAAATATCTTTTTATGAAAATAACGGCGGAAGTTTTACCGTTAACTGTTGAAATAATCGGTGTTAAAAGTACAGTAATACGCGTGGTTGCATAGTAGCACACGGTATTGATTATTGATGCTTACGTGAGAAGTCACTCAGTTATACTCAATTATTGCTACAGTAATTGCTGCATCATATTTCTCATATTATTGATTCAATTATTGTCACAGTATCATCTGCATAATATTTTATATTATTAAATCAATAATTGAGATGAAAAAGTTATTAATATTATCATTTGCAATATTGACGATGTCTAGAAGTTCTGTTAATGAGAGGTTTGGTCACCTAATTGCGCGCCAATAGGGAGAAATCCTTATTAGAAAGCCCCTCTTTCCTGGGAACGACCTGGTTGATAAATATTATGAATTATAATAATGATGATAAATGTTGTTAAAAATAATAAGGGAATTTTTATGAAGTATTTGATGTAAATTTTATTTATTTTATGAACCCCCATTTATCTATTTTTCAAAATAATCGGTAGAAAATTATTTAATATAATAAAGGTGGGGCCACATGTAGGGCCCACGGAAGAAAAAATGAAAATGGGAATGGGGGGAGGGGAAGTTACGTGAAAGTAAGGAAACTAGTATATATATAATTATATTTTGTAAGTTTTTGTTTTATATATATATATATATATATATATATATATATATATATATATATATATATATATTAGGATGTTTGATATATAAAGTAGAGGAGTTAGGGGAATCACGGAAGTCATCCTGAATGAATTTACATAATGGACACATATTTTTTTTATATATATATATATATATATATATATTATATTTTATTTAAAAGTTTTTGTTTTATTAGAATATTTTATTGCATAAGACAAAGATAGTAAAATCAAAATTTTTCGAAAAAATTAAGTAAAACGTCGCTAGTGAACTTTCCCTTCACTGTGCATCCAAATAGTATCCATTCCATTCTCTAATAAATAGGATGTTTAGTTAGAATTGAAAATTACACCAGAATCAGAGAATTCTTCTTCTATAATATTGAGCGTATTTCTTTCGAGTTTTAGAAAGCTTTGAGCGTAGAAAATAGTGAAAGTTTTCTTCAAGAATATCCCCCCTACCAAATTGAAATACTCTTCTTTTTAAGGTAAGGGATGTTATTTTTGTTCCATATTAAGCTTGAAATAATATTTTCTTCCATACTACTCGTAGTATGTAAGTAATATTATTTCGCTTTATTTCAATTCTATACTCATTTGGTTAAAGTTTTGGCTTCTATACTCCATGAAATTAGTATAATATCCTTAAAATTTGCGTTTCATCCAGTATCTTTTCATGGAAATATTATTCTGAGCATTCTTGATAAATTTTAACTTTTTCATGCCAGAGTACTATTCACGGTTTATTATTCACGAAGTACTATTCATGGGGTACTATTCACCCGGAGTACTATTCATGATAAAAATTGATTCGTTTTCGATTCAAATTATTTTTGGTATAATATTATTCTTGAATTTTACTCCACAAAGCAGTATCATGTTGACAATTTGGACATTATTGAATTTTGGACAAATTAAATTATAAATCTTTAAAAATTTATCCTTTGCTTTCATTTAATTGAATTCTTATATCATTGTCATCATCCTCATACTTATATTGTTATGAAAATCATCTTTGGCCCGTAGTGCATAGATGGACTTGGTATGATTATGACCAGGGATTATTCGGTATAATCATGACCGTAATGTTACAAAAGATGTGGTAAAAGTCCTCATTGGCCCGTAGTGCATTGATGGACAGTTGTTGGCATGATCATGACCATTGATGAATACACGAATATCCTTGGCCTATAGTGCATGGATAATTTGTGGTCGTGATACTAAAGAATATCATTGGCCGTAGTGTAGGGATGATTCAATGATGTGGATTATTTATTAAGCCGAGTCTCAGTGATAAAATTGATGATAAACCTTTTAAATCATAGAAGATAGTAGATTTTATGCTTTACTTGACTCTTCTAATGGATTGCTTGTTCATTCTGCAAATTAAACTTGATGTTTGTTATATTTTATCAGTTTAACACTGTTGAAGGCTAACGATAAATTATTCTGCATTATCTTAGTCATAATATTTCTTACTGGACTAGTTGAGCTCACCCTTTTGATTTCATTATTCTCTTCAGGAAATGAGAACATAGCCGGGACTAGTCGGGGAACGGAGTTACGGTCCAGATGTTTGCTTTAGTAGTCCTCACTATTCTATGAAATAGTGTGATAATAAATGTATTGAGGACTACATTTAAGTTTGAATACTGTCTAGAAGACAATATTCGTATTAAAACTCTCAGTTTATGTTTTGTCGAATTTTACACGACAGTTGTATTATTAGTTGTATTTGAATTTTGTACCATGTTTTTGGCGACTCAAGATGGGTGATGTATACCTATTTTGGGGGCGTCACAGTTGGTATCAAAGCTTAGGTATATGATCCTTGGCTGAGATGTGAGACTAGAACTAGGAGAGGAGAGACGGGTAAATTCTTCGCTAGTATGACCTACCTAAGTTTATTTGTTATTTAATTGGTCGGTCAGAATATAGAGATAATATGTTGCATGTCAATTAACCCTTGTTTTGTGGCAGTATTTGAAAATAACATCTGAGAATGTTGAGAATAGCAATAGAGCACAGGAGACCGTTGAGTCACCACAGATCAATAACCAAGTTAATAAGCATCAGGAAGGCAACAATCCTCATGCAAACAACAACACTGACCAAACGATGAATGACCGAATGTTTAGGAGCTTTCTGCAATTCGTACAACATCACGCAAGAGAGACTCATGTTCAAAATATAGGTGGAAACACTGGCAACTCACAAATGGTCACCGCTAAGTAATTCAAGGAGCTAGGACCATCGGAGTTTTGGAGAAAACCAAAACCATTTAAGGCGGAGACGTGGATAAAGCCGATCACCAAGATATTCAAAGTCTTGGGATGCTCCGAGGAGCAAAAGGTTCCCTTTTCCACCTTCATGTTGCGAGGAGAGGTAGATTACTGGTGGGAATCTGTAAAGCGTACTCAACCTACCGCACTGAAGATGTCTTGGGAGAAGTTCCAAGAACTGTTCAATGACAAGTACTTTTCCGAAAGTATTTGTCACATGAAGGAGGTGGAATTCATCAAGTTAGAGCAAAATAATATGACCGTGGCGCAGTACGAAGATAATTTTGCTGAGTTGTCCCGGTTCGCGTCCCATTTGGTTGATAATGAGGAGAGGATGACGCGGATGTTTCTAAGAGGTTTGAAACCCGAAATACGTCAATACCTCATTTCTCACAAACTTTGCTTGTATTCAGATGTTGTAAATAGGGCTCAGTTATTGGAGCGCGATAATGAGTCAACCCAACCAAGAGAGAGCAAATAAGCAAAATGATAATACCAAAGGTAGCGATCATCGAAGTGGTGACAACAAGCGTAGAGAAATCAACGAGCCAAAATGGTAACCACTTGATGGTAATCATGGCCAAGACAATAAGAGTGGACATTTCAAGAAGAGAGATTCAACAATGATGGAAAGACGTCAAGACCAAAGACCCGTTTTTAAGGAAGGAGAACGACCACCTATCATATGCTTCAAATGCGGAGTGGAGGGACACATCAGTCCAAACTGCGTGATGCAGTCCAAAGCATGTTGTAATTGTGGAAGAGAAGGTCACCTAGCCCAATTTTATCGTGTAGTGAAGCCAAGTCCAGCTAGGATGGAGGCACCAAAGGTCGTCCCAAGGAAGTCAAAACCAGTAGTGCAAGGGAGAGCGTTTGTCGTGAGCTCCCAGAAAGCGAGGAACCTAAACGAGGTCATCACGGGTAAGTTAATCATAAACTCTAAGAAAGTTTATACCTTATTTGATACCGGTTCTAACCATTCTTTTATTTCTCCTACTTGTGCTCAACGTTTAAATTTGACTCCGGAGAAATTAGACTTTGACTTATCTGTTGAAACTCCGTTGAGAGAAATCTTCATTACATCCACTGTTTATAAGTCTTGTTTGGCTCAAATCGGTACCCTCACATTACCTGTAGATCTTATTTCCTTAAAAATACTTGCATTTGATGTGATATTAGGGATTGATTGGTTAACTACTCATCATGCAAAAATTGATTATTTTCGTAAGGTTGTTAGCTTTTATATTCCTAACCAACCTATTATGCGAATTCAAACAACCAAACCACTAAAGTCAATCACTGTCATATCAAGCCATAAAGCTATTCGTTTATTGAAAAATGGATGTCAAGCTTTCTTAGCCCATGTCACAAATTTAAACAAAAGTACGTCAGATTTGAATAATATTTCTATTGTTAAATTTCCTGACGTATTCCCTGAAGAACTTCCTGGCCTACCTCCAGAGAGTGAAATTGAAATTTGTATCGATCTTGAACCTGGTACAAAACCCATTTCCAAAGCCCCATATCGAATGGCTCCTATTGAACTTCAGGACTTAAAGACCCAACTACAGGATTTGTTAGACATCGGTTTCATTCGTCCCCAAATACGTCTCCTTGGGGTGCTCTGTTACTATTCGTGAAGAAGAAAGATGGGAGTATGCGACTTTGTATTGATTATCGGGAGTTGAACCATGTCACCACAAAAATAGGTACTGTTGCCTCGTATTGATGACTGTTTGACCCGGTTGCAAGCGCGAAATTCTTTTCAAAGATCGATCTTCATTCCGGATATCATCAGTTAAAGATTAAAATCGATGACATTCCAAAGACGGCTTTCAGAACTCGGTACGGGCATTATGAATTCCTAGTCATATCTTTTGGATTGACTAATGCTCCTGCTGCCTTCATGGATATGATGAACCGAGTATTCAAGGAATATTTGGATCATTTTGTGGTTGTCTTTATTGATGACATTCTCATATATTCCAAAAGCCGTGAAGATCATGAACAACACTTAAGGCTGATACTCCAAAAGCTTCGTGAAAACAAGCTTTATGCCAAGTTAAAGAAATGCGAGTTCTGGCTTGAGGAAGTAGCATTCCTTGGGCACGTGATATCAAATCACGGAATATCTGTTGACCCGGCAAAGATTGAAGCAATTCAAAGTTGGGAGCAACCTAATTCAGTGACCGAAGTACATAGCTTTCTCGTCTTAGCTGGTTATTATCGGAGATTCGTAGAAGGGTTTTCTCGAATCGCTACTCCATTAACTCAGCTGACTCGAAAAGATACAAAATTTGGTTGGAGCGAAGAATGTGAGAAGAGTTTTCAAGAACTCAAGAAGAGACTCATTTCAGCACATGTTCTGAAAATACCATCTAGTTCGGAGGGATTTATCATCTACAGTGATGCTTCAGAAAAGGTTTAGGATGTGTTCTCATGCAACATGGGAAAGTCATAGCCTGTGCCTCACGACAACTCAAAGAATTTGAGAGGAATTATCCTACTCATGATCTAGAGTTGGCAGCAGTCATTTTCGCACTAAAGATCTGGAGGCATTACCTGTATGGGGAGAAAGTGGAGATCTATACAGATCATAAAAGCCTCAAATATTTCTTCACCCAAAAGGAACTCAACATGCGGCAATGACGTTGGCTTGAAATGTTGAAATACTATGATCATACCATCCAATACCATCCTGGAAAAGCGAACATAGTAGTTGACGCATTGAGTAGAAGATCATATGCGGGTACGAGTGCAATATTGTCAACACAAAGGCCCATTTTGTATGACTTGGAAAGGATGGAAATAGAGTTAAAGACTCTAGGGACCCATGTGATGATGGCGAATATACGAGTAGAACCGACTTTAATCGATAAAGTTAAAGCTGCTCAAGCTACAAACCTGGAGCTGATGCGTATGAGGAAGAAAGTGCAAGAAGGTGCTATTCCGGAAGCAAGAATCGATGAAGAAGGAATACTTCGAGTCAACTTTAGACTTTGTGTTCCTAACGATTCTAACTTGAAATATAAAATCATGATGGAGGTGCACAACACACCATTTGTAATCCATCCTGGGAGTACCAAAATGTATCGTGATCTTCGACATATATTTTGGTGGAGCAATATAAAGAGAGAGATAGCGAGGTTTATCTCAAGGTGTCTAACTTGTCAATGAGTCAAGGCGGAGCATCAAGTGCTAAAAGGTCCGTTGAAACCACTTGAAATTCCAGAATGGAAGTGAGAGCACATTACCATGGATTTCGTTACTGGTCTTCCCAATGTTTCTCAAGGCATAGATGCAATTTGGGTCATTGTCGATAGACTAACCAAGTCTGCTCATTTCTTACCTATACAAGAAAATTATTCACTTGAACGTCTTGCTCGTATGTACATAAATGAGATTGTAAGACTACATGGTATACCAGTATCCTTCACGATTTTGGCTTAGTTTGCAAAAAGCTATGGGCACGGATTTACGATTCAGTTCAGCATACCATCCTCAAACGGACGGGCAGTCGGAGAGGACTATTCAAACTCTTAAAGATCTATTAAGACTATGTGTCCTTGACTTCAAAGGAAGTTGGGACAAGTTCTTGCCATTGGTGGAATTCTCCTACAATAATAGTTATCATGGCTCCATTCGAGGTGTTTTATGGACACAAGTGTCGTTCTCCAGTATGCTAGGATGGGGTGGGTGAAGCAACGTTATTGGGACTGGAATTGGTACGTATGACTACGAAAAAAATTCAAATGATCCGATAACGTATAAAGACCTCACAAGATCGACAAAAGAGTTATGCTAATCTTCATCGAAGGGACGTGGAATTCAATATTGGAGATCATGTGTTGTTACGTGTTGCTCCATGGAAATGAGTTACGAGATTTGGAAAGAGAGGAAAGCTCAATCCTCGATTCATTGGGCCATTCAAAATCTTCGATCGAGTAGGAACTGTGGCCTATAGACTCGCCTTACCGCCAAGTATGTCTCGTGTTCATAACATTTTTCACATATCTATGTTACGTAAATATGTGAAAGACCCGAACTACATTATTGATTTAGAACCGGACGAAATAGTGGAAGATTTAACGTATGAAGAGGTACCTGTTAAAATCTTGGATAAGAAGGAACATATTCTACGCTCCAAGGTTATACCTCAAGTCAAAGTTTTTGGGGAAACGATGATGTTGAGGAAATGACCTGGGAGTTGGAATCTGAAATGAAATCAAGGTATCCTCACCTCTTTGACATACCGGGTATGTACCCCAATTTCGAGGATGAAATTTCATAAGAATGGGAGGTTGTAAGACCCCAACTTTTATTAATAAAGATTAATTTTTCTCAAAATATATTTTTGAATATTATGGTGTGGATTTGATATAATGTTATAGTTGTGGGTAATATTTATAAATTTTGCAAAGTAAGCAAGTTGTTATAAAATATTCGATTGGTCGGGAAATATTCGTTTTAACAGGAAATATTAGTACGATGGCATAATCATTGGTGGACCCCACAATGAAATTATTGTCGGAGTTAGAAAACGATAGAAATATCTTTTTATAAAAATAACGGCAAAAGTTTTACCGTTAAACTGTTGAAATAGCTGGTGGTAAAAGTACAGTAATATGTGTGGTTGCATAGTAGCACACGGTATTGATTATTAATGCTTACGTGAGAAGTTACTCAGTTATACTCAATTATTGCCACAGTAATTATTGCATAATATCTCATATTATTGATTTAATTATTGTCATAGTATCATCTGCATAATATTTTATATTATTAAATCAATAATTGAAACGACAAAGTTATTAATATTATTATTTGCATTATTGATGATGTCTAGAAAGTTCTGTTGAGGAAAGGGGTTTGGTCACCTAATTGCGTGCCAATAGGGAGAAATTCTTATCGGAAAGCTCCCTTTTTCCTGAGAATGATCTGGTTGTTAAATATTATGAGTTATAATATAAATTATGAATAAGTTCATGTTGATTAAAGATGAAATTGTTGATAAAAAAATATTTTTATTGTGTTGGGATTATTAGTGTTAGTGGAAATCGACATTTATTTTGATAATAATTGATTTTTGGATGTTAAATTAACCAAACGGGCAATTAATCGAATAAATGAGCAATTAATTGTTATTAGTTCACATAAAAATTACTGTTGATTCACATATATGGAACTATTGATTCACATGCATGTACTATTAGGGGAGGTGGTGCAAGATTGATAATACTTGAAGGACTAAATTAAAAATAGAGGTATAGATGAAGGTACTATACTGTAATAATTCGAGCCCCTAATCGTGCAATTATCAAAACTATGTTTTCCTATAAATAGAAGTTCATTCTTCTTTCATTCTCACCAATTCACTATGACTCACAAGAGCAATTATAGAGAGAGAAGCTATAGAGAGAAAGAAGAAGAGTATTTTTACTACTTCACTATTGCAGTATCCAGCTTTCTACTAAGGTGAGGAATATTATTTTTGTTCAATACTCGTATGAAATAATATTTTTTTTCATACTCTGTAGTATGTAAGTAATATTATTTTGTTTCGTATTCCTACTTCTACACTCATTTTGTTAAAGTATTGCTTTGATTCTCCATAAAATTAGTAGAATATCCTTGAAATTTGCACTTCATCTAATATCGTTTCACAAGGATATTTTTCTGAACATTCTTGTTAAATTTTAAGCTTTTTATGCCAAAGTACTATTCATGGGGTACTATTCATAAAGTACTATTCATGGAATACTATTCACAAAGTACTATTCCTAAAGTACTATTCACGAAGTACTATTCATGGGGTACTATTTACCCGGGGTACTATTTATGACAAAAATTGATTTTTTTTCTATCCAAATCATTTTTGATACAATATTATTCTTGAATTTTACTCCACAAAGCAGTATCATGTTGACAATTTGGACATTATTCAATTCTAGATAAATTAAATTATAAATCTTTAAAAATGTATCCTTTGCTTTCTTTTAATTGAATTCTTATATCATTATCATCATCCTCATGCTTATATTGTGATGAAAGTCATCTTTGGTCGTAGTGCATAGATGGACTGTTGATTTGTATGATTATGACCAGGGATTATTTGATATAATCATGAGCCGTAATATTACAAATAATGTGGTAAAAGTCCTCATTGGCCCGTAGTGCATTGATGGACAGTTGTTGGCATGATTATGACCATTGGTGATTACACGAATATCCTTGGCCCGTAGTGCATGGATAATTTGTGGACGTGATACTAATGAATATCCTTAGCCCATAGTGCATGGATAATTCAGTGATTTGGATTATTTATTGAGCTGAGTCTCAGAGATAAAATTGATGATAAACTTTTTAAATCATAGAAGATAGTAGATATCATGCTCTACTTGACTCTTCTAATGGATTGCTTGTTCTGCTGCAGTTAAACTTGTTGTTTATTAGTTTAACACTGTTAAGGGCTAATGATAATTTATTCAGCATTATCTTAGTCATAATATTTCTTACCGGGCTAGTTGAGCTCACCCTTTTGCTTTCATTGTTCTCTTCAGGAAATGAGAACGTAGCCGAGACTAGTCAGGGAACGGAGTGATGGTCCAAGATGGTGGCTATAGTAGTCATCACTATTCTATGAAATAGTGTATTAATACATGTAACGAGGACTCCATTTGAGTTTGGATATTGTCTAGAAGACAATATTCGTGTAAAAACTCTCAGCTACGCTTTTGTCGTATTGTATAAAAGAAGTTTGTATTTGATTTTTGTACCAAGTATTTGGCGACCTAAGATGGGTGATGTATACCTATTTTGGGGGGGGCGTCACATGCGCCATACACCAGATACTATTTTCTGCATTCTTCTTCTACTGTAACACTCCCTTTACCATAACTTCATTGCTTTCCCCTTATCACATCCACACATGCACTTTAACTTCAAAGGGCATTCAGGAAAGTTCCCAAAGATGAAATCTGCAAAAGAAACCAAAAATGCATGAAAAGCTACTAAAATGAATGAGTTTAAGCAACAAATTAAAGTTAATTGATATTAAAATAGGTAGATATAACTACCTATCAGGGGGCCAAATCATTAACATACAAAATTCTAAGGCAGGGGTACTATTGGCCGACCATCTTTCAAGAGGCAAAGGATTTTGTCAAGAAATGTCCTAAGTGTTAGCTGAATAGTTCTATCCCTCATCAGCCTCCCGAAGAGTTGTATTCGGTCTTATCCCCGATCTTATTTTCTATGTGGGGAATTGATATCTTCGGACCACTATTGAAAGCCAAGGGGCAAGTCAGTTTTGTGATCGTAGCCATTGACTACATGACCAAGTGGGTAAAACCAAACCGTTACAGAAGATCACCGAACAGGAATGTCTTAAGTTTTTCAAAGACTATATTGTATATCGGTTCGGCATCCCGAGGGTCTTGGTTTCGGATAATGGCAGACAGTTTGTGGGGTTAAAATTTGAAGTTTTTCTGAAGGATTTGGGTATTCAACATAGAAAGACTTCAGTTACCCACCCTCAGTCAAATGGATAGGTAGAAATCATCAATCAGACTCTACTTAATGGTATTAAGAGAAGGTTAGATGAATTGAAAGGACGTTGACCCGAAGAATTACTCAGTGTCTTGTGGGCATATCGGACTACCCCGAGGAAGACAACTAGGGATTCACCATTAAGATTGGCCTATGGGACCGATGCACTTATACCTGTGGAGATCGGGTCTCCTACACTTCGGGTCAGTCAGTACAAAGATTTATATAATGATGACGGCCTACGACTAAACTTGGATCTTCTGGAGGAAGTTCGGGATTCAGCTCTGGTAAGGTTGGCTATCTATCAGAAGCGAACTACCCGACACTATAACCAAAAGATGAAACAAAGAAAGTTCGAGGTCGGAGATTTGGTGCTTTGGGAATTAGAGGCATCTACCCCCCAGAAAATGGGCAAGTTAATGCCGAACGGGGAGGGGCCATATGAAGTGATAGAAGTGCCGAAGTCAGATACTTACTGGCTTCGAGTAATGGATTGTTTGAAAGTAAAGAATACATGGCATGCTAGAAAACTTAGGAAATATTATCAGTAAAAGTTATGTTATTCTTTCATTTACTTATGTAAATTACTCATCAATAAAATAAATTAGAATTTCTCTTCGGAAACTTTTGTACTTCATTTACATTCATCTGTTTTTACATAAATGATCATATAAGCTTTGAACAAAACTGATCAAAAAAGTTACAAACAACTTAATTGATCGGGAAAGTTACAAACATAACTGATCGGGAAAGTTACAAAAATATAAAATGATTACAAAAATTAAAAATAAAAGATCCTAAAATGACTAAGAGTTTAGGACCCCATCTTCGGCTTTAGAATCTTCGTCAGAGGAGTCGAGGACAGCAGTATCGAGTCCAGCAGCTGTCATCTTCGCCCGAACCTTTTCTCTGTAAGCTTCATAACCTTCAGCAAACTGGGTCATGATCTTATCGGTGAGGGCGGGCGATTCTTCATATTCTTTGTATTAGTTTGTAATATTCATGAACGCAATCAAATTGCATAAATAAGCGGAAACGTGGAAAAATCAGAGTTTTAAAATTTTACAAACCATATACCCGGATCATCCTTTATGCACAATTATTAATTAAACGAAAAGATAAAGAATAAGAATCATACCCTTGAAGATTCGAGCTTCCTCAGGTACAAGTTCACCTCCAATCCTTTTCGCGTTCAACTTGAATCTACCGGGTTTGGTTCCTTCCTTTGATCAACATTAGCCACCCAAGTGTTTGGCCTCTAGAGGTGATCCACCAAGGAAGAAGAAGGATTCAAGAAGATGGGTTTTGGCAAAACTCTAGTTTTTCTATCTCTCATAGAAAAAGGTGTACTCTCCCAACTATTGAAATTACGTCTGTTGTGAAAAAGTCAACAACCACCCACACCCATAATAAGACTCCTCTTATTTATAAATGTGGACAACTCTCCTTAACAATTAAGGAATTGAATTTTTTTATTTTAATTAATTTTATTCCTTTAATTAATTAAACTCCCAATTTTATTAGGAATAATTAATTAAAATCTTTTAATTAATTTAACCTCCTAATCTTATTAGGATTATATGAGAGTACTTTTATTAATTAATTTCTAAACTCCTTTAAGAATTAAATAATAATAATAGTAATAATAATAATAAGACTCCTCTTATTAATTTATATTTAATATTTCTAAAATATTAAATAATAATATTAAGCTATTTAATTTATTCTATCACCATAGATTAAATTAAATATACTTAACTTATTATTACTAAGTTATGCCATTAACTTCTTAAATAATTATTCTTCCTTTTATGGTGTGACCCTTTAGGTTCTCCATATTAAACCGGTTGTGAATAAATCAATTAGAACAATTCTAATCTTATTTAAATAAATAAATTAAATTATTAATTTATTTAAATAAATAATATTTATTCTACAATAGGGATAAGTCTCCCTAGCGATCAACGACTTTCCAAATAAAATAGATTTTAACATTAATAATAAAAGAACCTTTGAGTAAATAGTTACCGTACAATTCAATCCTTCCACCATACAATGTCCCAATTAAATATAAGACATGGAATTACTGTCAAGTCTTATTTTATTTAGTTATATGTATTTTGACTCTTAAATGCACAACACCAAATAATACAAATTAGAAACTCCTTTCTAATTTCATTCTGCCTTGGCCAAGGACTATTGGGTTGTCATTTATCGAATCACATAGGACATTTCTCTTCTTTTACTAGAAGTGGTAGGTTCTTTATTGATCATACATTATCTCCATGTACAACTTATTATACCCAAGCATACCCTTTGATATACCCTAAGGGTCTTAAGGAATAAGTCAAAGTATAACTCATCATACACAAGATACTATGATGATCTCAAGTCCAAGGATCACTTGTACTACTATCACTACAGGAATTCCTATTGATAGGCAAGTAAAACACCATTAGGTATTCCTTAGTGAGTCACGTTCAATGAACTTATTCTCTAATAAGCACCTACATACTTTCTTTAGTGTCTCCACACAAATGATTATGAGATCAATCATCCTCATCCAATGAGCAAGCAACGTATGTACCAATCTATCCGAATTCACTAATCCCCAATTTAGTAATCCAACGATTGGGAACTATTTTAGTTTTAAGCTTTCTAAGAATTTAGATCTCATTAGAATGATCATCATCATTATTCTAAAAGCATTGCTTAAAACTATGGGTTTATCACATATTATAAAACAGCATCATGTAGATAATTAAAAGCCTTTAATAAATTAATATTTTTTATTAATAAATGAATAAGATTGTTACAAAGTATATGCTTTATCATCAAACATGATTGGCTTGTATGCATACTACTTTCACTTTGATCGCAAGCTGCTTGACCTCGGCACATTCTTTCCCCAAAGCATTGTTCTTCTAAATCAGCGGCATCATCTAGCTATGAAAATTGGATATCTTATCTTCGAGGACGAGAATGGCATTCTGTTGATCATTGTCCTTCTCCGAAAGAAGCTTCTTCTCCTCGATGACTTGTTTGCCGTACTTGTCGAGACCAACGTACTCCGTTTGAAGTGTATAATGGTGTTTCTGGAGTTCGCAGGTCTGATGTTCGGCCTGGGTCACCTTATTCCTGGTGCCAGCGTGAAGGTCTCTCTCCTTCTTCAGCTCTGATGTCAAGCTTCGGACTTTAGCCTCGAGCACTTCCACTTTGGCCTTCATCTGTACTTCCTTTTTCGTAGTACTGGCTAGAGGGGGAATGGTTAGGGAGAGGACCGTATTTGCTTGCAATAAAGAGGAGGTATGGGTTACACAGGATGAAGTCAGGATAATCAAAAGGGTATTTTGGTTCGTCAAAATTACCTGACACTGGAGCTTGACATATTTGACCAAGTAGTCCTCGGAAGTGTATCCCTTGAACCGCTCTTCGTCTCCGGGCAATCTGAAGTGTTCCAGCTGGTCAAAGGGGAACACTTCCAAGGGCTCTTCAGCCAAAAAGTGGTAGGAGTCCCTTCGGAGGAATTGGCCTCAGCAGTTGGTCGTGGTGAGGGGGTCGGTGCTGGCTAAGGGTCGGCCTCTATGATCTGCAGATCAGGCTCTTCCGTTCGACGAGGCTTTTTAGAGCACGGCTTGAGCAATTCGTCTTCGATTTCCTCGAAATCCTCAAGGACAACAACTAGTGGAGGTGGCAGAGGCGCAAGCTTCGGAACGGTCGGAATAGATGGCTTGGAGGGGCCCTTGGAGGAGAGTTTCTTCTTACTCTTTTTCAACAGAGCCATCTTCTCCGACTGATCCATCTTCATAATATTTTTTTGTTCGGTGGTTGTGGAGATTGGAGGAGCAACAGCCGGTGTGGAGCCGGTCGAAAGCTCAGAGATTGGGATGGTTTCTTCTTTGGGTGTTTTGTCATTGATGGGAAGGAGAATCGGTTCGGACTTGATAGGTAATGGGGTTAAGGTATCATCAGCTCCTTCGGGCTTGAAAATTGTTACTATAGAAAAATGAACAAGTTAGAAGATTGATTCGGAAAGTCAGTTGAAGAATGTAAATAAAGATTGGGTTCGGGGTTTATAACTTACAACCATGTTTGTAGAGCCAGGCTTCGTTTGATAGGACATCCAATTCCCATTCTGTCTTCTTCAACTTCTGGTAGAAATCTCTGAAGGCTTCTTGGCGGTCCTTCGGGAATTTGGATACTTTGGCAATGGGATCTTTGGGGGTAGCCCAATTCGAGAGGAGTTTGAGGTCGGTTCCCCTTACGAAGATCCACTAGGAGTGCCATCCTTTGTTGCTGGTTGGGGTTTTCATGAAAGAGGCTCGGCTTTGTTGTCGGTTTAACTGTCGAAGCCCTAGTTCCTTTGACCAACTGACGGTGAATAAGACCAAGAAAAAGTCGAGGCCAGGGGTAATGCCTACCTCCTGGCATAAGGCTATGAAACTGATAAAGTGGATGTACGAGTTTGGCACAAGTTGTGCGAACCTGATCCCCACAAAGCAGAGAAATGAGGCGATGAATTCGTGGAGGGGGAATCGAATCCCGTACTTCAGAGCCTAGAGAGGAACAGTGACCCACTCGCCTTTAGGGCGCCAGAACATTCTCTCATTTGACTCTGGCACCCGAAGCTTGTATTCTTTCGGGATGTTGAACAGTGTTTGGATGTCAGAGATCTGAGAAGGGTGGATGGAAGATTTGGTGTTGATGTGGGAGAAGTCATTCTTAGAAGCATAGACGGTTCGTATCTTCGTCTCGATATCATCAGTAGGAGTAACCGGTAAGTCGACTGACACCAGATCGGTGGTGGCGATGGTGTTGGAGCTGAGAGCATTATCGACCAGAGGGGTCTGCTCAGTGGTGGAGGCAAAGGCGAGGTTAGAATCTGCTATGGAGGTAAAAGTAGTAGAAATGTGATGTTTTGCAGACGAAAAAACCTAAAATGGAGAAGTTTGGTGGAGGTAGTTTCTCGCCGAAAATCGCACTTGCAGAGAGTTCTGAGAGAGAAGAAAATCTGGAAAAGTAGTTGTGTGTGGAATGGGGGTTTTATAGGGTTGTAGCACGAATCCCAAGCACAATGACGATTAAGATTCATTCTAACTTAATTCTTTCAACTTAATCTAAAAGCTCATATTTCTTCCCGCCCAAATCAAATTCACCCCTACACCCTACTCTCTCGC